>PPOW02000006.1:0-600000 GCA_003708965.2 Debaryomyces subglobosus | reverse complement strand
TGGTCCATTTTTACTAATATGACTTTTAAGTATTGAGTGTATTTTTAAGATAACGTTAAATGAAACTCTTAGTATTGCTTTAGCAGGCTCGACGAGGACGAAAAATAAAAATTTGAAGGCAATGATATATGCAGGTCCATATTTATGTCCCATATTATATAATCAGTCTATAAGGTATATACAAGTTGGTCTATATGATGATGGCTATTAACAGTTGCATGATTGGGGAACACGGGGAAAGGGTATGACATCCTTGACGTTTTCCATTGCTCCAAGATAGGAAAGTAATCTTTCAAAACCCATGCCGAAACCACCATGAGGAACAGTACCATTAAGTCTGGTTGATAAATACCATTCCATTTCCTTTAAGTTCATGTTTCTTCTTGTCATTTCTTGTACCAAGTTATTATAGTCATGTTCCCTCATTGAACCACCTACTAGTTCTCCTATTTCCGGTAAAATCAAATCGAAGCATGCAACTGTTGGTCTTTCTGGATTGTAAATATTTGAATGAGATTTGGGCATATAGAATGGCTTCTGAAGTCTCGGGTAGTCAGTAATAAAAACTGGAGATTGAAAATGGGTGCCAGCAAGCCATTTTTCATGTTCAGTCAGAAGATCGTCACCCCAGTTCAAGCGGTTTTTCAGTCTAGCTTTATTCTTCACTTTGTTAATGATATCAATGGCATCAGAATAAGTTATGGATGGCCATTTTTGAGTAGCTAAGATTGTGTCCCATCTTTTCTTCAAGGTTTCAATTTCATCTTTCTTGAATCTCGAGCTTAGCAAATCAGTCGAATGACCACTGAATTGTTCATTTACAGCTTCTGTTTTCAATGCCCTTGTAACAGATCTTATCATTTCCTCTGTGAAGTCAGTTAATTGACTGACATGGTCGATGTAACACATTTCGGCCTCCAACATCCAGAATTCACTTAAATGACGATTTGTATTAGAATCTTCTGCTCTAAAGCAGGGGGTTAAGGTCCACGCTCTATTCAAAGATAACGTCAATACTTCAAGATGAAGTTGAGTAGAAACAGTCAAGAAGGCAGGTTTGCCAAAAAAATGCTCTTCTTGAACATTGCCATCCACAATAACTTCTTTTCTATGTAACTGCTCGATTTTGAATTGTTCACCCGCTCCTTCACAATCAGAACTAGTAATCAACGGAGGTGTAGTTTTAGTGAAATTCTGACTGTTGAAAAATTCCAATAATTTAGTTTCCATGAACGATCTAAACCGTAACATAGAGGCTAATGATGCAGTTCTATGTCTCAAAGTTGGCAATCCTCTCAAGAATTGATACGTTTGCGATTTTTTCTGAATAGGGTAAGCCTCCTCAACATCTCCTATTACTTGAAAGCTATGATCATTGGCATCTGGATTATATAAAAGTTCATATTTTTGAGTTCCTTTAGATTCAATCCATTTTCCTACAACATTGATGCTTTGACCCACCTTCAAGTGCAATTTAGAAAGCGTAGTTTCGGGGTCTTGTAAAACGATGCTCAAGTTATGAAACGTAGTTCCATCTGATAAGTCAACAAAACCTATGTTTTTAAACTGACGGATAGATTTAATGTGCCCTTGAGTTGAAATGGTTGATTCAATACTAGGAGGTGCTATAAATAAATCTTTAATCGTAGGTTTTAAGCTACTGAAATAAGCCTTGAAATTTAATGACACACATTTTGATGTCATCCGACTATGACTTGCATTAAGTATCCTCATCCCACCTAATAATGATTGGCAAAACCCAGTAAGCTAACTGAAAAATTTCGATTCCTAATTATTATATCATCCTGCATGCAGCGGACACCATAATAACCATTAACATGATATAGAATGTTGCAATATTAAACTCTTAGTTATCTAGACACATGCATTCCCATCATTCACATAGTGGTACATATGTATCACACGCAACTGATGATTTAGATTCAATTGTAAGTAAAGCCCAATCGATGGGTTTTACCCATTTTTGTCTAACAGAACATATGCCCCGCTTGGAGAATAAATTTCTTTATCCAGAAGAGATAGAGAAGAATTATTCAATTAAAGAATTGGATGATAACTTTAAATGTTATTTGGAACATGCTAAGAAACTACAGGAGAAGTATAATGCGGTAGGTGGTATGAAGATATTAGTCGGATTTGAAGTTGAGGGTATAGATGAGTCCCATATTGAGTATAGTTCCAAGTCGATCATAGACGAATATCCATATGTGAACATGTCGGTTGGATCAGTACATTATGTCAATCAAATACCAATCGATTTCTCACAAAAGTTGTGGATCGACGCTCGAGATTCAACGATAGATAAGACGACTAGATCTTTGTACAAAGCTTACTTCGATCTCCAATACAAGGTCGTACTGAAGCTAAAGCCACAAGTTATAGGACATTTTGATTTAATTCGCCTTTTTGAGCCGACAGATGAAATAGATGAAACTACGCAGAAAGCTCTTAAAGATATCAATATTGAAAGCGATTGGCCTGATGTATGGGAATCAATAATTCGGAATATAAAATTTATTAATAACTATGGTGGGTTATTTGAATTGAACTCGGCGGCGATTCGCAAAGGTTGGTCTTCACCTTATCCTAAAAAAGACATGTGTGATGCCATTTTGAAGTATGGGAATGGGAAGTTTTGTCTTTCTGACGATTCACATTCGATAGCACAAGTAGGTTTAAACTTTCATAAGACATGGGAATATGCTAAAGATGTACTTAAGATAGACAATATCTATTACTTGGACTTAGATGAATATGGGAACACTGTTACTAGAAAAGAATTAATTCTGGAATTAGATAATTCTACATTTTGGAACCAATACAAATGATTATATACATCTGTTTATTAATTAATATACCTATTTAATCATCTCCTTATTATAATTACAAGTCTAATATGATCTACCGAACATACAATAAGTCACGGCAGGTTTGTCACATTTAACACACTTTTGACCGGACTTTAATTCTGGTTGGTCGTATGGAATACACAAGGATTTTGCACCCATTGATGGCGATTTTTCGTCGACTTCCTCTTCTTCACCATCGTCCTTTTTAGCAGAGGAATCTTTAATGTCGTCTTCACAATCAGCATCACCACACCAAGGAGAGACTATGACATTCTTAGCGTTTAATGTTGGAACAAAGTCCTTCCATTCATGAACAAAGACACGGTGTTCATCGAACTCTTTACGGGCCTTTTCTAATAAACCAACTTGCATTTCTTGCAAAATTTCTGGAATGCGCTTTTCTAATTCGTTTAATTTAACAGAATACTTCTGGTTGTTATCACGTCTAACGGCGGTGACCTGTTCAGAAGCCAAATCTTTAGGGCCGAATTCTAAACGTAATGGGGTACCCTTCAATTCCCAGTCTGAGAATTTCCAACCAGGAGAATAGTTATCTCTATAATCACCAGTAACTCTGACGTCAGTTTGCTTTAAGACGCTTTCGATATGAGCTGCTCCATCATTGATGGCCTTTCTTTGCTCATCAGTGGTCTTAGCAGTTAATCCAACAGGGATAACTACAACTTGTGTTTGAGCAACACGAGGAGGTAAGACTAATCCCTTGTTGTCAGAATGAGTCATAACCATAACACCAATGACACGAGTAGACAAACCCCAGGAATTTTGGAAAGCATGTACTCTTGGCTTATCAGCACCTTCGGGGTTTTCAACTGAAATATTAAACATCTTAGAAAAGTTGGTACCTAAATGATGGGAAGTGGCACCTTGAATACCTCTACCAGTAGCAGCGATAAAACCTTCACAAGTAGTGGTATAATCACCACCAGCAAACTTTTCGTTTTCGGTTTTTTTACCTTTAACAACAGGAACAGCCAATAATTCTTCGTAAATACCAGCATACAAATCCAAAATTTGTTCAACTTCTTCAGCGGCACCTTCCTTAGTCAAATGAGCTGTGTGTCCTTCTTGCCATAAGAATTCACGAGTTCTCAAAAATGGTTGTGGGTGTTTGAATTCCCATCTAACAACGGAGTTCCATTGGTTCAACTTCAATGGCAAGTCTCTGTGTGATCTAATCCATTTAGCGTAGTATGGGTACATAACAGTTTCAGAAGTAGGTCTAATAGCAATGTGCTCATCTAATTCGGAGTTACCAGCACGAGTAACCCAAGCGACTTCTGGAGCAAATCCTTCAATATGATCCTTCTCCTTTTCTAAAACCCTAGAAGAGACGAACATTGGGAAGTATGAATTTTGAACTCCCATCTTCTTGATACGAGAGTTGAACCATTCTTGAATGGTTTCCCAGACAGAGTATGAGTTAGGTCTTAAAATGTAACATCCAGAGACATCATAGTAATCCAACATTTCACCCTTGGTGACAACTTGTGAGTACCAAGATGAAAAATCCTTGGCTTTATCCACAGTAATACCAATCAATTTTGCATCTTCAAGTTTGGCTGCTTGCTTTTCCTTCTTCAAAGCATCTTTTTTAGATGTGTCTACTGCTGGAGCTGCTGCAGGTTCGGCTGAAAAGTTAACGGAAACTACCTCAATGCCAGTAGAAGCAAGATATTCGTTGACAGCTTTTGCAGAAATGTTGGCTTTGGACGATGCTGTAGATAATTCCAAAACTGTGTCGTCTGAAGCCTTAGTGATGTTCTCATCAACAACGAGCTTAATCTTACCAGCCAAATCCTTGTGTAAGTTCGCAATCGACACTTCCTTAGCAGAAACACTGAAAAATTCACTTACCAAGTCATCTTTTGCTAATCTTGGTTCCTTGACGCCAGCCGCCTTAGCAATAGCTGGGGATGGAGTCTGAGTAGTTTGCAAAGCGAAGACAACCACTGGAACTGGCGTAGCAGTTTTAGCCGTTTTTGGCTTGAAAACTAACGTTTTGGTAGGAACTGCAGATTCTGAAGAAACAGACGCTAATGATAATGCTGCTAATGATTGTTCTAAAGCCATTTTAATGCTTTTATCTATAAATCAATACGAGTTACATCTCATGAGTGGTTGATTTTTCTATATGTCGAGCACTAACCTGTAATTTTTGAAAATTATAAATTTTTTTGATGCTTTGCAGTTTAGATATCGGTTCTCTAATTACCCTTTGTCATAGTTAATTTCAGTACAATATAATTTTAGAAATTTTATATACCGATGAATCATAAAGGTTAAGTAAATTTTATATTGTTTTATTATAATTAAAGATAATATGTCTCAAGTATTCGTTAACGAGAAGACAGGTTCTGACAGCGCCGATGTTAGCGGTTCGGAACAACAACCGTTTCAAACGCCAGCATTTGCATTGTTCAAGAACGAAGATGCTAAGATTTTAGTTTATAAACAGTTAGAAGATTCAGAAGAATTTGGTTACAGTGAAATTTCTGCGTCGGCTTTAAAGAAGGCTAAGAAAGGAGCTGAAGGATTGAAGAAGAAACAGGAGAAACAAGCCAAGTTACAAGAAGAACAGAAAAAGAAACAAGACGATGCTGCCAAAAAATTTTCAGAAATGGACTTGATCAGCATTAAGGAAGACGAATCTCTTCCAGAAGCCAAAAAAATCAAATTGAGACAGGTGCAGGATAGCATTGGTACCAGGGTCGCTGTTCAAGGTTGGATTCACCGTTTAAGATTACAAAAAGGATTAGGTTTCATCACCTTGAGAGACGGTACTGGATTCATCCAATGTATATTGACTGGTGATTTAGCCAAATGCAAAACTACCCACGAGCTTACTTTAGAATCCACTGTCACCATTAAGGGTGTCATCAACAAATTGCCAGAAGGTAAATCTGCTCCGGGTGGAGTTGAATTGAAGGTGGATTATTATGAAGTAGTTGGTCTTGCTCCAAGCGGGGAAGAAGCTTTCAGTAACAAGGTTCAAGAACACGCTGACCCATCATTATTATTAGATCAACGTCACTTAGCCTTGAGAGGTGAAAGTTTGTCAGCTGTCATGAAGGTCAGATCTACTTTACTCCAAGCCATTAGAAGTTTCTTTGCTAAAGAAGGTCTTTTGGAAGTCACCCCGCCATGCATGGTTCAAACTCAAGTTGAAGGTGGTTCTACTTTATTCAAGATGGATTACTACGGTGAAGAAGCTTACTTAACTCAATCCTCTCAATTATACTTAGAAACTTGTTTACCAGCATTGGGTGATGTTTTCTGTGTTCAAGAATCTTTCCGTGCTGAAAAATCCCACACCAGAAGACATTTATCCGAATATACTCATATTGAAAGTGAATTAGGATTCATAGAATTCGATGACTTATTATCGCACCTTGAACGCTTAATTACCTACATTGTCAAGTATGTTCTTGAAGACTCCGTTGCCGGTCCATTAATCAAACAATTGAACCCTGACTTTGTTCCTCCACAAATGCCATTTAAGAGAATGGAATACATCCATGCATTGGACTGGTTGAACGAACACGGCATTCCAAACGAAGATGGTGAAAAATTCAAATTCGGTGACGATATAGCTGAAGCTGCTGAACGTAAGATGACTGATACTATTGGTGTTCCAATCTTGTTAGTTCGTTTCCCAGTCGAAATCAAATCATTCTACATGCAAAAATGTGCTGATGATCCAAGAGTCACCGAATCTGTTGATGTCTTGATGCCAAATGTCGGTGAAATTACCGGTGGTTCTATGAGAACTTACGATCACGATGAATTAGTCGCTGCCATTAAGAGAGAAGGTCTTGACTTAGATTCATACTACTGGTTTACTGATCAAAGAAAGTATGGTACATGTCCACATGGTGGTTATGGTTTAGGTACAGAAAGAATATTGGCTTGGTTATGTGACAGATTTACAGTCAGAGATTGTTCCTTGTACCCAAGATTCACTGGTAGATGTAAGCCATAGATAATTGCTTATAATAAGTAGTTTAATGTATAGATTTAATTAATATTATAGCTGTTATGACTCAACAAATTGTGTGAAACACGACTTCTTAAAACGGCAATTGTTAAGCGCGGTGATGAATCAGACTATCAGATAGTGTCCATAAATACCCATAATTTTTCATTAGAAATTTTTCACCTTTTATTAATCTATAAAAAATATAGAACAATATTAACTGAAAATGTCAAAAGAACAACCGGCCGAAAGTAAATTATGGGGTGGTAGATTCACTGGTGCAACTGATCCATTAATGGACTTGTACAATGCTTCATTGCCTTATGACAAAAGAATGTTTGAAGCTGACTTAAATTGTACAAAAGTTTATACCCAAGGCTTAAATAAGATTGGGTTGATCAATGATGAAGAGTTAGTTGCTATTCACAAAGGATTGGGCGAGATCAAAAAAGAATGGGAGGCTGGCACATTTGTTGAAAAGCCTGGAGATGAAGATATTCATACTGCCAACGAAAGAAGATTAGGAGAAATAATTGGTAAGCACATTGCAGGAAAAGTTCACACTGGTAGATCTAGAAATGATCAAGTAGCTACTGACATGAGAATCTACGTCCGTGAAAATTTGACAAAGTTGCTTGAATTTTTGGCAGCATTCATCAAGACCATTTCTAAGAGAGCCAAAGAAGAAATTGATGTTTTGATGCCAGGTTATACGCACTTGCAAAAAGCGCAACCTATTAGATGGTCTCATTGGTTATCTATGTATGCTACCTATTTCACTGAAGATTATAAGAGATTGAAGCAAATCTTGGAAAGAGTCAATCAATGTCCTTTAGGTGCTGGTGCATTAGCTGGTCATCCTTACGGTATTGATAGAGAATTTTTATCTCAAGGATTAGGATTTGATTTCCCTATCGGTAATTCTTTGAGTGCCGTCAGTGATCGTGATTTTGTTGTTGAAACTTTATTCTGGTCAACCTTATTCATGAATCATATTTCCCGTTTCTCAGAAGATTTGATTATCTATTCAACGGGTGAATTTGGATTTGTTAAGTTAGCTGACGCTTACTCTACAGGTTCATCATTGATGCCACAAAAAAAAAATCCCGACTCCTTAGAATTATTAAGAGGTAAGTCAGGTCGTGTTTTCGGTTCATTATCTGGTTTCTTGATGTCCATTAAGTCCATACCTTCTACTTATAACAAGGATATGCAAGAAGACAAAGAACCATTATTTGATGCTTTGACCACTGTTGAACATTCCGTTTTAATTGCTACTGGTGTCATATCAACTTTAAGCATTAACAAAACCAAAATGAGAGATGCTTTGACAATGGACATGTTGGCTACTGATTTAGCTGATTATTTAGTTAGAAAGGGAGTCCCATTTAGGGAAACTCATCATATTTCTGGTGAGTGTGTTAGAGTTGCAGAAGATTTGAAATTATCCGGAATTGATCAGTTATCTTTACAACAATTCAAGGAAATCGACGAAAGATTCGGAGATGATGTTACTGATGTTTTTGATTTTGAAGTTAGTGTAGAGAGAAGAACTGCAATTGGTGGTACTGCTAAGTCAGCTGTCTTAAATCAATTTAAACAATTAGAAGCCGAATTAATATAATCGTCCGAATTTATTAGAAAATATGAATTTCTGTCAACGCTATAGATAATATTATATATAAGACGATATTATAACCATACATACGAATATCTAGTTAAGCTCCATAAATAAATAACGCTATATTCGTTATAAGCCTGGATTTAATCTTGAAATTGTTTTCGATATGAACGTCTTTTTCTTCCTACCATTTTTTATGTCTCTATCTCGATCTTTAATATCAGTATCGCTCTTCGCTTCTTCTTCATCTTCATCTTCGTCATCTTCTTTTTCATTTTTACTTTTATAGGCAACTTCAGCAATGCCTGCATTTTTTAGTTGAAGCCTGGAAAGCAATTCCTCCGATGCTTTGGGAAGTATGCGTATTTTTGTAGTTGTCCTTGGCTTGGTGCCTGCATCTTTATCATGTGTGAGTTGACTAGTAAAAAGCACCTCATCTATATCATAATCTACTTGATCATCTTCATTTTCTTTACTTTTTTCGTCATAGTCTTGATCGTTCTGCGATATAGCATTCGATTCATGCGTTGGGTAGCCGTCCTGGTTTATTACCAAATCAGTGTCGTCTCCGGAAAGAATATATGCATATTCATTATTTTTAAGATTGGAGCTGTAAGTAGGAATATTTTCACCTATTGGATATCCATTCAATGAATATTCCCCTGTGTTACGTCTATTTTGAGTATTCTGCGAAGAGTAACTCAAGCTTCTCTTGAACTTCGATGTTTCTTTCAGTACATTATTCAAATCTATAACTGGTTGCGAATCAATAGAGGTATTTGCTGTATTACTGTATCTTTTGAAACCCGTAGGTGATCCTGGATATGAATATGTGGAGTTTTCACGGAAGTCAGAATTTAATGTATCGCTGCCTTCAGATCTTCTTTGATATTCAGCGTTCTTGGGAAAGTAACCATGATCGATTGAATCAGATCTCCTGTGAAATACATTTTTAGGTGAATGAGGATAAGAGGTTTCGTTTGCATCTCTGGAACGGCGTTTTGCTCTATTAAATGAGTAACTAAAATTGAGCATATTCAAAAACTTTTTGTCGAGACTTTTATCAATATGAGATTCTTATAGTTTAATATTGTACAAGATCGAAATAATTGAAATCTAACACTCATTTTATACTTTTTAGTGGCTTTTGATCTAGACATTGGTAATAGATTCTCTCCTTCCGTATACTATGCAAAATTATCTCAATAACTGCCCTTATGCGATTATATGTACATGCATGTACCATAAATGTGACCCCCAAACTAAAAGCCTTAGCTCCCTGTAGGGCAACATCTAAATCTTGAGAACTTTTGAAAGTAAATACTACTGCTACATCTAGTCTTGCCATAGTATTGCTTGAAGTCAGGTCTTCCAATGGAAAGTCGTACCCTAGTCCGTATCTAATAATGATATTTTGTACCTGCTCTTTTAGAAACCTAAAAAAACATATTACCTGTACAGGGCATCTTTCCTTAAACTACCCTTATCATATCTAAGTTTCGAATACAATAAATAGTCATCCTATCTTAATATACGATTGATAAATTCCCTCGAACCTAATTCTAAGTAATATTTCGCAGCCATACTTGTTCTCAAGAATTTGACCGGGGAAAGCACATAACTATAATTCGACACAATGCTTTTACCGAAAAAGTACATTGTGTATCAATTTCCGAGTCATGCAAGACATATCTAGGAAAATAATATGCCTTCAAATCGGATGTTTATTTAATACTCCTCCACACCCAAATCTGCTTGAACCTGCGCCAAAACGTTTCCTGTTATATTATAAAGCCACACGCGGAATAGGCGGCATTTCTAAGAACCGTTTGGAGAAGATGTCAAATTCTTCTACATGAATCTGGCCTGCGTTACTACCTTAATACCTAACGTAGGGCCAAATTCTAGTATCGAAAATTTTGGTCTCGACTTTTCTCGGGAAAAAAAAGTTTTGCAACACATTATTTTGAAACATAGTGATAAGATATGGGAGTACCACAGTTTCAATTCTTTTCCTCAATGCTTTTTTACTGCTACTTCTTTAACAGAAATATTCAGAGTTAATCAGATGAAATCTAAAGACCAATCAAGGATTGCAAAAACAGGAGGTATAGGTAGTAAAATGATAAAAAGTAACGATAGCTCGTCGGTCGCTTTGGCTATAATTAATGTTAATAATGAATTGCAAAAGCTTGAAACAAAAGATAAAAACAAGGCAAAATATGATGATGAGTTGTTGAATAAGATAAAGAAGTTATACGATGATTTGATTAAGATGCTTCATAAATATCCTCAATTTCCTTCGGAAGTAATAGATCACCAAGAGTTGAATCTATTCTTTCCATTGATGAAAGTAATCTCAATAAACCTAGCACGAGGTCAGGGAATTAATGACTTAACAGATATGTTTGGAATTCTTATGTGGCACCACTTGAACCATCCTGTACTTTTTAGAAACTTGATGAGGTTATTCGGATCTCCAGACACCATAATGAAACAATTCTGCGAACTTATTATGGAAATAGTTCCCACGAGACAAAAGGACGATTTCCTTTATGCCTATTGGTATACCAGGAAAATCACAGAAACTCCCCCGGAAAATATGATAGACGAGTGGCACGCAATTTCCATAGGGTTTGTCAAATTGGTTACAGAAAATATCGAAGAATGGAATAAGATTTTCTTAGAATTAGAATGTATGCATAAGATATCTTCATTTACAAAGGATGATAATAAGAAATTAACTGATCTTTTGGTATTATTAATAGACGGGCTTGGGACACCAGCCAATAAAGAGTTATTATCTTTAATGTCTTCTACAATGGGACTTGTTGAAATTTTAGAATCACTCTTGCAGCTCAATATTTCTAATGTTAACAAGATGTGTATTTCTAAAGTCGTTGAAACAGTCCGAATTACGCTAATATGGAATGATCCGTGTCTCATTTCTACTAAGAAGACTATGTTGGCTCTTTCCAAAACGAGCAGTATTTCAATTAAGCTGGACCCAAAGCACTTGATTCTATTTTTGTTAGAGATCCTAGATCATGGTAATGACTTCAATTATTTGCAGACGTATAATTTGCTCTCATATCTCACAATGTCTTTGAGAAATTTGAATAACCTATTTTTGTATGGCAAACAGAATTTATACCTGCACTATAATCAGCTTAATTCAAAAATATCCTTGACTGCCCTCTTAGCTAACTTGAATTATATTATTTCTTCGTCATTATTGAGTACTTATACTGATAATGAAGATGTTCCTGATATCATTTCAGATAATTTCAAGCAATCAAGATTACCGCCTTTGCCAAAATCAGATTACTTTTTCGACAATATTAACTATAAAGATGCATTTGATAATGACTTAAGTTTAGTAAATAATAGTGGTAATATCATCAAACTAATGCACTGCCAATCAATGAATTTGCACTTATTGCTGCAAATAGTACAAGACGAACTTTACGCGATTTCTATGATGAATACGTACTCAACAGACCAGATTAATCTGAAATTGATATTTCGATTGATAGATTTGTTGTTCTCGTCATTGTTCCCATCATTAGTATTTCTACAAAAGTATGGTGGTCAGGACAGATTAAATACTAAATCAAACGAAGAAATGATCTTCAACATATACCATAAGGTAATTTCAGCTGATCTTAGATTTACGCAGAAATCTTTGATGTGGGTATGTTTAATTAACTTTGCTAGTGACATTTGTTACGTTGACTTGAAGTTTGTCCCAATATTTGAGTCATTATTCAAATTCTTGGTTAGCAAAACACCATCAAATGCTATATTGGAAGATGAGCTAGTTAAAAGTGCATTAAAATTTTTCTTTTCTACGTTTAGCAATGAAGAAATCGCTAATGGGATTAGTGACTTAGATTCTAGGAACGAGGTGCAACCAAAATCCAATTCAATCAATGTCGAAATTTCCTATGATGAATATAAATTTATGTATCCGTATCCACAACAAAACCCAATCAACCCTAACCGAGATGAATTAAGAATGAATTGTTTGACAACCAATGATCCATATGTGAATGTCTCTCATACGTATCTGCATATGCCAGATCAAGCCGAGACTAAAAAACTCTATAATAATACTAATAACAATGATCTGTTATTTATATTTGAACCAGAAATTGCAAACGCCTCGACACCACTAAAGTCAAACTATGTAACTAATTTTGCAAGACAACAAAGTATTCATGTTGACCAATATGGTAAATTATAATCAGTTTTATAAGTCCATAAAGTCTTAGTTTAAAAATATGATGCTATCTGCACGTGATGTATTGATGTACAAAAAAAAATTAAAACCTCATCTCTAAATTTTCAACTATTTAAGTAAGACATTTTACAGAATAGAGCAAATCATCAAATATGGTATTGAAATCTACTTCCGCAGGGAATGTCTCTGTATATCAAGTATCAGGTAGTAACGTATCTCGTTCATTGCCTGATTGGATTGCCAAAAAACGGAAGAGAGCTTTAAAAAACGATATAGAGTATCAAAATCGTATTGAATTGATTCAAGATTTCGAATTCAGTGAAGCTTCCAATAAGATTAGGGTTACTCCAGATGGTCAGTATGCAATGGCAACTGGTACTTATAAGCCACAGATACATGTTTACGATTTTGCAAATTTATCATTGAAATTCGATAGACATACCGATTGTGAAAATGTCGATTTCCTTATTTTATCTAATGATTGGACCAAGTCAGTACACTTACAAAATGACAGATCTATTGAGTTTCATACAAAAGGTGGTATTCACTATAGGTCTAGAATCCCAAAGTTTGGAAGAAGTATGGCTTATAATGCATCAAACTGTGATTTATTGGTTGGTGCTTCAGGAAATGAATTATACAGATTAAATTTAGATAAGGGTCGTTTCTTGACTCCTTATGTTTTAGATACGACGGGTGGTGTTAACTCTGTTGATATCAATCCGGTTCACGGATTAGTTACGGCCGGTTTGGAAGATGGAACTGTTGAATTCTGGGATCCTAGAAGTAGACAAAGGGCAGCCAAATTATTTGTTGGAGATCAATTAAATGAAAATGTTGAAATTACTGCAACTTCTTTCCGTAACGATGGTTTAAATTTTGCATGTGGTACATCTAGTGGTAAATCATTAATCTATGATTTGAGAACTTCAACACCATCTATAATAAAGGATCAAGGTTACGGCTACGATATCAAGAAAATAATATGGTTAGATGAAAACTCCTCAGATTCCGATAAAATCTTAACTACAGATAAAAGAATTGCCAAGATATGGGATAGAAATGATGGTAAACCTTTTTCCTCGATGGAACCAAGTGTAGATATTAATGATATTGAATACATTAAAAATTCCGGTATGTTTTTCATGGCTAATGAAGGGATGCCAATGCACACGTACTATATTCCAAACTTGGGTCCTGCACCAAAATGGTGTTCATTCTTAGACAATGTTACAGAAGAATTAGAAGAAAAGCCATCAGATTCCGTCTATTCAAACTATAGATTCATTACTAGAGATGAAGTCTCCAAGTTAAACATTTCTCATTTAATTGGTTCCAAAGTATTACGTTCTTATATGCATGGTTTTTTCATTGATACTGAGTTGTATGATAAGGTTAACTTGATTGCTAATCCTAACTCATATCAAGACCAAAGAGAAAGAGAAATCAGAAAAAGAATCGAAAAAGAAAGAGAATCCAGAATCAGGTCTACAGGAGCTATTACTAATACTAAGATTAAAGTCAATAAAGATTTGGCATCTAAATTACAAGAAAAGCAAGGTTCTACCGATGCCGAGACCGTTATTAATGATGACCGTTTCAAGGAAATGTTCGAAAATCCAGAGTTTGCTATTGATGAACAGTCTCATGAATATAAGCAACTTAATCCTGTCAAATCTACAAAGGATATTTCAGCACCTGCCTTAACTGCTGCTGAAGAATCTGATGAGGAAAGATTAAATCTCAATAATGGAAATGGTAACGGATCTATCTCTGGTTCTGATTCTGATTCTGAATCGGACGAAGAATCCGAAGATGAAGAAACCAGAAAGTTACATAACCAAAAAGTTCAAAAGGAAATGGAAAAATTACGTCGTAAGAAACAAGCTCAAGAAGAATCGAACCGTTTTATGAATGAGATGAAGGCTATGACGGAAGATAACACTAAGCAGAAAGCTGTTGAATCTTTTGGTTCTCAATTACTGAAGAATAGCAAAATTCAGAAACCAAAGCATTCAATCAATGACTCGAGATTGCGTCGTCATGCAAGAGGAGAAGCTGAGCTTACTTTTATTCCCCAAAAGCTGGAGAAAAAGCCAAAAGTTAGATTTGAATCTAACGACTCAGAAGATCCCGAAAGCCTCAAAAATTCTGGAAGAACGAAGCAAAGGTTTGATGGACGTAGAAGGGCCTCTAAGAATGCTTTCCGTGGTATGTAGGTTAGTATCATCAATTTGTACAGTATATAAAGCAATTAATATTCATAATTAATAGAATGCATAGTTATCTCATCTCATATTATACAGGAATGACTTTATTATTTGGTTCGATACCGTTAAATCAATACATAACTTGATTCTTCAACTGCTAATGTCAAGAAATACGGAGAAAGCACAATCTTCCTTGAATAGGTTTCAAGCTTTGAAAAACAAAGAGGCTGGTATCCTTGAGAGTAATCCAAATCTCAGGCCGAAATATGTTCAATCTGTTGACTCATTGCCTCAAGCAGAAAAATGGAGATCAACAATAATTGGTGAAATATCAGTAAAACTAACAAAGATTCAAGACCCAGCGCTAAATGAGTACCAAATACGGGATATTAATGATTCATTGAATAAATTATTCAATGAAAAAAGATCTTGGGAATATCATATTAAAAACCTTGGAGGTGCAGATTACATACATTTCAATAAAGATTTCAACAATGCAGGTAAGCTAAGTCAGTTAGATTCCCAAGGAAGTCATATCAAGGGGTATAGATACTTTGGTAGAGCCAAAGAGTTACCAGATGTCAAAGAGGTGCTCATGATGCAACAAAAGAAAACACAGGCCAATAAATCAAAGCATACCAAAGAATTAGAACAAAATAGACTTTTGAAAGAGCAGGATCAGAGAATAACAGCCGATTATTATGGAGTTTATGATGAAATTCATGACGGTAATGATGATATAATTGACAACAATGAGAGAGATATTATAAATCAAGTCAATGAGGTGTTAGGAGATGAAATTATAGAGCCACTTGATGACATAAATGAGAACTATATAGCCAAAAGGGCGCAGGGAGTAGATAATCTCATTGAATTTGAAAAGAATAGAGGCAAAAAGTTGTTCAGAAAGCTCAAAAATAATCAACAAAATGACAACAAAGACACAGATTTTATAACGAATTTTGAAAAGGAAGTACCTACAACTGGTGAAGTCACGAAATGGATTGTGAATAAAAAGAGAGCAGAGTTAATCGCACGATTAGGAATAAATAAACCATAATTAGAGATAATTATTTATGTTAATTAAATGATAAATCTTTTGTTGATATAATTTTCACATTTCCAGTAGCATATATTTTGTCTGTAGCCAATTCTTTGTCGGGAAATACACTTTTGCAACAATCCTTAATTACAAACGTATTAAATCCAGCCTTTGCACAATCAAGGGCTGAGTTTAAAACGCAAAAATCGTAGGCTATTCCAACAAACACTACATCCGTGATACCAAGATTTAGCAAAAAGTCTTCCATTTCAGTCTTGTGTAATTTCCAACAATCTTCAAAACATGAATAGTATTCCCTATCTTTCAAGTATCCTTTCTTTACAATTGTGCTAGGGATTTTCTGGTCTAACTGCTTAAATGCAGCTTCAAACTGCAGGTCAAGTTTAGATCCAAAAGAATTCTGAATACAATGATCCGGCCAAACAACCTGTTTCTGCGTCTTTATTTCACCGTTACTATCCTTTTCTCCAAGAGGGTGTTTGAATTCTTTCTCTGAATAAGGAGCAACATTATGCTGCGATGCAAATGAACAATGATCTTTTGGGTGCCAATCTTGAGTTGCAATCACAGCCGACCAACAGTATTTTTCAGTATCGAGCAATCCATTTATTAATGGAACTAAGGTCCTTCCTTCAGCTACAGCCAATGATCCATCATCTGGCAAGAAGTCCTCTTGCAAATCTACTATTACTAATGCTGATTTGCCTTTCATGGTGTTTTACCCCTATGCAATTCAATATTTCCTAGATAATCAATCCCACTTTTACAAGTAGTACTATCTACACGTGATCTTTATTAATGTATATTATGTATTTAGATTTTTTCATCATCGGGCTTCCAACTACCCAGGAACATATGTTTGGCATAAGCCAAAGGGTGTGATGTGTCCTTGGCACCCATCTGTCCAACATCTGGACTGAAGGAAGTTATAGGCAATACTAGCACATCTTGAACTGACACGGGGACTGACATACCTGTGAATACTGATACGTTGATTATATCGTCATATTTCCTTGTTTTGAAATTATCTGGTGGTTGTGAGATGTTGTTCATGTATTCGAAAACTACATCTGTCCATATACCGGGACCAGTCCAGTTCATGATATCTCCACCAGCATCCTTACCAAGAATTTTCTTTAATTGGCCGTTCTTCTCTCTTGTAAGTGTAATTTCCGTAATTCGAGAAATCAATTCTCTTAACATCGGATGTCCTCTCTTCGCTTGAATGGTCCATTGACAGAACTGTATTCTTCTCGCATACCAATCAGCCCAATCCTCTCTATCGGGATCTGCCTCTATGCCAACTACTAATCCGGCCATATTTGGTAAACCATTAACAGTTTCATTCATGGACACCCAAGTATCGATCGGTTTGATATTGATTGTATCAATATCTGTGTATAGTCCTCCTTTTGCGTATAAAATCAAGTATCTGAAGAAATCAGCCTTCAAGATACTTTTGGGCATAATATTATAAGCCCTAACAACGTCTGGAACCGTTGCATATAATTGATTAATTAGCTGCTCACAAGATTCGTCTGGAATCACATAATGCTTGTATCCTGGGTTCCTATCATCCCATGTAGCTTGGTACTTCTTATATTTTTTAGGAAAATTTGGATGTTCAGTGGGTACCTTCCACGTCTGCCAAATATTCTTCTGGAATGGTTTCGTAGGTTCGTATGGAAACTGAAATGATAATTGCTGTCTTAGTGTAGCCCGTTCTGGTAAATTAGCCCTGACGTTAGAATGAAAATTAAACCCATATTTAAGCCAGTTTGTATGGAGTTCCAAGTCTCTAGTACTTTCCAAGCTACTAGTTTGAAATTCTGTTTTCGATTTATATTTCGGCAAAGAAAATGAATTACAAAATAAATATATTAGATATAGTATGGCGACAACCTTCACTATGACCTCTATCCTTTTCTTTATCATAATTCTGATCGTCGTTTTCGTTATATTTGATGCTTAATTATCGATCTGACGATGTTGAAATATTAAATACTATATCTGCGTGTATGAACCGCGAATAAAATAGTACGACTTTAGTACGAATACTATATGGAATTAAGAATCTCTACTAATAATACAATTGATACTAATAATAATAATATAATAATATAATAATAATGATAAATATATATACTCAATAGATATATATACACTTTAATAATGCATTTCAACAACAAATATAAATAACCCAATGTCTAAATCCAAAATATTAACTTATAAATAAGAAATTCAACTTTAAAAACCCCAACTCAAGAAAATAAAAAAGATTTATAAGTAACCCATTAATAACTTTTCTATAATGTTTTTTTTATTCTCTCTGATAAAATATTTTTTTCTTTCATTCATTCAATAAAAGATACTATACAACACATCTCTGGTGACAAACAATTGGAATTGAGCTCCTATTCTCGATGATTAGTAGTTCATGATAACAACAATGGCAAATAACAATAAAATCAAACTAGAACGCAACTCCAAAATATCAAACGTATAAAAAAACCAACAAACAAAAACAATGTTTAATTAAAAATATTTTAATTAATAATAATAAGATGGAAGCAAAAAAACATAAGTGATTAATGCAAAACAACTAAACAAAAATCTTCTCCTTTTCCTTTTCTTAACAAATAGTAAGATTGAGACATCGAAAGGTAACAACGAAATGCACAGCAAAGTGAATTCAACATAACAAAAAATCAAGCAACATTCTAAAAAATCATGCCGATAAAAATAACCAATAAAAAAAAAACGATAAACACTATATTGAGTGAATATCCAAGTAGTGAGTTATGGTATGACTTACCACCAGGAATTACTGGCAGATGGGTTACCATAATTGGATGAACTGTAACCGTTACTACGGCCACTGTATCCAGAATAACCGCCGTTGTTAGAAGCACCCCAGCCACCACTGCTGCTACTTCCCCAGTTAGAAGAGCTGGAACCACCGAAGCCACCACCTTGCTTTCTGAAATCTCTGGAAGGACCTCTACCGCCACGGGAACTACCGCCACGCATACTCTTTCCACCAAAAGCAGATTCTCTAGCAATCTTGCTCAAGAAATCTGGAACTTCTTGGTTAGCCTCAGTTAATAAATCAACTAAGCCCTTGACAATATTTTTGTTATTTCTGTTAAAGAAAGCGGTAGCAATACCAATGTTACCGGCACGACCAGTACGACCGATTCTATGAACGTAATCATCAATATCACTTGGTAAGTCAAAGTTGACGATATGGGAAACATTTGGAATATCCAAACCTCTGGCAGCAACAGCAGTAGCGACCAAGATTGGAGCAGAACCACTCTTGAAAGCAGCTAAAGCCTTTTCTCTTTCATATTGCGATCTGTCACCATGGATAGCGGTGGCTGGGAATCCTTGGTCGTATAAGAAGTCAGCTAAGTTATCAGCCATTCTCTTGGTTTCAGTGAAAATGATAGTCAAACCGTTGTCGTTTGCGGACAATAAGTCTAATAATACTGATTTCTTTTCTTCGTCTTCAACGTATAAGATCTTTTGGGTAATGTTTTCGGAGGTAGAACCAACACGACCAACAGATAAGAAAATGTATTCTTTCAAGAAATCACGAGCCAAATATTGAATTTCCTTAGGGAAAGTGGCTGAAAACATCAAGGTTTGTCTATCTTCAACACCAGGCATGTCACATTCTTGGACAATGTGTCTGATTTGCGGTTCGAAACCCATATCCAACATTCTATCAGCTTCATCTAACACCAAGTATTTAATGTTAGCTAAGGATACACGGCCTCTTTCCAATAAATCTTTAAGACGACCTGGAGTAGCAACTAATAAGTCACATCCTCTTTCCAAGTTTCTGATTTGGCCACCGATATCGGCACCACCGTAAACGACACTAGGACGGACCCAAGATCTGTAAGAAAACTTCTTGGCTTCGTCGAAAATTTGTGAAACCAATTCTCTGGTTGGAGCCATCACTAACGCAGTAGGGTAAACCTTGTGAGAGGAGAAGGCACCAGCAGTCTCTGGAACAGAAGCTGGTCCATTCATGTACGATTCAGACAACACTGGGAACAAGAAACCACCAGTTTTACCGGAACCAGTTTGAGCACATGCCATCAAATCTCTACCAGCAGCAACAATAGGCACCGAGTACTTTTGCACAGGGGTAGGCTTTGTGAATCTGGATAACTTGACGTTTTCCACCAACAATGGGTCTAATGGTGGTGCTGTGAAAGCGGTGATAGGTTCCGGAACTCCTTCACCAGATGCTTCAACTGGAATGTCATCGTAGTTGTCGAAATTAATACCTGAAGATTGAGTGGTTGGTTCATCGTCAACACCGTATAATTCTTTTTCCAATCTTTCGTTTCTTTCTGCTGGTTCGTGTTTGCCGTCGACCCATCTACCAACACCTGGTTTAGGTGTGTTGTATCTGCCTGACCCGCGCGAGTTATTGAACCCGCCACGGCGGTTATTATATCCTCCAAAAGAGTTATTATTATATCCTCCACGACGGTTGTTATCATATCCTCCAAAAGAGTTATTATTAAATCCACCACGACGGTTTCCACCAAAAGATCCATTTCCGCCTGAAGGTCTGTTACGAAGATGAGGTGGAACATACTGCGAGCGGGATGATCCATTACCTTGCGAACCTTGTTCGACTGAAAGGTTGTTCATTTGTTGAGTAATATCTGCCATATTATGTCTTAATAAGGTATGTTTTTACTATAAATTGTATAATAATAAAGAAGAACAGTATAAAGGCGAAGAAAAGAATCTTTTATAAGACCTTTGACTATTTTTTCCGTCGTTTCAGACACGACTGATTTCTTTTTTTGTTGGAAAATTTTCTTTCTTTTTATTGTTAGTTGCACGTGATGATAATGATTTCTTATCATAGGATATGGCGAAGATGTATTCATGGGTTCGGGGTCTGGTTGTGGTTTATTCGATGTTTAGGATACATGGTAAGGGTGTCGGATTCTGCAGATGTAGGAGATGAAAAATTGGACATGGAGGACGAGCCATTGAGCGATATTTTTGCATTCGGATGTGCAAAGCAAGGACGGTCTTCGAATGTCCCGTAGGTAGGTGGTGTCTCCAAGCCTTCTTCAGGCGAAGGTACGAAGGGGATGTCTTCTTCTGAGAGAGAGGAGTCGTCTTCGTCGGTGTAGTCGATGTCAAACTCGTTGGAGGCGATAGAAAGGTCGTTGAGGTGCGAGGGTAGGTTTGCGGGCGAGCTGTCATACATTTTTTTGTTATTTTCGCTGAGAAGGTGGGTGAAAGGCTTTTGCTGTTCTCTGGCGTTCCAGTTCAAGTTGCGACTAACACTGTCGATGTACTCGGTTTTCGACGAAATGACGGTGGGGAAGGGGAACGGACTTGCGTGGATGGTAACGTAGTCTCCCTTGTGCAATTCGGTTCTGACTTTACCGTCAAACGATGCCCAAGCCGTGGATCTACTAGTGCTGGGCACCTTCACCTTGAGGAACATGCCGTCGGGTAACAAGATGGGACGGAACGAAAGGGTGTGAGGGCAGATAGGCGTAACACTTATGGCACTGACCCCAGGGTGTACAAGCGACCCACCTGCAGAAAGCGAGTACGCAGTGGAACCTGTAGGGGTAGCGATAATAAGACCATCCGCCTGGGCAACCGTTAGCAACGAACCATCTCCATATAATTCAAGTTGGGTAACATAAGGACTAGGGCCTCTGTCCACCACTAACTCATTCAAGACCTGTTGTTCACAGAGAAGCTTCCCATCGGCTCTGTGAACACGACAGGTGAATCTCATTCTCAAGTAGGCACGTACACCGGCATCCAATACATTGGCCATTCTCTCTCTGAATTGTTCGAATTTGAAGTTTGTCAAAAATCCCAATGAACCAAGTGCAAAGGAAATCACTGGTGGCACCACTCGCTGGAAGAGATTCGATACATATAAGACAGTCCCATCACCACCCAATGTAACCACCAAGTCGAATTTTTGAGGATTTTGGAATGCAAATTTTTTGTCCCAGTATTTGACATATTTTTTTGCTTTGGGAACAGTTTCATACAAGTTGGCGGCATTGAATCGTTTCAGTTTTTGTAAGTTGCGATCCACGTAGACGGTAATGTCTTTGTTTTTCGCCAATAAATAATCTACTATCTCCCTGGTTAAATAAATTAACGAATTATCTCTTGCCTTCGTTACTATCATTATTGCCTTCACTTCTAACTGAATTGTAGCTTTCGCCAAGTTTTTGGCCAACATACGAACCCCATTAGCTGTTTCCGCCAACTCTGTGTGTGATTTGACAGAGCGCAAATCATCGGTACCCAACTTCAGTAGTACACTAGATGATACTTGTCTTAATTTCACATTCTTCTTCACTTGGTCACAGTACAACTTATTATGTATCATGGGCGCTTCCCTATTCAATGCATTATTCTCTTCTTCCCACGGACTCTTACTCAACTTGCTCGAGCTGAGCGACTTTCTGTTTGATTTATTTCCCCGTAATCCCTGAGTTAATTGGCTGTGGTGAGGTTCCAAGCCATACTTTGACATATTCGGTAGTATCAAGGTCTTTTATTAGTCTGATGTATTAAAATTGTCGATTTATAGTCACTATTAGAAAGTATCAATAAGGTTTATTAATCAACGGAGAACGTTGGTGGCTACGAAAAAGATTAGTAGCGAGCTCGGAGAGAAAAAAATCCGGAGATTCATATTTCCATATTTTATAACTACAAAATTTCTAGATCTCTCATTACTTAGTGGCTTATTCATCTATTAGCTTCCCTATGTTGAAAGCCGGGGTTTATATTTTATATAACATTTAAAAAATTCAGAGATTTAATCTAATTAACTTGTTCAACTCTACATTTCCATTTCGAATTGGTCTTATCTAACAAAGGTAACGAAGCACCCAAGCACCAACCCAATTCATTATTGTCTATCTTTTCGGCGGTTCTTAATTCTCTGTGGAATGGGATGTCATAACCGGTGTGCAACATTGCCGTAATGAAGGATAAATCTAAACACCAATGAGGTTCTTCATTTAATTCCTTAACGTGCTCATCTAATAAGACATCTTTCCAAAGTTGATCGCCGTTACAAACAACCTTGGCCAATTCGGATAATTCTTCAACCGTGAATGAAGATGGGAATCCTAATGGGTTGGTTCTGTCGTAAAAGTAGGAGAAAACGTACATGTCAGAGGATTTTTTGAACGTCTTGGTCAACGATGGTTGATGAACACCGTTAAATGAACAAGGCTTGGTGGTACATTCCGCATCCTTGTTCAACACCTTTTCAGCAAGGAAACGACATTGGGCACCCGCAGCCACAGATGGACCCTTCATGTTGACAAGGTAGTACTCTTCGTCAGCCATTTTTACTTGAACGTTTTCGGCCGTGACACCAGGAGGAATGCAGGGATTGTTGATCGTTACAGTGGCCTTAGCATCTTTCATGGCTTTTTCAGAAGTAAACTTAGAATTTGCTAATTCCTTGCTACTCTTTAACTTTGATTCAACAACCAAAGCGTTGATCTTATTTCTTCCTTGCATTAAACCAAAACCTAAATGTGAGAATTGGTATAAAGTAAAATCTCTGTCACCAAAAGTAAATTGAAACTTGTATTCACCGTCCACCATTTCTTCGTTGTTACCGAATTCAGGCTCGAATACAATTTGAGTGGATCCACCACCTAAATCAAACACTGCTGCAGTTGGAAGCTTTTCAGAACTTCCAATATTACCCAATAAATAATTGGTGGTGATCCAAGCGTATACACCTTCATCTTTACCATCCATGATAGAAATTCCTTCGTCTTCAACAACAGCAAATGGATAATCTTCTTCCAAATGACGTCTGACTTCTGCCAATGTATTCTTCGATTTTTCTTCTCCTAATAATCTCAACCCAGCAGTAGCCTTAACTGCAATTGGTGTACAACCTTGTTTGGCCTTTGGAACAGTTTCCATGGCTGTTTTCAACAATGGATCCAACGAAGCAGCAGCACCCTTGGTATCGGTATCAAATTGCGACAACCCTGGTTTCAACATCTCGAATTTTTCACTTAACAATACTGGTGGTGATTTACAGGTGTCAAATTCATAAACATGAACACGCGATCCAGTTGACCCTGCATCAATCATCACCACATAATCAACTTCATTACAAGTATCCGAGCTGTCTCCACTAGTACCCTTACTTTTGTCTTTATCGCCAGTAATTTTGTTATTATTATCGCCAGCTTTGTCCTGACTTGATTTCTCACTAGCGCTCTTATCTGCCATCACCTTACTATCTTGTGCACCAGCTTCTTGCTTAACCGGCACCTTTTTGTCATCTTGTGAGTATGGTGGCTGTTTTCCCTCATGCGGCTTTCCCTGAAGAGTATTCGACTCTTGCTCATGTTGGAAAATAGCATCTCCATTACTTGGTGTATTGACTCTTTGAACTGAATTACCAAATGAACTTTGAGACGTAGCGAAAAAAAGAATCACAGCAAAAATTGCAAATACAGATACAATCACACGAACATTACGATTGGAAATCATTTTTAATTATGGCTGCTGTACGGCTATTTTAATGAAAAAGACACCTTTTTTGTTCATATTTACCAATATTCTGGTGTGCGTTTTATCGCCAATTCTATTATCGCGTTGGAAAAAAAATTTCTTGATGCTTATATAAGATTGCAAATGACAATACACCACGATGCCATGGTAGACTGAAGGTCTCTAGGGTCTTGCGATCTGTTATTTGACAAAACGCTTGTTACCAGACAATTTCTTAAGCGATTTACTACAGTACACAAAATAAGCGATAGTTAAGCCAGTAATAATTTCAGCTCTCAAACAAACATCCGGTCTCAATAAAGATAGCAATAGTATCATTAGTAATAATATGTATACTTAGATCTAGGCTCATATATAGATAAGATTCAATATTCACGCCATAGTTAGTATATCCGCTCAAATTAATGTAATAGCCATTATTTTGTATGGAGGTCTGGTGGTCGAGAGCTGTAGCATGACCAAAAGCAGTGGATTTTGCGGTTATTACTAAAAAGCAATACATAGTAGCTAATGAACCCTAAATATCTCATGAGGAGAATATGAAGTGCTCACGCTCTCATGGGCAGGGGAAACTCGAATAAAAATGTATAAAAGAGTCGATTCAATGTACACATAGAACCATCGTCAGAATCACAAGTATATTATAGTAAAATATTTTTAAAATGCTTAGTCGTTTGGGAATATGTCAATTAAGTTCAATGAGAACGTCAGCTCGTCCTGTGTGGAGAATGATGAGCACAACAACAACTAGGTCCAAGGGCATGGCCACAAATATGCGTGGATCTGCAGCATCCCCTAAGAGTAAAAGGACAGGTAAAGTGTTAGCCCAGGGTAGCAAGGCCGAGGAATCACTTCAACAGAAACGAGTCCACGACAATTGGAGAGGCTATAAAAGTTTAGTGGATAAAGGTAGCAAAGTAGAGGCCGAGCAGGCTCGTCCTGACGATTCTTCATAAGTCGGATACCCGCAAGGATCAAACGGGTGTTCGGCACTCGTCAGTCGCACAATTGCAGCAATTGCGCTTATATAGTATTATGATGTAGCTAATTGAATACATAATTACTATGAACTCATGAAAATTCCAGTATATATAAGTTAATACTTACAATCGAGAATTAACGATCGATAATAACCAATGCTTTCAATTGAGTACTCTCCATTAAAATGATGTCTTATCATTAGCTCAATGGCTCAAGAAAGTGAACCATTCAACAATCAAAATATCCTGTAAGATGAATTAAACCGTCTCGTACAACGCAGATGTCGCTCAATAGTCAACGGTCGCTAATAATGATCCGGAGTATCTATCTTACTTGCTACGAACCACTTTCGTTATTATTCTTTAATCTTCTACAGCTTACATCATATGTACTGCATCTGCATAATTTTTCACCCGAATATCAACTCCCTCAAATTCTTACTACTGGATGCACATTAATATCGGCCAAACACTCTATGGAAGACCACACAACCATCTGTGGTCCATATACACAATAGTTGATAGATCGATCCATATCTTAGGGACATATATTAAGCTTCTACCGAAAACCACATTCTATAAATATACTATTCATGCTTACCAAAGCCTTAAGCTAAACTCAATTGCTACTCTATAGTTCACGTGATATCCCTTAAGTATGTGAAATATAGTCACAATTGCCGCAACTGTTGCTGTCGAAGTGTCCCTATATAAGTAGGTGGATATGCTGATAGGTAAAGAAATGTTCGGTTTATAAGATTCAAATCAATAATTCAATTGCGTTAAATATGATTCGTCAATTAGCATTACGTCAAACAACTACTTTAAGAGCTGGTCTTGTTCCAGCCACTAGATACATTAGCACTACTCCAGCTAGATATTCAATCATTGGTAGTGCTAAGGAAGTCTTACATAAGGCCAATAAAAAAATAGGTGAAGTTGCTGCTGAAGGAATCGATAAGACACAAAAGGCTACACCACATAGTGTTGGGGAAGCTGCTGAAAAGGTTAACAAGAAGACTGGTGAAGTACTTGCAGAAGGTATCGATAAGACTCAAAAGGCTACTCCAGGTAGTGTTGGGGAAGCTGCTGAAAAGGTTAATAAGAAGACCGGTGAAGTTCTTGCAGAAGGTATCGATAAAACTCAAAAGGCTACTCCAGGTAGTGTTGAGGAAGCCGCAGAAAAGGTTAACAAAAAGACTGGTGAAGTACTTGCAGAAGGTATTGAGAAGACTCAGCAAGCTGGACAGAAGGCTCGTGTTTCACAAAATGCTAAAGGCTACGAAAGCTTACAGGATAAGGGTAGCAAAGCTGAAACCGAACAAAACCGTCCAGATGATGCTTTATAGGTTAGTATTAGACTAATCCAATAGTATATATCAATAATATATAAATATAATAAGAAAACAATAAAATGTGTAGATAATAGCGCAGTGGCATCAAAGTATGAATGTGTTGCATTAACTAATTTTGGCGAAGTATTATGCGTACGTAGAACCGAGATAATAAATAAGATATTTTTAAAATAACTGACTAAAATTACATAAATATAGAATTGAATAAGATGTGCCCGAAAGATTTACTCAAGATTGGAAGCTTTTAAATTCTTCAACCGACAACTTTTCATTGAATGGCTTGTCAAGGTGTTGGTTGCTAGCGGGTTGTTCAGAGACAGGCACTTGTGGATTTTGATTAGGAATTGGCTTTGATGGTTCAATTTGCTGTACTTTTCTTTCGATTACACCCAAATAGTTCAGTGGAACATATCCAACTTTACCCAGTCTAGACCTCACCTTCCACCATTTGCTTTCATTGCCCATTGGATCTAATTTGGATAAGATCGCCACTAATTCATTTGGCTTCAATTCTATTTCTATGTTTGGATTTTCTGGGTTGAATTCATACAATGCTTTAGCGAATTGTAAGTTAGATGGGTTCACTGGACCCGGTGCACCTCCTCCGAGCATTTGCTGTTTACGTTGTTGTTGTTCAGCAATCTTTTGAATTGCTTTACTTAATAAGTATGGGAAACCAATGGATGCAGCTAAAAACAATAATAAAGGCTTAAATGAAATTCTTGGTGGTTTACCACTTTGTTGCTTTCTAATGTTTTCTTCTAACTTCTTCTGGCCCTTTTCAAATTTGGTAAATTCCTTTACGCTGATTCCATAATCATACGTCTTACCGGTAATCTTGTAGAATATCTTCTTCGCAAACTTTATTACTGCAAATATACCTAACAAGGAACCTAATGCATTTTTTAAATTACCAAATTGTTCTGCAACCGAAATCATGGTAAAAAAGGATGAATGTGTCGCCATATATGTAGCTTCCAACATTTGTGCAAAACCACCTACGGCTCCAATAATGGACTCAATAAGCTGAAATGTTGCCTGTGTACCTTCTGCTAATCCTCCTCCCATACCAGGACGTTGTTGACCATACATTCCACCATATCCTCCCATACCCCCCATACCGTATCCTCCCATTCCTCCCATTCCTCCCATTCCATACATTCCTGATCCATATCCACCGCCATACATCGAGGATCCTAACCCTCCACCATACATTGATGATCCATATCCACCATCGCCATACATTGAGGACCCTAATCCCCCTCCGTACATCGAAGATCCATATCCTCCACCATATCTTGAACCTGCGGCAGATCCGTATCCTGTGCTACCATATGGAGATGTATTAGACATAGATGATAAATCCGATGTTAAAGAAGTAGGCCGATCAGGCACTTGGGCTTGAGTGGATGAACTGTCACTTGTCGGGTTTATTGTACTCCCGCCTATGCTATTCATATTGTCTCCCGTTGCTGTGGCTGATGAAGTACCAGAAGATACTTCCCAAGGCTTTGTTCTAGGAGCTGACATATTAACCTCTTCTGTTCTTTAACTTAATAGTCTATCTCTTCTTTATGAGTATCTCTTTTGTACTGGGATATCGATGAATTTTGTATGACGGCGGGTTAACACGTGATGTGGAGTTGATTTTCTTTTTTAGGTGATTATCAGTGGTGGTTCATTAGAGAAAAGACGACAGAGAGGGTGCAAGTGATGAAATTGATGGATGAAACTCAAGACTATATATCTTCAGATCCGTGGCTAACTCCCTATGTAAATATTGTATAAGTTTGAGAGATCAATTTTGTTTTACAAGTAAAGTTATAGTGATAGCGAGCCTCGGTTAAATTGGTTCGTGAAAGTCGTTAACAAATATACATGTAAAAAAAGTTTCTAAACCTAAGGTAAAGGTTCAGAAGAACTACTCAATCTATTCAAATGTAAGTAAACGTCAGTACCATAACCTTCCATGGAGATCAATTTTAAGTCTCCCCCAAAATATTGTGAATACAATCTTGAAATTGGTAAACCATAACCGAACCCAGCCATTGGGGCCTTGAACGAACTTTGGTTGTATTCTGGTTCTAATGTAGGGGTCTGACTGACGGTAGTGTATAAATATGTCCAAATCAATGGAACTTCACTTCTTGGGATACCACCACCTTCGTCACTGATCTTGATAGCGATATCTTCGTAACCTTCAGAAATAATCACCTTTATAGGAGGAAACTTCAAATCGTTTATATCTATGTCATCTGGCAGCAAGTCAGGGTCCTCCTGACACATTTTTTCTTTCAATCTGGGGGTGTGGAATTCGATAGTTGCTCTTAACGAGTTTTTCAACGTTTCGAATAACATGTGAATCAAATGACCAGGCACGTACATAAAGCTTATATCATTTTTAGGAGCAATCAACTGAATTTCGGGAGCCTCGAATAACCCGTAGTATTCTTCACAGATATATTTAGCTGTTTCGATGGCATCCTCGGCAATCTCTCCCACATTACAATCGGTACAAATAACCCCAACATAGTTAGATCTCTTACTGGAACCACCACCACTCTGGCCATTCAAGAACGAGTTGAGCTTCGCCTTGGTGGGAGATGTCTGGGATGAGTTCAATGCAATGTGTTGTCCAATTAACATTCTGATCCCAATTCTAGACATGTAGAACCGGTCTAAAAACGTTTGGATCTGTGAATTTACAATTACCGTCTTATGTTCGTTTTTCCATTCTTGTACTCCCTGTGCCATGGTGGCCACCGTCGCATCGTGTCTCTTTTTAATCTTGCTTAATGCATCGCTCACTAGTTTGTTATAATCGTACACTTCCTTGGGCCAAACTACGTTAGTGGGACATGATGTATAGTACGTTTTACCAAACGTAGGTGACTCACTTCTGCCCTTTGAGTTCGTAGCACGATCCTGTGTTGACATGTGTGAATGGGCCGACGACGTACGAACCACAATGCCGTCGTCGCTGAAAATATTGTTGATAGCAACATTCTTCGACTCGCTGTTCGCAGGATTATGCGTTTCCTCTACACTCTTCATGTCCTCTTGCAAAATAGGAGACATCGACGTAGCCTCGTCTATCCGGTGTTGTTTCTTGTCTGTCTGATGGCTATTCAACATCTCGGCCAACTCACTTGATATCTCTGGTTTGGGCAATTCAGTCAATTCTTGAAACGATTGGGCATACCAATCTCTTACCTTCATTGTTGACGGCATCTTATTCAACCCATGGGGTGCATTTTCCAAATTCTTAACCTTTATCGCTAGTCTGATAGGCAATTCTTCCACAATGAACTGTGATGCCATAAAAACCGATCCTGGCGACGGAGTAGGCCCAAATTGCACCATCTGTCTCAACGAGATGGATGTCTGCTGGTACCCAGCATACTTAACAATCTGCTCTCGCAACGCTTTAGTTAATTCCCATCCAGTTCCCATATTATGTTGTTTCGGCTAAAATAATATGTTTCGGATAAATTAACTAATTATGTATAGATTTCAAGGTACTATGCTAACTACTTTTCAATGTTATCCCCAGATTAATGTCCTGTGTTCTCAAATTTACAATAGAAGGACTCCTTAATAGAGAAGTCTCGGTCTTTCGGAACCTTGTGATTTTTCGAATTATCCACGACACATTTTTGACCTTTTACTTGACTCATTTCCGTGGGTTTGGTTTGTGGTCATACTACTGGTCACGAGCTAGGTGTGTTTTTGTCTTTCGGTTTTCCTCGTCTTCCACGCATTTTCCCACCAGCGAGTGTCTATGTGCTCCGGCGGTCCTACAGCGACGGGTCAGTAAAACCGCCGAGGTCTGGGGAAATACGCGCGCTCCGACTCCGAGGACAGCTCGAATCATCATATCCTACTACCAAATAACTCAGATAATTGGTGGGGATAAGTGATTTTGGTGGGGGAAATACCGACCCACTAGGAAACACATTTAAGGTGTGATGATCAGGAAAAACCTACGGCAGTGTATGTCCATCCCTGTGATTTTATTATTATATCTCTACAAACCACATCGTGGTCTGGGGCAGTACATTCATCTGTAGATGTGGTGAATTGAAAGTACTGTGAGCAGTTGTAGCACCGAATAGCCGGCCAATGCGCTTGTCCGAGTGATTGCGGGCCACTGGATTTTCAAGGGAATGAGTGACATGACTCAGGTACTGCACAAACGAACCTTAATCAGTGCAATCAGCGTTCGATTTGCGCTCAAAAATACCGAGGAGTATCGTAATCCAGGACTGACGCAATTTTTTTACAATCGCCCGCAGCCCCGATGATTCAGGGAATTTTTTTTCATGGTGACTCAAGCTTATCACTCCGGACACCCGGGTCCGGGGTATAAGCAACAGAAAAGTATAAATATTAGCCCAACCCACCGCAAATTAGTGGATCAGAAAACTATTCTACATCAATTAATTAACAAACATAAACTTCATACAAAAGCAATGTCCGCTAGACAATTTTTAAACATTTCCTCATACAAGACCGCATCTAGATGTTGGATACCAATAAAACAAATCAACTCTGGTGCTAGTAATAACTTGAGATTTTTCTCATCTAAGCAAAGATGCATTAACTTTAACAACTTACACGAAAGCAATTTGATTGCTAACGATGGTGTATTCACCAGTGCTGTTCATGAAGAATTAGAAACTACACCAGATTTTGAATCGTTTGAGCCTACTGTATTTTCTTCTGAGGAAATTCACACTGCTGGTCCAGTGAACAAAGCATAAGCTAAGTGAATTTATTTAGTCATATTTATTTCTGTGTATAATTTTAATTTATGAATCATGATATCAAGATTTCATGTAGACTATAGAAGGATGAACGGAAGGCCACAGGGGGGAATGACGATTGCGAAAATCATTACGGACAAAGGGTGGTGAGCGCACGATGGGACATAAGAGTGAGAATTACCTTATCAGTTATTATTCTTTTTCAGGTGGTGAGAAGATTACTTTGCAAATAATAGCATCAGTGATGTCAAATACGGTTAGAGTTGCATGTGGGCAATTATGCTCATCGTCTAGTTTGCTGTCGAATGCAAATATTGTCAAAAAGTTGATCCGCAAGGCAGTGACAGCCAAGGCGAAGGTATTATTCTTACCAGAAGCCACCGATTACATAGCCAAAGATGCTACCCAGTCGATGCAATTAGCACAGACGAGTCAAGAAAGCTTCATATCAGTCATACAAAAGGAATTGAGGGATTTGTATGCGGATAATGGTGGTGGGCTATATGTTGCTGTGGGGGTCCACGAGCCTTCGACCAGTATAGGGGTCAGTGCTAAGGAGGATTTGAAGAAAGTGCTTAATAATCAACTTTGGATTGATAACAAGGGGGAAATATTACACAGATACCAAAAGTTGCATCTTTTTGATATCAATATTGAAAATGGACCGATTTTGAAGGAATCTAATTCGGTAGAACTGGGAAACAGTGTTTTAAAGCCATTTCCAATCAATAAGACCAGTTTATCGGACTTCATAATAGGGTTTGCCACATGCTACGATATTAGATTTCCGGAATTGGGTTTACGGCTAAGAAGTTTAGGGGCCAATATCATTACGTATCCATCGGCGTTCACTACAAAGACAGGCCAAGCCCATTGGGAACTATTAGGCAGGGCTAGAGCAATAGACACACAGTGTTATGTGGTGATGGCTGCTCAATGCGGTGAGCACCGTACAGAGGGAGATAAGAAACGGATCAGTTACGGTAACTCGATTATTTTGGATCCCTGGGGCAATAAAATAAGTGAATGTCGTAAGTTCGACGATGAATTGATTGTGGATGCCGATGGCGATTACTACGAAATGTGTGTGGCCGATCTAGACATCAATATCATAGAAAAAACTAGAAGGGATATGCCATTGATGACCCATAGAAGGCCCGATGTGTTTGGATATAACGTATAGTTGTGTATGAATGAAAAGAGTATAGATAACCTTATTGCATAAGTGTAGTGTAGTCCTGGAAGCCTCTACATGACTGTTAGTCCACTTCATCATTGATAAGTCACGCGACCCATACCTTTTATCTATTACCAAGTTCGCTCGTGTATAATCATGTGTGAAAGCTATTATTTCGAAGGCGAAAAGTGTACATGAGCTATTAAGCCATATTTGTAAGAAGAGTGGATGCTCACGATATGGATGACTATCATTTGTATGAGGAGCAGAGTTTGAAGGTTTCGTGATGAAAAGTTACGGGAGAGACAATACCTCAATAACTAGAGATCAGGTACATCCATTACGAGTCGTATTGATAGCGTTATCACCTTGCGGGAAGCAATTCCCGCTATTTGCGGTGTATGCTGTAGATTGAAATTGTTCTGAGGCCACGATCTCAGACTCATGGCCTAGGATCTGGTGCGATAAATTAGACGGCTGTGCATCTCGCAATCGGTATCAACTTTCAAAATTAACGGCTTTGAGCCCATAAATAGCAAGTCCGTCTCCGAAGCTTCCACGCATCAAAATCGGTTGCTCATTCAATCGACCTGTAGACTTCAAGATGAATACGTACTATGTTCGGATCTTTAATCATTATTATACTAGTCCCCCCAACTCTCAACCCAACTTATGGCCCAATAAATGGGTCTATACTCCTATTCCCTAATTAATAATTCGCGTTGTTTCTTTCCTAGCCGTGTATCTATCCGGTAATAGATCCGTGGCTACCTCTTCCCCCACCGCCCACCAAAATTTGCCCTACCTGCCAGAATACCGTTGGCCTAGGCCTCCACGACTCGACTCGGCCTGCTTCCACCAAGCCGTTCCCCTCGTGGCCGTTAACCGCCCTTATCTGAAATTGTTCGCTCGGATTAATTCGCAATCACATAACCATCTTATTTTTAAGCCATATCACTGATAACACCATTGCTAGCAATCATGATAATAATATATCATCTGCTTGATAACAGCCATGATTGTTATCTGTTTCAAGAAGTCGTTACATTAAACTCTTTTATGGTTCTGGTATAGCCTCCCAAACATCTATGTTCTCCGCTATTATAATCTAGAAGCTATCATAAGGATGGTCGCAAAAAGAACCTTCGCAGAACATTTTATGCTACAGATAGATAAATAAAATGTATTGTGCAACGTACAAAAATAACTTTTCATAATACCATTAGATATAATGCATATAGTTAATCTACATTTTCCTCGTTAGGAAATCTTTACACATGCCACGCTTTTCGAATACTCATATCTATTCATCCCCCTACTCTACTACCCCTAATATACTACCCCTACTATGTTACCCCTACTATGTTATGCTTTAGTAGTAGCACTCCGCTCCCCTAACTACCTTCCTCTTTCCCCTACCTTTTTGTGCTGGTCGTTTAAGTGAGGAGTTAACCTATATTTATATTGAGGCTGTAAACAGACACAAAAAGCGACGGTTTTTGTAGGGGCTGTCAAGTCACAGAGCGGAGAAATTGCAAAGAGGCCAACGGATTAATTTTCAGCGCCCAATTTTGAGCTCATCGGGGGGGTAAATAAGTGAGAAAATTAGCCACTGCCTGTGCGCGAATTTTACGTCTCCTCTCTTCTAGGCCAAATCGACTCACGATCGACTCACAAATCGAGCATCCACAAAGAGGCTATTTTGTTGAACATAAATTTTCCGCTTATATTTCGCAATCAAAAAATCTCCCCTCTTCTATACGAACCACTATTTATATCAGGCAAATGCACCAATTTCAACAGTATTAAGAAACAAAAATATATTTAGATAACGGAATTTTATTATATATTAAGATATATTATTAGTATATAAGGTATTGATAACAGCACCCATCAAAACATCGGTGTATAAAACAATCAGAAACGTACAATAGTAATTGACGATTGATTTTGACAATTAATATTAGTGCTAATAATTATAAGATTGATATTGATTAATAAAATCAACTAATTGGTATCAATTTCAGTGACTAATAAAATTCCAAGACAACGAAATATCCACATAATACTTTTCAATAATGTTGAGATCGTTCTTACGTTTAGCCAACACTAACAATGTTAAGACTAACACCATCACTATATTCCATGACACAAATTCCAAGTTATCACATCACTTATTGGGCAAGCTAACTGGATACAGCCAGTTGCCGAACACGTTCCACAGGGCTAACGGTGCAGGGTGGTTCCAGAACGCGAGTGCGCATCGCCAGAGTGCATCATCGGCAGGTATCATTTCAAATAAGTTCAATTTGGAATTAAAGATGAACCAGACGCCATCGTACCATGACTACTACTTTATCCACGAGCACTGCACTGATATACATCCTGACAACTGTGCCATTTTTGAAAAAAAGTTTCCGTTCTTGTTTGAACTGCAAAATATCACTTTGTGCAACCAAACTGCCTCGAAACTGAACAAACAGAAACGCTTTATCAACGACTTGCAATTGTTACTGCAAGAGGAGTACAACCAATTATTTGAACAGAAGAACTTTTTCAAGGCTCCATTGATCATTGACTGGTCTAACAACTTAATTGCAGGTGATGATAAGGGCTTGGATCGTATCATGGCTAACTATTTAGCGTGCGGCATCCAGGACTCCCACAAGAATGTTTTACACGAAGATTCTTTGGTGGAGGCCGAAATAGCGGAGGAAAAGGCTTCTTCTGGTGGTGACAATGATCACACCGATAATAATGCTGGGTTTGCGATTCAAGGCTCTCCTAGACGCACCAATTCCAGGTATAACCGTAACGATATAATACACCCACACGTTGCAGAATTTGCAGATTTGTTTTAGCAACCTAATAGAATATAATGATAGATTAATACGGCTGAGACTTCTACTTTAATAATTAATACTAATATACTTAATACTATATAATTTCGAGATAAAACTTCTGTAAGCCTAAAAAATGTAGACAATTTTGTGATTAATTGGTTCCAGGATAATGAGATTGAATTATAATTACAAAGATAGCGAGGTATAATGATTGTTTATTTTATTAAAATTAGCCAATAATGCTTTTACTGTTATAAGAGTTTGCGATTTATTCATTAATTTGCGACAATCCTGATTTTATTAGATTGTCTCCAATGTTGCAGCAATTAACATTTATCCATAGATAAACTTTTTATACAATACAGGGCACCAAATTGCACTTTATTGAATATTTAATAACTCAAGTATTGAAGTTGTCATATACTACATATTTCTTAAATATAGGGGCTCTGATGTTTAGATTTAGAAACCCATTCTCTTGATAACATATTCTTGAGCCAAGACTCCAAAACTCAAAGATAACCCGTCTTTGATCCAGTTCTTGACCCATTCACTGGGATCAATATCATCAAACTCGTTGAATTCTTGAGACAGCTCACCACTTAACCACTTGGCCCATTTCAATGGGAACGGCTGCGTCTTTGTAATAATCGTTATATTATTTGTAATATCTTTCAAAATTATTGTAAATGAAAATGAGTCAGAATTATTGGATTCGATTAATATTGGGCCCAGATCTTCTTCGTTATCTGTTGATTTAGCCTCATCTTGATTACTCCTGCTAGTTATTGGTTGGATTGAAATAAATATGTTAGACTTATTGATTTTATCAATTTCATCTTTTGATTCTTGTAGGTTGTCGTCAGTGTTTTCTTTTTGACCAGATTCAGAAGAAGTCTTAGTTTCTTCTTCTGATAACTTGGTAATCTTTAAATAATCCTTGACCGAGCTTTCTAAGTTGGCTAGGCACAACTTTTCGCCGTCAATTATCTTACCATAAAAGAGATTTAAATCAACTCTGTCTTTATTCAATTCATCCTTATGATTGAAGTTATTGACACTAACATTAATTCCGCCCTCAACTTGGTTCATAATTTGGTTGAATTTGTCATAGCATAATCTATCCAAGTAATTGATATTATATAAATCATAAATTAATAAAATGTTCAATAGCTCATCAGTATCCGACATGAGACCTTGGGTAATCTGCTGTGACATATTTAACAACATTGAGTTTAATTTTGAGCTGATATTTATAATCTGCTCATGATCAGAATTTTCAATAAGCTTTTGTCTTTGTTGACTTATTTGGTTAGAAGTTGTTGACGCCAATTGATAAGTTTGTTCACTAATGCTCTGAGCATTTGATGTAATCGATCCCCAGAACGATGAAACCTTATTTGAACCTTCATTGTTCCACCATGTTGAAATTGAACCGATTGGATCAATTTCTTCTGTCTTATTCAGACCTTCACTGCTTGTTACAGTCTCCTTTTTCGGTTCTGATTCACCTTCTACTTTGTCAGAGTTTTCAGTCACCTCCTTCTTTGCTGGAAATTCCTTTTCTTCCTTCTGCGGTGGTTTTGACTCTTTTTCACTCGATTCACCTTTTTTCTTTGGTTCAAATCTACTGTTTGGTTTTGGAGTAGAAGGTTTTGACTTTTCATGTGCTGCCAATTCATCCAAAAATTCGAGGAAGTCTTCATCCTTATCATTCACATCATTATTACTCGTTTCTTTCGGTTTAGGAGTACCTGATTTTGAGTCTGGTAATGAATTAATGAAGTCTAATACATCATCAGTATCATTGGTCTTAGCCTTCGGTGACATTGCTTGCTGTTTATATTGTATGTTTATATGGACGGGACGAATAGTAAAGCTGGAGATTTTCTCAACGTCACTATTTAATCCTCAGAAAAAAAAAATTGACTGAATTATTATCACAAGTGAATTAGATCAACTCAAATATGCATCCACAATTAGATAGAAATAGATTTGATCCGTGCGAAAAGCTAATGGATGCTCTAGAAGAATGTCATAGACAAGAATTTTTGAAAAAAGCCTTAGGAATGTGTAACTTTGAAAAAGAAGAGTTGACTAAATGTTTGCATTATACGAGAGTGAATGATGCAAATGACAGAATTAAACAATCAAGAGAAAAGCAAAAGAGATTCGAGAAGAGAAGAAAAGAAAGTGAAGAAGAGTTGTATGGAAAAAATAATTACTTAAAGCGTATTATTGAGAAGGAAGCTGAAAGCAAAGGCAAGCAGTAAGGCGAATAGGAAATGGAAAATTTGTAAATATAAATCTACCCATTAGGTAGTAGTCTAAGACATCAAGACTCAGAAGAGATGTCAATAAATATGTTAAATAAATATTACAATGTTAAAGTTAACGTTGAACGATCTAATCTGTATTCACTATAAATGCACTATTTTAATCTTGACGAGTTTTCAAAACTCTCTTAGTAACATTATCTTTAGTAACAATATAAACAACGGCACCCCAACCAGACAACGCATCTCTATCAACAGCGTTTAATAAGGATTGACTGATAGTTTCGAACAAATCTTCTGGTTCCAAATTTGGTTCGTACAACGATTCACACATACCATATAATTGGTCAGATGCAGTCCCACTGACTATGAAATCCTTAGCAAAATCTATACATCCGATCAAATCGAATCCACATATAAACGGTTCGTTGGTCTTGGAGTCCAATCCTGCTACTATTGGACCAACAAAATATGGACCGAACCTCTTTTCATACAAGGTAGAGCTGACCAAGTTTGCTAATGTTTTTGGCTCAATTTCCCTTTCCTCTCTTAACTTATATAAATTGTTCTTGAACCTAAATGTTTCTGATAATGTAATAACGTCTGTCGCTAACCCTGTCAATCCTAAAAATGTTTTATCTCCAAGTTGGAAAATCTTTTCAAAGTTATTCGATAAGCCTAATGACTGATTTCCTAAACGTAAATCACAGGCTATAGCTATACACTCTTTACCGACCATCGCCACGGCAGAACCACCTATTATGTTAATATTTCAAGTTCATGATTTTTGACTTCAATTTGAAATAAGCTTCTCTTGATATATCATAAAATAACTTAAGTTCATAAGTCAATTTCTATTTTACTGAATACGTACCATTAATTGAACTTGGATCTGACATTTTTAATATGTGCTAATATATGAATAAAACGTGTAAATCCTTTAAGTTAACACTAAATTACAAAATTAGTTTCAGGTATTATATTTAATGCCAGCTAAACTATGTGTTTTTTAAAATATATTAATCAATTGAACAATATTAAATTATATTTAGACGGTCTATGTCTTCTATCTATGGTTTGCCATTCATTTGTTTGGTGGCGGCCTACAATTTAAAGGTCGTGTGAATGTTCATATTTACACTAACATACCTATTGCTGAAATATGAAATCATCATATGTATATGTATATAGATTAAAAATACAAAATTAAAAACGAATTGAAGGTGTATCCATATGTAAACATATGTTATCACGATTGTCAGTGTATAAGAGGTGTTCTTATGAAATTATTAATTAAAGCAGTAGATCAAAGGTTACCGACATATTCAAAGTCGCAAAAGCCTTGAATATAAACCTTTTGATCAACTTCACATATATTGTGCATTGGGAAATTTCAGGTCTCCAGCTCTTCTTCTTCTTTAATAGTACGTGTACTGTAACTGTGTGGTATTTCCAGACCTGATTGTACTTTCTGGGGGGTCTGTAATAATTGTGCGATTGGGCTTTCATGACTATTGTAATTAGATAAGGTAAATGTCTTGGGTGATTTCACTAAAGGAAATGGCTCATTCGGATAAGGTCCTCTGCCATTCTTAGACTCAACAATTGAATTAATCGATCTACTCGCATGGTAGTTAGGAATTATCTTTTCGATCGTCTTTAAGTTTGTGAATAACTTATAGATTTCAATTTTGACAGATTTTTTCAATTCATCATCTTCTGCTACATTCGTTAAGTCTTGTTCCAATTCATCATTGGCAAATTCTTCACGGTGATCATTTAGTTCGTCGTCCTGCAAATCAAACCTTAATTGCAATCCAAAACCGAGCATTATTAAATAATTCTTATATTTTCTTAATTCCATAAGGTAATCATTAGACTTATTTTCATAGTTAGCCATTATTCTACTGTAATTAGAAGTGTTGGTCAAATTCTTAGATTTAAAATTAGAAATGAATTTCGATTTCAACTGATTGAACTCCTCATACACCTTTCTCAAATTATTATAATAATTGACAGTTTTCACAAACTGCTTCATCATACCAAAATTCCTTGCCTCATCATTAAGTCCAGAGTTTTCTAAATAATTACTCAAGTAAACCCCTTTCGGAAGAGGCTCCCATCTTTGAATATTTTTCATTTTTTTGAACTCATCTTTTCTGCTGATTAATTTATCTATATTGTTCCAACCATACTCAATGGAGGAAATACTTTCTTCATTGGTAGGAATTGCAGTAATTTTTGACGCCCAGAAATTACATGTGTTAATGAATTCAAGAGCAATCTCTTTAGTTCCTGCTTCAAATACAAATTTTTTGGGTTGTTTATGTGAAACTTTTGGAAAAGATAATGACCATAAGATGCTTTTCTTTTTCGTAGATGTTGAAAGCAACATTCCATTTGAGTGTCTCTCGAATTGTGCATATGTTGAACACAAGTTATATGAGCCTACTTTTGCAGCATTCTTCAACCAGTTACCGTCACCTACTTCCGAAGAATCGTTATCATCATTATCATCATTATCAGTATTCTTTTTCAATTTCTTTAATTTTTGTTGTTGTTTCTTTATAACTTTAGGATCAAACGAATATAAAGATAATTCACCTTTAGAAACGACAACGAAATTTTCGGTGTATGTAGTAGATGAGCTTTGAGTACTATTTGATATTGCTGAATTTGTATAAGTGCTTGATCTAAAGAAAGAAAAAAACCTTGATTCGTTAGACGTATTTTTACGATCAAGGTCCAGGTTGTTATCTTGATCGTCATTGATAATTTTCAATTTTAGTATTCCCTCTTTTAAATATGGAGATCCTTCAAGCTCTAATGTTAAATCATATTGATCCTGATAGTCATCGACATCAAAGTCATCCAACTGCTGAAGTTGTGCCGTCTCTAAATCAATATTAAAGTTCTTCATTGCGTCGGTAAATGATGTTACAGATAGATTATCATCTGGAATATTAGAGACGATTGTATCTCTCGAAATCACTGACGCTCTGGATGATTTCTTAAACAATCCTTTATTTGCCATTATTGAAGGATCCAAGGAAGGGTGATTCCTTAATGTATTTGTAGTGTTGACAGAAATAAAAGAATTATTGCTTGAATAAGTTTTCTGATTTTGCTCTGAAATCAACGCTCTTGCCAAACCAACTCTATGATTCTTTTTGTTGAGAATTCTAGAAGAGAATTGAGATATTCCTGAGCCCGCCGTTTGTATTGGCTGGATATACAATGAAGAACGGCGATTTCCGCTTGTGTCAGAAGACCAAATAGAAGAAGCAGATTCTTGTCTGGATAATGTGGGCAACTCGGCGTCTTCATGTTTTGTATTTGATTTAGATGGGTTATCTGTAATACGTCTAACATAGACTTTATCTTTCTCATTTCCGACATCTGATCTTTGGCTTGCTTGTTTTAAGTATAGTTCATTTTTTGCCAAATCGTCGTAATAGTCACACAATTCCTTTTCAATAGCAAGCTTTTGTTTGATCGATAACTTTTTAGGTTTCTTTGGATTTTGGTTAACGAATGTGGTAAATGTGTTCTTGATATATTCTGTTTGGCCAATCTTGCTTTTCTTATTTAATTCACCATTATGCAAAGATGTATTCAATAAGATCAAACTGTATAATATAATGTATATCTTTTCAAAATTAGTAGTGCAAAATATATTACTCTTGTGCTGATTGACATAAGACTTGGTGAAGGCAGATAATATTCTATCAATTTCTTGAGACTCACCTTTTAAATACAATTTCGAACAGAGCATTCTTGTGGAAACCAACAAACTAGAGTCCCATTCAAATAAATCCATATATATCTGTCTAGTCCTCAAACTTTCTTCATCATCAGCAGCCAAAAACCGGGTGTATTCTTCGGGTTCAATCGTGACAAATTCTTCTTTGAAGAGCTTCGTCGCATTATCTCTGTACACCTTTTCTTTCTCATCGGTAATTGAAGCCTCCTTTTCATTAGATTCGTTTTTCTTCTCAGATACAGAATTCAGATTTTCTTTATCTTCGCCGTTCAGGTTGTTTGGCTCAACCTGTCCGTTCTCCAGTCCGGCTTTTGTCGCGTCTGTACTAGTTTCATTATAATTCGACTTACTGTTAGAAGTCGAACCATTTCCAGCTTTTTCTTCTATCGTGACAGGACTGCTCTCATCTACAACCTTCAGAGGTGAAGATTTCTCATCGCCTGGCACTGAAACTGAACCAGCGTTAGATGTGGTCTTGGGCGATAAGATATTGTTTATCTTTATCTTTTTACTTTGGCCCGTTGTTTCGGTTTTAGTCATTGGAAAAATTGATGGATTGTCCATTAAATCTTTTATAGACATGTCTGACTACCAATTAACCCTATTGAATCGGCCTCTATCGTCGATATTAGCTATATATGTATTTCCTAAAGAAGGACATAAAAAAAAATTGTTCCTACTTGTTGACGATTTTTCACGCGTGCATATTCCAGCGTCTTAGACCTCGTCTAAACGAAAGAGGAATATTACCATAATAGATAAAATTAAACGGCTTTCTCAATCCAAAGACCGATGAGACTTAATCTATTACAATTTATCTAGAAGAATAATGAATTATACCGGTTTAGATAGCAACTCTGTGAAAATACATGTCCATTTAAATGAGATATTGAATTCCGATAGGGGAGTTGATGCCACTTTGATAGAGAATTATATTTTGCAATTACGGAATAGCCGTTCAATTATCTTTCCCGATAAACACTCAGACGATGGCATTGCGCTGAATAAATTCATAGCCTTGTTTGTTCCAACAATTAATAGTTTGTTGAATAGAGAGAATTATCATGAGATGGACCCTGAACAAGCGGTGATAGGTTTGTTAGACGCAATACTAGCATATTTGAAGATTGAGCAGATCTTGCAGTTATATCCATTAGAATTTATCATAAATGGGTTGATTGCAGATCCAGCTATCTGCTGTATGATTATCAGAATTTTACGGAACAATGCTGAGTCTGAAACTACAATCAAGTTATTTAATGAAACAAGGATGTTAGATTCAATTTTAGCTAGATATTTTGAGAAGGATACCACTTTGAGCGTAGTAAATCAAGTTGAATTACTAATCTCTGAGTTAGTAACTCTTTCAAGTACAGTTGTATCTACGAAATTGTTGAGTGGCGAATTTAATGATTTATACGATCAAGCAAGAAACAATAAAGATCAGTTGGTCAAGTTTTTAGACTACGTTCTCTTACTTGTGCCTTATGTTTTAGAGAAAAACTACGATTTGCCAACGAGTTATTATGTTTTATCTTACCTGGAGTTTTCAGAAAACGATGATGTTTTGCAAGTGGTTTTGCTAATTCAATTCTACAGTAAATTAATTCAGAGAATAAATGCTTTTGGTAAAGATACTCAAATTTTCACTAACATTAAGAAATGTTTGAAGGATTTGATATCATTATTTAAAACGAGGCAAAATGATGATATTGTTCAATCGTTTTATGCAAACGATATTGTTGACGTGTTATTTCATATATCATATTCTAAACTTCCCCAGCTTATTACATTTAATAAAGAAGTGATCGACCAATATGAATTATTTAAGTCTTATAACCTATTCTTGCATTTAGACTGTGACATTAAGTTGTTGAGTACGTTTAACCCACAAGCTTTGCCGCTTGAAATAGTTGAAGATATTGTTAATGAAATATCTGTATTCAACCAAAAATATTTTAGTATCCTATTGAACTGTATTGGCTCAGAACAAGTCTTCAATAAAATAACGCCAAGATTGAATACGGCTGCAATAAGCAAATTATCATTTGATATGTTATACAGCTTGTTGTTACGAATGTCTAAATTCGAATACTCCAGAAAGTATTTAATAAATGGATTGCCCAGTATAGTGTCAGATTTCTTAGCTAATCCTCCAAACGTCTCCGAATCGGAGATTTGGAACTTGAAAAAAGATACTTTGCAGAATTTACTCTTCAGTGATACTGACTTAAACGTTTGGCATGATCCAATTTCCAAAAATTTTAGTCTCATGTGTAATGGAAGAAAGGTTCAGGATATATTACCACAAGTTGACATAGCCGATAGATCATTACAATAGTTTGTTGGCTCTGCTTTATATTTATTTTTTGATGGCAAACCTCATAAACTTAAGGATTCAATTAAATATATCATATATAAATAGTGTATCTATACATTCCTCGTCATTTATCGCAATTAACCCATGCATTACCGCAAATGCATGTTCTTTGAAATACCATAGTCCATAAACCAATATTATTTGGAGAATCAAACACTAATGGATCGTTCACCAATGAGAATGATCTGCATCTCGTACATTTACGAAGCTTTGGTAAATTTGTAAGTTTTCTTGAACTTTCATTGAATTCCATGGAAATGACTACTTTTCTCAACGCATCAATGCATTCCTTGTTGGAAAATCTTAACCTTGGTACCACATGTTTCACAGTATTCGGGTATTTGAGTATTACTGGTTGTTGATCAGATGAGAATTTTGCTTCTCCATAATTTGGATTAAACTTATTTATACCAACATCAATCCAGTCAACATTATAAAAGTAAATTTCTGATACCTTCATATCTCTAATAATATAAGCTGAATATTTTTGTACCAAGGCTTTTGCAATTGGAAGGATTTCCTCTGTTATTTCACCCTGGCAAACTAACTTTTGTTCAATCTTCAAGCCATAGCCCTTGTCTTTGCCTTCAACTTTTTGAGTTACTTCTTTGGTAATGTATGTATCACACTCTCTTAAAAAGCCTTCAAACAGTCCTAAATTTAATGGCGATTGATTGCATACCGTGAAATATCTATTCAATGCCTCTTTCATAGGAGTAAATACTTTATTCGATTCAGATAAATCTTCATTTAATTTTTTTAGAATTTCATGTGTTTTTCCAATAGAAGATAAAGCATAAATCAAAAATAAGCGTGGCACTTTACTCAAAAGGATTGGAAGAACTGTGGAATTAGACATGGTTAATTTGCTTTGTGCCGGATCATTCTTACTATAAGAGAGCTGTAATAATTCTTGATTGAAATACACCATTAAATCTATCAACCATTTAACATTTCCAACTAAAGACATAATACATTCACCTCTAGTTATGGAATCTTGTAAGCTATCGTCCGTCGGTTTCTTTTTTGAGATCTGTCTATATATACTTGACAACAGAAACATTATTCCAAAGCTTGTACTTCTCAAGTTTAACACAACCCAAGCAATATCGCTGATTATATGGTCATTGTTTTGTAATTCACCTAGGACTAATTGCAAAGATAGCAATTTTTGTAAAGGGGGGTTAGATAATAATTTATCAACTGATTCTTTTCCAAAAGCATCTAATTGAAAATTAATTGCCTTATGAGACTCGCAAATAATTGATTCAGTAAATTTATTCAAAATAGATTCGATATTATGCTTCTTGTCAGACACATTCTTATGCAATACTTCACCTACTCGCTTAATTTCACTTTGAATTAAGGCCAACAAATCATCTGCACAAGAATTTGTATAGCATGCATACGAATGGCGGAATGCAAATGCAACAGAAGTAATAAATAATTCTTTGGGTGATATTCCATGGTCGGTATTCTTTTCAAGAACTTGCAAATCCAATCTTTGAGACTTATTATTAATTCTAGTATATGCTATTGATGTTAAATTTGGAGACACTGCTATCAAAATAGGATTCTTATCAGTAGCTGGTATAGTCGGAAAGTTGAAACCAGCATCGAACATGGTCGACACAGTCAGAGGGATTTCACCATCCCTAGTAGTTTTTAGTTCTGTCTCTGAACGATTATTGACCACTTGTAAGGAGTTTCTTTCTATAACATCAATATCTCCATGAGTATAAATTAAAATAATGAAAGAGTCGGCCACTGCGGTCTCAATTCTTTGTATATGGCCCGGTCTGGTCAACTTATCTTGTAGTACCAAGCTATAGTCTTTAACTTCATCAGAGAGAGATGCTGATACATTTTTTCTCATACCCAAATCAGCAAAAGCTTCTGATACTAGATCCTGAAAGTCAGCTAAGGCGTACCTGTAAATCATAGTAGTAATTTCTGAGGTTTCATTTTCGTGTGTATAGCTTATCAAAATATCTAATTTCAGATTCAGATCAAAACTTGGAGATATAATATCTATTGATGATATATGCCCAAGTTTAATATCTTTTGGCTTAGGATTATCTTCATCAATATCCATAATATCGTCACCGATTTCGTTTTCTTTATTCAGTTCAGATGTATTCGCAGCGATTGGGTTCATTTCATGCAATGTCCGTAAAGATAATGATGGATGTTTCTGCGCTTCTTTAGGGGTATGAAAATGTGGGTCCACCTTCTGCTTTTGTGCTGACTCAATCAAGAATCCCCAATCAATAGAAATCAAGAAAGTCTTTATGCTATTAGAAACTTCATCATAAGCAGATACAATTAAGTCTTTGTTATTTTTGAATCCTATAGACGATTTAGTAATAATTACTGAACTTGACAGAAACAGTAATTTGACTGATACTTTATGGTATTCCACTTTATGTTCACCTTGAAAGTACAATATACATTCACCATTTTGTCTTAATGCAACACACGCCTGCTTTGTAGAAATTGGATGACATGCACCATGGGGGTGGTGCTGGCCAACCCCGTACGTGTATGCAAAGGGAGACAGTGACAGCGATTGCTGAGAAGAATTATCCCCTTTCTTCAATACAGCGGGCTTGTTTATAATCTGAGGTTTCAATATATTAAGCCATTTAAACGAAACTATCTGTGACATTGAGGCCATTCTCCCATTCGCCTGAGGGTCAATTATATCTCGATAAATCATTTCCATATGGTTATAAGACGTTAATTCATAGCTCGGTGAACTTCCTGTATTAGGCCCCGATAGACCGTTTATTTTACTTGTTGACCCATTGGCATCCTTATTATCTAATAGACCAACACCTGCTAATAGTATATAGAAATTACCATGAATATCTGCCACTGCCAAATCAGTACTCAAGTTACTCCATGACACTAATGTCAATTCTGGAGTCAGGTTACTCTCAGCCAGAGGTCGAACGTTGATCCCTTGATGATTCGCTAATTGCCAGGATTTTCCATCCACATTCTCTAGGTAGGTCAAATATAGATTATATTTGGAGCTAAGTTCTGGAGCTGCATAGGCAATAAATCCATTTTTAGACCAAGATATTGTCTTGGCTATCTTCTGGCTCAGTTCTATAGACCGTGAATTTATTATCGATTCATTTGCCTCTTCCAATGGGGGTTTCTCATTCGATGATACAGACATGTCGAACATATATATCTCTTAACACGTAAATGTAAAAAGCGCTTGGTTTCTGTAGTATTCAAATGAATTTCCAACAGCATGCGCATGAAAAATCGACCCAATAATTTATAAGCTACAAGCGAAATTTTGCTGTATCATATATTATTAATAACTATCTACTATTGAAAAATATTTATGGAAGGTCGCCTGGAACAGGATAAGTAGAAACCCAATCCTTAACTTCAGTAGCTAATTCCTTAACAACACTACTGTCGTCAGCCAATTGCTTGAAAGAAGCCATCAATTCCTTTGGAGAGTTACCTTGTTCTTGAGCCTTCAAATCAATTGAAATTTGAACAGCCTTTTCAAAGTATTCAGCAACCTTGGCAAATTCAGAAGCACCGAAACCTCTGGTGGTCATAGCTGGGGTACCAACTCTTAAACCGGATGGGAACAAAGCAGACTTGTCACCTGGAACAGTGTTCTTGTTGGCAGCAATGTTGACTCTTTCTAAAACAGCTTCAACTCTAGCACCGTCAATGCTCTTAGATCTTAAGTCAATTAAGATTAAGTGGGTATCAGTACCGCCGGAAACTAAAGTGAACCCCTTGGATTGCAATTCACTTGCAAAGGTAGAAGCATTTTCAATGACATCCTTTTGGTATTCCTTGTATTCTGGGTAAGAAGTTTGCTTCAATGCTACAGCTAAGGCGGAGATGGTGTGGTTGTGTGGACCACCTTGGTGGGCTGGGAAAACAGAGAAGTTAATCTTCTTGTCTAAGTCATAAAGGATTTCCTTACCCTTCTTGGTGACCTTTCTAACACCCTTTCTGTAGAAAATCATAGCACCTCTTGGACCTCTCAATGACTTGTGGGTAGTGGTGGTAACAATATCGGAGAATGGGAATGGTGAGTCAGTGACACCAGCAGAAACCAAACCAGAAATGTGAGCCATATCACTCAATAAGTAAGCACCAACCTTGTCGGCAATTTGTCTCATTCTCTTGTAGTCAATGACTCTAGAGTATGCGGAGGCACCAGCAACGATAACCTTTGGTCTGAATAACAAAGCATTGGCTTCTAACGTGTCATAGTCGATTAAACCAGTTTCTTCATTCAATCTATATGGCATAGTTTGGAAGTACTTGGAGATGTACGAGATTTTAGTGGTTGGAGTTTGGTAACCGTGAGATAAATGACCTCCGTGAGGTAAGTCCAAACCCATGATTCTGTCACCAACTTCCAAAATAGCCGAGTAAGCATACAAGTTGGCTGGAGCACCAGACAATGGTTGCACGTTAACACCCCATTCTTCTGGGTTCAAGTTGAATGCTTCCAATGCTCTCTTTTGACACAATGACTCAGCTTTATCTATAATTTCGTTACCACCGTAATATCTTTCGCCTGGGTAACCTTCGGAGTATTTGTTTTGCATTTCCGATCCTAACAAGTCCATAACGGCCTTCGAAGTAAAATTTTCCGATGGAATCAAAGTAATGGAACCTTTTTGTCTATTTCTTTCTTGTTGTAAAATTTCGGCCATCTCTGGGTCGACGTCCTTCACTGTTTTTGAAATCAATGCTTGTGCATTAGTAGATAATGCATAGCATCTGGAAAAGGATCCAGGTAATCTCTTAGAAGAGGTTCTCAATGTACGTAAGGTTGCTGGAATCATTATGCCTATGACTGCGTTGATCAATTAATGTAATAGCCTCAAAATTCATACCAGCTCCGAACTTATATAGATGAGTCGACAGATGATGAGTGAAAATTCGGAGTCACAAGAGCACGGGATCTGACTCCGCGTATTTTCGGAGTCAAAAAACCGCTCGATCCCGAGTCGACTTTTTACATCACTAAGCACCCTTAACAAGCATACTATGGTCAAGTCCACAGGTTGAATCGTCGCAAACCCCTAGATTATTGAACCAATCATCTTCGAAACAGTCCCTAATATTCGCTCGCTTCAGCGGATCAACCTCAAGTAGCTTGGTCACTAAAACATGCGATTCTGAAGGTAGGTAGTCAGAAATAGTTGCAAACCCCATGTCGGTTGAACCTTTGGCCGCATCACGATTGCAATAGGCCACATATTTGCGATCAGATAACCTTGCAGACTTCCATGGGAATTTCGCGTTGAGCATGTTAAATAGAATGATCCCCACCGACCATATATCGGCCTTTTTCCCGTCGTAACGAAACTGTGCAACGGTTTCAGGTGCTATGTAACTATCAGACCCCACAAGGCCAATAGCCTCATATTCCTGGTTGCCGCAGGCTCCTGTGTCTGGGTCCCTGGAAAACTCGAATGCGGTAGCTAGATCAATAATTTTCAACATTCCCGAGTGCAAGTCAAGCACAAGATTATCGAGCTTCAAATCACGATGACATATCTTGGCAGTATTGTGCAAATAATCGATTCCGTAGCATAATTGTTTCCATAAGCATAGCATTTCCTTCTTGTTCCTCGCTTCCGATTTCTTGCCTTTGAGTATCTTGCTCAAGTCAGCAGCTCCTGCTTCCATGTACACTCTCACGGTCGACCCAAACCACGATATTTCATCCTTATACACCTCAATAACGTGCACATTTCGTAATACTCGAAGGATATTGTACTCGTGTAATACTCGCTTCTGGTATTCAGTCTTGGTCTCGTACTTCTCTCGACAATGGTACGTTTTCACTACATATGTATCCAGCGTCAGTTTTGACTGATAAAGGTCGATACATCCGGAAACTCCCTCGCCTATTTTTTTAAGTTTTACGTCTCGCCTAGAAATTTTAGCTCTACCGTTTCCAGTAGTAGTTCCATCATGCTTATGTCCTTCTAAACCCTCCATATACGGTGTTATCTGTAAATGCTGGCCCGATTCCCACTAAGCAAGCCATCTTAAGCATTTTTGTGATTTAGTAATGCTGATTATGTAATCGCCGTACGACCATAAGGCAATTATAAGGATAACCCTTATCATTTATAATCTTCTTTTCCTTAAACACATTACGTTGTTATTGATAATACTTGGTCAAATACTATGAAATTATCAGTTTCAATTACCACAGCAGTGTCAATTGCGTCAGTAATTGGTGGCGCTGAAAGTTTAAGAGTTCCTACATTCCAATCGTACGTTGATAATGTTCAACAGCATCTCAATCTTAATTTTGACAAGGTTCAATCGCAATACAGCAACTTCGTCGATAATTTGGATTTTGGTAAGAACAATGTCATTGAGTCTATTGCTAAGTACTTGAATGAGCCATTATCGGAAATACCAAAGAATACCAAGCAAATATGGCTGGAAATGATGCTTCAATTCCCGGAAACCGTTGGTAAGATGGACTTCAAGATCAATCCAAAGACTGTTACTCCTAAGTCGTCGGATATGTTCGACTTTCACGTTGAGGACACTAAGGTTCCAAACCATAAATTGAGAGTCAAGTCGACCCCAAAGGATTTGGGAATTGATGACGTCAAGCAATATACTGGTTATTTAGATGTCAAGGACGAAGACAAGCACTTTTTTTACTGGTTCTTTGAATCAAGAAATGACCCTAAGAATGATCCTGTTATTCTTTGGTTGAACGGTGGTCCTGGTTGTTCATCTTTGACTGGTTTGTTTTTTGAATTAGGTCCATCTTCTATTGGAGCTGACTTAAAGCCTATTCATAACCCTCACAGTTGGAACAATAACGCATCGGTTATCTTTTTAGATCAACCCGTTAATGTTGGATTTTCGTACTCATCTAGCTCTATCACAAACACTATTGCTGCGGGTAAAGATGTTTATGCCTTCTTAGAATTGTTCTTCAAGCAATTCCCAGAATACAAGAAGCCAGATTTCCACATTGCAGGAGAATCCTATGCTGGTCACTATATTCCAGTTTTTGCCACTGAAATATTATCTCATGAGGACCGTTCATTCAACTTAACTTCTGTCTTAATTGGCAATGGTTTGACTGATCCTTTGACCCAATACGAATACTACGAGCCAATGGCCTGTGGTAAGGGTGGTGAACCATCTGTTTTAGAACCTGAAGAATGTCAGTCTATGGCCGATTCCGTTCCAAGATGCTTATCCTTAATTGAATCCTGTTATGACTCCGGATCTATCTGGTCCTGTGTTCCAGCTACCATCTATTGTAACAACGGTCAAATGGGACCTTATCAAAAGTCAGGTAGAAATGTGTACGATATCCGTACTATGTGTGATGGCTCTAGCTTATGCTACTCTGACTTGGAATACATTGATCAGTACTTGAATCAAGACGATGTTAAATCCAAGTTAGGAGTCGAGGTTGATGCATATGAGTCTTGTAACTTTGATATTAACAGAAATTTCCTTCTTGCTGGTGACTGGATGAAGCCATATCACAAGGCTGTCGTCGACTTGTTAGAGCAAGAATTGCCTGTTTTAATATATGCTGGTGATAAAGATTTCATTTGTAACTGGTTAGGTAACCAGGCTTGGACTGATAAATTACCATGGTCAGGTCAAGAAAAGTTTGCCGATCAACCTATCAGAGAATGGAAGGTTGGTAAAGAAACTGCCGGTGAAGTTAAGAACTACAAGCACTTTACCTTTTTGAGAGTTTTCAATGGTGGTCATATGGTTCCTTATGACCAACCTGAAAATGCCTTAGACATGGTTAACAGATGGGTTAAGGGTGATTACAAGTACTGAGCTTAAAGCAAAAGTCAAAATTCCCAATCCATGTGATCATTTGATGTTAATTTTTAGATATACTATATTAGAATGCATTGTATTCTGAATAATTCTTTTTTATTCCCGTTAGAAAATCAGTTTCCTTTTATTGATTTCCTTTAAATAGTCAATGTCTTCTTATGCCTATATCTATTACTATCCATTTTTGCTGTAGCATTTTATACGGCCCAGCCCTTTTTCCTTCATATTCCCAGAACAATCTATGTATCGTATCAATTCCACAGATTATTCTGTTCCTATAAGCTGTATTCTTCTTCATACTTTCATAAATATTACTAAGTATAAACATGATAAATATTACTATGAGTTACTAATATTTTCGCATCTTCCAGAAGTATTATTATTATGTTCGACTTATTATTATGCAATGTCTTGAAGACACGGGCTTTACCATTAAGCTATAATCTTTAGTAATAAGATTTTGCTGTTGTCTCAAATTTTGACCTTGTTAATCTATGAAAGAAAGGGTTTCAACAGGTGTTCTTGAATCTTCGGAATTAAACATGGAATAATTATTCTAAATGAAAATTGCGTAAAGTAATAAATGTTGCGAAATTTGAATTTTGGGTCTTTTCAAATTATATTTACTATTTCCTGTTTACTACACATATATTTAGATCATTCCTAAGTAATAATTTCTTTGCTCATATAGTTGATATTAGGAGTATGATCGATCAGCTGCGAGATCACTGATAAAGTTCATTTCAATATTTTTTATATTTATTTTACTTGTGAGCTCATTTATCCATGTTTGACCTAAATAAGACCAGTAATCGAAGATTCAGTAGCTGCTGCTTCTTATTACAGTAGTGTCTAATAGCTATAATATTAAATCTCAGACTAACGCAAATAGATAAGAATTTAGCCGCAGCAATCTATACATCTTGCTTTTCTCATCTTCTTATCAAACTATAAAGCTTGACTTTGCAGCTTCAAAAATAATTTATTACACCGACTCTGCTCCTTGCATCCGTTTATAAAAAATCTGAATTTGACTATCGCCTAAACTAAAATATACAAAAATAATGTTCAACTATATCAAAATATAAACAATTTAGTTAAGACAACTAGCACTAAGAATGAAAAAATCTCTTTATTAACCTCGTTTCAAGGCTCTTTATAGGATGAAAAAATTGGTTTATATAAATTAATATGTTGAATCCACATCATTGTTTATAACAGAATTCTCTTTCAAACTAATTGTCTTCTTCTACTACCTCGGCTATCCTAATGCAGAATTATATGTTACGAAAGTATCGTTATCAGAATTGTTTACATCAACATATCTAGGATATATACCGGCTGTTAGAATATAAACTACATACTTTGTATTGTTTCTTTAAAACGAAGCGGGTATTTTAGTTCAGCCGTTCATTTTATTTAGCGGTTCTATCTAACTCCGCAGCAAGTCCGATTTCATTGGTGTCGGGATGCAATCGATTCGGTCTCTGCTCAGGGAAAGTGAATGCGTTGTCAAAGTCCAATCTTACTTGGTCATTCTGCCTATTCTCTTCTTTCTATATAAAATAGTCGATCGCCTTCAGCTGCACCATTCAACGCAATCGATTATCGAGTACTGGTATTTCCTCAGAATATCATAATGCTTATTGTTTATGAATCTCTTTCGAGGCGAGCACTATACAAAAATTTCGCAACAATTTCTTAAATAGGAAATTTATAAACATCAATGGATCAATATTATTAACTATTTGGTAAAGACTATATACACCAAAGATCCTTCCAGGACATAAACATTTCATCGATGATTATGTTTATATAATACAATATACAGGTCTTTTGACGATTTTCAATCTATAACGACAATAATAAGTGGATCAACATTATCGTCTATTTAATTCAAAGATCATTCTACCTTAATAAATACCCATTCTTCCAATATATCGGAAATTAATTGTGTTTCCTAAACATACGGTAATAGCAGCTAATCATTATTACATAAAATGTTTGATTGCAAGCTAATATCAATTCCGGTTGATCTACTAGTGATGCTTTTGAGCATAACAACATCATCACTTGGAGTAGCCATTTTAACAAGCCAGACTATGGTTATTGCTTTGCTTCTATTCATTATTGGAGGATATACAAGTGGTGTTTTAATGTTGATTCAGATATTGTCTAGACTGAATCTAACCCCTTTATTTTCGATATTTCAACTCGGGGCTTACATTTTCCAAATTGTCACAGGAATCATCTTCTGCATCAGTATTATCCACAATCATTTGGATTTTTCAAAAGGATTCAAGAATTGGGAAGTAGCTTTACCTACTATATTCATTATAAATGTATTTTTTATGGCCTTTTCACTGGCATTACTTCTCATCGAATTTTTGCAAGGAGGTATTGAAGAAATAGAAGACTTTGATTTGGAGAAAGATACCGTTTCTCTGTCAGATTCCTTCCGGGAGTCCCAAACCACTCAAGCTAATCCTATTGAAGAAAATAATCCTCCTCAACATTTGAATATAGAGGATCAGCAAGTATCGAAGAAAATATCAGATCAGACGTTGGTTGAGGGACCGGTTTACGATACTGTGGTCAAGAACGAGATCAATAATATCAACAAGAATAATGGCTTAGCATATTTTATGGACTACCCTCCAAATGACGACTCATCGGATTATCTGTACTATACTAATAAGAATTGGATGGATTCCAATACAAATTTAAATTCAATGAAAATTTCAACCAATTTCATTAACAATCCCATACCTGAAACACCTACTAAATCACTTCCCAAAAAGACCAGTTTTGGGTTATTTAGGATGAGCCCAAGAGCAATAGATTCAAATAGTAAACTTGCTCATGACAAACAGAATGTGATACGTGGTTTAAAACAGTCAAAGAGTGTCCCAAATTTCGTGAAAACAACAAACCTTGAAAATTGTAGAGGCGCTAATAACAGAAACTCGAAATTTGATTCCATTCCAGATTTAAATCAGTTAGACATAAATAAATTAAACCAAAGCTGGTCTCAAGTCGTAACACCCGTGACTTATACATATGACCAAAATGCTGGCATTAACAGTAATGAATCTCAAACCAACAAATGCAGACGAGTTTCATTGATAGAGTCTACTTGCAACGATATCCCTCATGGTGAAAATACTATTTCAATAGAAGGTAACAAGCATCTTTTCAAGAGATCTAAATCAACAAGCTATATTGGCGGTAAATCCAGAAAATCGAATAGAGAAGAAAGACGAAAGTCAATACACGATGAAAAGACATTTCTTCGAAATGTTAATGAATCCTTATTACCGGCAGTTTTAAAAAGTGGTGAAAGTCCCATAATGGAATTGAAAAGGCAACAAGAAACATTGGGTAAAAAGACAGAAGAGAAAAATAAGAGCCCGCTCAGTCAAAAAGGTAGTCCCAAACACTCTTCTATTTTACAGAAGGACCTTGTATCAGAATTGAGTCCTGTTGGTGAAGCTGATATGAGTGAGCTGGAAAAAACCAATAATGATGAAACGAAAGATTCAGACCATTTGAATTTGCCATTTATATCTGAATTCGATGAGCCTATTGATCAAGATAAATTTAAAGGATTTGATCAGGATATAGCAGTTCTTGAAGAAGAGCCACTTGAAGTCTTCAAAAAGACTCCGAAGAAAAAAGGTACCTATCAATTTAACGAGTTTAATTACGAAAAGGAAACCTCAAATCAATTGGGTCAAGAAAAAGAAGATCAAGAAATACCTGAAGATTATTATAAATCCTTAAATGGTCTAGAAAAAATTCCAAAATCAAGTTCTTCCTCGAATATCATGTGGAAGCAAGAACCAAAAGAAAATGGGAATTCAAGTTCTATGAACCATATATCCTTGAAGGATTGGGATAGTAACTCAACAAAATGGAACGAACACAGAACTAGATCAGGCGCAAACTTAAATATTGCTGGCATTACAAGATTGGTGAGTGATCACAACTTAAGATCTATGAGTGGCGGTAGTAATTCAGTAATACCTGCTGATGTGGGTTTATTACCACCCTTAGAATATCGCCTTGATAATATCGACAACTTGAGTGACCTAAATAGTGCTACTGGTAGTACTAAAGGAATTGAACTTAACCGTTCTTTCACTTCTTTGAATAGATCATCAAGTGCACCATCGCTACATACATATAGAGAATCGCATCCTGGATTAGATGGCACATACAGTGATTCACTTGAATCAAAGAATTTGTCCATAAAATCTCTGGAGAACACATTGCATCACGTTGATACCCCTACAGAACGACACTTTGCTTCTACAGCAAGCTCCTCTCCAATTAAAAAGTTCTTTCAAGAGAGCCCGAAACGCTTGAATGTGATTTTTAAAAGAAAACCAATTACTACTAGGTATAGTCTTGACTTGAGTTCATTGAAAGATCCTAATATTAATTCGTATCACAAGCATACAAGTTCGGTGGTTTCAAATCAGTTTTCCATGTATTCCACTAAATCATCAAAATCAGCTTCCCCAAGAAAATCTTTCAGGTCCCTTCTTAGGTCGCCTAGCAAGCTTCAGAACCCGAGCCCTATAGAACCCCATTTTGCAGAAGCTTACAAGGCAACTTCCCAGAATAATTTATTCAACACCAAGGATGACGGTTGTCTGATATACATGACTGAGAATGCATTAAGCTTCTGGGATTTGGATACTGCGCATAGTTCAGATCGATCAAGAGTTAGTTCAATTCCAAGCGCAGTAATTGGGGAATATGATAGAGAAAAATGGAGAACTTTAAAAGCATTACAAAACCAAGAAAAAGTCTCTCTTGAAAAACTAGAAGCCTAATTATATACATTTAGAAATTTCTAAACTTTATAGACATAAATTGCATTAATCTAAAATATTAAGTAAGTATTCGATGAGTTCAACTTTTTTTTTTTCTCGAAAAAATCGCAGACATAAATATCAATTAAAAATATATATTTCATCTATACTCTTAGCAAAATTCATATTATCGACATGGATGGCGAAGATTTGTTTGACGTCTTTGACGAAACCCCTTCGAATGCTCCTCCCGTAATACAATCAGAAACAAAGCCAAAAAATGATGCTTCAAGCAAGAAGCGTCAAGCTTCAGAAGAACCTGAAGAGAATGGCGGAGAAAAACAAGTTAAGAAAGAAAAGAAAACTGAAAAGAAACAAGATGAAAAATCCAAATCCAAACAAGATATTACTCCAGTGGTTTTCGATGCCGTCGAAATTGAAGCTTCAAGAGAAGTTGCAGCATCTGATGGATTAATGGGAAAAACGTCTGATAAGCCAGCACAATTACAGTTGAGACATCAAGTTAGACATCAAGTTGCTATTCCACCTGAATATCCATATACCCCTATTGGTGAACATAAAAGACAAAACGAAGCAAGAACATATCCTTTCGTTTTGGATCCTTTCCAAGATACAGCTATTTCGTGTATTGATAGAAGCGAATCTGTATTGGTATCAGCGCATACTTCTGCAGGTAAAACTGTAGTTGCAGAATACGCTATAGCTCAATCTTTAAGAGAAAAGCAAAGGGTCATTTATACCTCTCCAATCAAGGCATTGAGTAATCAAAAATATAGAGAATTACTAGCAGAATTTGGTGATGTAGGATTAATGACTGGTGATGTTACTATTAATCCTGATGCGGGTTGTTTAGTTATGACTACAGAAATTTTAAGAAGTATGTTATACAGAGGTTCAGAGGTTATGAGAGAAGTTGCTTGGGTAATCTTTGATGAAGTTCATTATATGAGAGATAAGGCTCGTGGTGTAGTTTGGGAAGAAACAATTATCTTATTACCCGATAAGGTTCATTATGTTTTTCTTTCAGCTACTATTCCAAATTCTATGGAATTTGCTGAGTGGATTGTCAAAATCCATGCACAACCATGTCATGTCGTTTATACTGATTTCCGTCCAACACCATTACAGCATTATTTATTCCCTGCAGCAGGAGATGGTATTCATTTGGTTGTTGATGAAAAAGGGACTTTCAGAGAAGAAAATTTTCAAAAAGCTATGGCTTCTATAAGTGATAATGTTGGTGACGATCCATCATCCGCTGATAAGTCAAAGGGTAAAAAAGGACAAACTTATAAAGGAGGAAACAAGGATGGTAAGTCAGATATTTACAAAATTGTTAAAATGATCTATATGAAGAGATATAATCCAGTTATCGTTTTCTCTTTTTCTAAAAGAGATTGTGAATCGTTGGCTTTGAAAATGTCAAAGTTAGATTTCAATACTGATGATGAAAGAGAAGCCTTAACTAAGATTTTCAATAATGCAATTGAATTATTACCTGATGCTGATAAAGAGCTTCCTCAAATTAAGAATATATTGCCTTTATTGAGACGTGGTATTGGTATCCATCATTCTGGTTTGTTACCAATTTTAAAGGAAATTATTGAAATTTTATTCCAAGAGGGGCTTTTAAAGGTCTTGTTTGCAACAGAAACCTTTTCGATTGGTCTTAATATGCCTGCTAAAACAGTTGTGTTCACTTCTGTGCGTAAGTGGGATGGTAAAGGGTTCCGCTGGGTATCTGGAGGTGAATATATTCAAATGTCCGGTAGAGCAGGTCGTCGTGGTCTAGACGATCGTGGTATTGTTATTATGATGATTGATGAAAAAATGGAGCCACAAGTTGCGAAAGGAATGGTTAAGGGCCAAGCAGATAGATTAGATTCGGCCTTCCATTTAGGATATAATATGATTTTGAACTTGATGAGAGTTGAGGGTATTTCTCCAGAATTCATGTTGGAAAGCTCTTTCTATCAATTTCAAAATGCAGCATCAGTTCCTGTATTAGAGAAGAACTTACAAGAATTAACTTTGAAAGCAAACAGTATTCAGATTGATGATGAAGCAACTGTCAAGGAATATTATGATTTGAAAAAACAATTTGATATATATCAAGATGATGTTCGTCAAGTTGTTACCCATCCAGGTCATATCTTGCCATTCTTGCAACCAGGAAGAGTTATAAAGGTTAAGGTGGGAGATATGGATTATGGTTGGGGAATGGTTACATCATTTTCAAAGAGATCCAACAAGAGAAATCCATCTCAAACTTACAGCGACCACGAAGCTTACATTGTGAACGTTTTTGTTTACACTATGTTTGTTGACTCACCTGTTAATTTAATAAAGTCATTTAATCCAGATCTTCCTATTGGTATAAGACCAGCTAAGGTCGGTGAAAAATCTAGAGCAGAATACATCCCAATAACTTTGGATTCCATTGAAAAAATTAGTAGTGTAAGACTAAGAGTTCCTGATGAATTCAAAAGTTCAAGTGCCAAAAAGAATTTGTTGAAGACCATGAAAGACTTACCAAAGAGACTCCCTGATGGTATACCATTAATGGATCCAATTGAAAGTATGAAAATCGATGACAATGATTTTAAATTATTATTGAGAAAGATAGATGTATTGGAATCGAAAATGTTAAGTAATCCTCTTCATGACTCTGTTAGATTAAAAGACTTGTATGAGAAATATAGTGAAAAGGTAGAAATTGAGAACAAAATAAAGTCACTTAAGGATAAAGTATTGGAAGCTCAAGCAGTTATTCAATTGGATGACTTGAGACATAGAAAGAGAGTTCTCAGAAGATTAGGTTTCACTACACAGAATGATATCATTGAATTAAAAGGTAGAGTTGCTTGTGAAATCAGTACTGGAGATGAATTATTATTGACCGAATTGATCTTTAATGGTACATTTAATGACTTAACTTGTGAACAATGTGCATCGTTATTATCATGCTTTGTGTTCCAGGAAAAGGCTAAAGAAGTTCCTAGATTGAAACCTGAATTGGCTGAGCCGTTGAAGTCAATGCAAGATATGGCCAGTAAAATTGCTAAGGTTTTTAAGGAATGTAAAATAGAGCTTGTTGAAAAGGAATATGTCGAATCTTTCAGACCCGAATTGATGGAGGTTACATATGCATGGTGTAAAGGTGCTTCTTTTACTCAAATTTGTAAGATGACTGATGTCTACGAAGGTTCCTTGATCAGAATGTTCAAGAGATTAGAAGAAATGTTGAGACAAATGGTAACTGCAGCTAAGACAATTGGTAACGCCGAATTAGAAGAAAAGATGGAAAAATCAATGGAATTAGTCCATAGAGATATTGTTTCAGCTGGTTCATTATATCTTTAGATATTCACTGATGTATATTTTATGTATAATAGTAAATACTCATGAAAAATTTTAAGTCATTAGTTAGAGAGCACTGCGCCAAAAATTCTATGTAGGTAATTTTTCCTATCTCTTATCATTTTGCCTCTAAAAGCAACCAAATAACTTCTACCATATTAATTCATATTGTATTTTTTTGTGCATTAGAATAACATGCCAGTTGATAAGCAAGCTAAAAGAAAAAAAAGCATATCAAGCAAAGAAGTCGAGTTGCTTTATACCAAATCTAAAGCATACCTTCACCCCACAACGTCGAAGAAGGATAATATACCAGGGTATTTATCATTAAGTAGAAGTGCTAATGCAGCTAACAGAGACATTATAATCTCATTTGTTTCTGAAAAGCAATTATCAAGTGATGAATTGAAGGCATATGAAAATGTTGATATTGCAGATTTGCAAGATGACTTAGAGGCATTGAAACTTGGTGGTACCCACAGCAGATCATCCGGAAAACAGAGTTTAAACATAGTTTCAAAACCTCCAACTTCAAGCGCTTTTGGGTTTTGCTTTAGTATTCCGATATCATTTGTCTATTCGATCCAAGTCCGGAAGCCGTCGATAGGGTGGTGGTTCGGATCGATAATAATTAATACCCAAGATGGAGAAAAGCTACCCATTGTATTTTTTCACGACGATGAATCTCCTTCAACTTTGAAGAATCAAAAAGTCAGAAATCAGAGGTTCGATCCTTTCGGTGATAATGGTGAAATGTACTGGGGAGGGCAAGATTTTATGAATGCATTAGGAAAGTTTGCAGATGTTCAAAAATCAAGCGTGGAACCATCGGTATATTTAATTAATCCCGAATCTAATGACTTAAGAAACTTTGCTCCTTTTAAAGAATCTAAGATAGCTAAAAAGGAAGGTAATTCTGAGCCATTTAAATTACCGGATGTTAACAAGTTTCTTGCAAATGCTAAATGGAAGGTCTTGGAGACTGTTGCTACTTTTTCGGCTAAAACTCGAAATCAGGTACTTGATCTTGTTGATGAAAATGCTCCTATGCCAATTAAACAGATTATGAATAAACCTGAAGTGCAAAAAATAGGAAACGAATTTGATAGTGCTAGGGTTTATTTAGCAAAATGGGCAGCACAAGTTAAAGAAGAAGCAGAAGAGGCACACAGGAAGTATCAATTAGACGATGAGATCTATAACAAGATTAATAGAGAGTTAGGTGTAGGATCAAGTACAGAAATCTTGACAGATGAAGAAGTAAGCAAAACGTCTCGAAGGAAACCCATCAGCAAAGTTGAATGGGATGGATTATTTGATTTTTCAGGCAGACTAGTTATTTCCATAGATGAAGTTAAAGACAGGATCTTTCACGGAGGGCTCGAAGATTGCATAAGAGGAGAAGCATGGTTATTTTTACTTAATGTGTATCCATGGGATTCTTCGTCCGAAGAAAGAGAGGCCACACGCAATAGCTTTGAAACAGCTTACGAAGAAACAAAATTAAAATGGGTCAATGACGACGAGAAAAGAACTACAGAATTTTGGAAAGACCAGAAACACAGAATTGAAAAAGATATCAATCGAACTGACCGTAACTTAACAATTTTTCAAAACAAAAAGAAAGTTTTAATCTCAGGTATGGGAAGTGATCGCTTACCAAAAACAAGGGAGTCATCACCAGAAACCCCGGATGAAGCTGATGATGACGAGTTTGATGTTTCTAATATCACAAATCCCCATTTATTTAAAATGAGAGAAATATTATTGACTTACAATGAATATAACGTTAATTTGGGATATGTCCAGGGAATGACAGATTTGTTATCACCATTATATGTGACATTTCAGGACGAATCATTGACATTTTGGGCATTTGTGAACTTTATGGATCGTATGGAAAGGAACTTTCTTCGTGATCAGTCTGGAATGAAGAACCAAATGCTCACTTTGAATGAATTGGTTCAATTCATGTTACCAGACTTATTTAAACACTTAGAAAAATGTGAATCTACAGATCTATATTTCTTCTTCCGCATGCTACTAGTCTGGTTCAAACGCGAATTTGAATGGTCCAATGTTCTCTCCCTATGGGAAATATTGTGGACTGATTATTATTCCAGCCAATTCCATCTTTTTTTCGCCTTGGCAGTATTAAGCGATAATGAACGAATCATAAGACAAAATTTAGGTAGATTCGATGAGGTCCTCAAGTATATGAACGACCTTTCTATGAATATGAACTTGAACCATTTATTGATACGTGCAGAATTGCTCTTTTTGAGATTCAGAAGGATGATCGATATCATCGACAGGGAAAATTCATTGAAAAAAATAAATAATCCCGGCATCTATGACGATTCCAATGATTCATTGATCAAAATTAGCCCTGCATTAAGAAAATTATTATCAAAGAAGCTTGTAATTCAAAAAGAGACTGAAAGGCCTGAAGGAGTAGGTGGAGGCTAAATTTATCGATTCAATTAGTCAATTGATTTTATTCTATTACTTCTTTTGTTAGTAATGTCTGTTCAACGGCTATAATATATACTATTGACGTATATTGTTTTTATCAGTTTATATAGCATTCATACATATGTCAAATTTAATGAAGAACACGTGCAGTTTAACTCATCGCTCAACGCTGTTTGCGATACTATCATATATTCGCTTAATTCTATTAGCATGCGCATCTAATAATACTCTTTGTGGACGGTTCTTACAAGCTCAGAAGGTTATCATGAGTGCTAAGAAACTGTTGAATGGTGAGGCATATCAAGTTTATGGAGAAGAGGATGATGACTACTTCTATGAAGAGGAATATGTAATGAATAAACCTCTAAAAATAACGCTATATGGGTTATTCGTTTGTGTTTGTGTTGGATGCATTTGGTTTTTTGCTATTTTCTTACCAGGGTACTTTATACCAGAAGCAAGAGCTTTAGAGAGTATAAATAAGGTTACGGACTTGAAAGTTGCGTTAAAACCATTAAGCGAGGGTAGAGTCAAGCAATTGGGCTTGTGGGACGGAGAGAGAGAGGCCAGTGATGGAGTCCGTGACAGTGAAATATGGGTTAACGAAAGCGAAAGTGACGAGGAAATTGAAATCGGAGGGAGTGGAATAGATATAGAAGGTGGCGTGGAGATGGACCAGAAAAGAGTCGTTGAGAGAATAATACTTATCGGCGATGTGCATGGCCATTATACGAAGCTTCGTAAGTTACTTCGAAAACTTAACTTCAGACGCCGCACAGACCATGTACTCATGTTGGGAGATTTCATTGCCAAGGGTCCCGATTCCATCAAGGTTCTAGAGTTTGCAATCGATAATAAGATTGATTGCATATTTGGAAACCATGAATTGTACGTTTTACAAAACTACGCCAAGTTTCACCAATTAGATGCGCCTAGGTTCACCGAGGGAGAATCAGATATTCGTATTGAAGGCCTGTTTAATGAGGATCCTGAATATTTGTTGGCGAAGAAATTAGAGCCTCACCATATTGATTATATTAATAAGTGTCTGGTAATCAAAAAACTAGGCAAAGTACCAGTGCATGGTCGAGACGAAGATGGTGGCCTCAAATACACCAATGGGGTTGCTGTACATGGTGGACTCCGTTGGGATATACCTTTCGAAGAGCAAGATTCCGAGAAGTGTTTGGAAATGAGATCTTACATAGGCCCCTACTTTAACGAGTCGACCGACGATCCATTCGAAGAAAATGCCGTGTCATGGTCTAAAATATGGAACAAGAAACAAAAGGAAATGCCCAAGAAAGATACCCATGTTGTTTATTACGGACATGATGCCAGAAGAGGCCTCAAATTAAAGAAATACTCTAAGGGACTTGATACTGGGTGTTATAAAGGTGGTCGCTTAACAGCAATGGTCATATGGAATGAAAAAATTACCTCCACCAAGGGTGTATCAAAAATTTTGCATAAAGAAAAAATAGTGAGCGTTCCGTGCTAGTTTGATGCTAGTACAGCATATTTTATTTCTCGCTTGCTACTTATTTAGGACCGTAGTGTCCCAAAATTATTTATATTTATTGAATATATGTTGATTAGATTTTATTAGTAAATCGAATAATTTTATACTTTTATTCAACTACTAATATCTGATGTTTTTAACATAACTCCTATATGTGCACTTATATATTAATCATCAAATATTTTAATATTTACCTTGGTATGGTTCAAAACGCTGGCTTCGATCCAGGATTTTGCAGCTGGGTGTACTTGTGTTTTTCCCAATTGATCAACAAATTGGGTTATACACGCTAATTATGCTAAAACATCAAAACACCTCCTTTTGTTTTTATGTTATTCTTCTTTAATTATCCTTATAATTATATGAAATAAATAAATAAATCTTGATTATGAGTTTTCATACCATTGAGTATTCAGCTGGGATGGTTTCGCCTAGTTCAAACAACCAACTTGCGCTAGGAAATGTGCAAAGTGGAGCTGCCGCGTCGCATGGGATTTTTACGTACGACGGAGGTATTCCTATGCTATTTTTTGTCCCATTTAACGATCCAAACAGGTATGAGTATAAGCAGAAGATAATTAATCATGGGGGAATTATCACGGATACTGAACCCAACGAGTCTACTGGTAATAGAATTATCTTGTTAAGTTCGTTTAATATAAGGGGACAATTATGCTTCAAGTTGAGTTTTATTGACGACTCTATTAAGAACAATGGGGTTTGCGATTTAAGTAATTATAAGTACCAGATTCCAGAAGTATACGATCCATCTAGTATTTCTACCCAAAATAAGATTATCAAGATCAATTCAGAAAGTGATGGTACAGGCCAGAATGACACAGCAGCATTTTCAAATGTGATTAGCAGAAGCGTTAGACCACCACCAATGAGAACTTCCCGGAGGTTCAATGATATGAAGGATGAATATATTTTAAAGCAAATCAGATTAAACCCAAGATTAAGAAATAGTCATAAGTTTTTTGACGGTTTAGCAACTCATGACGTTTTGAAAGGTCACACTGGTAACTCAATTCGAAGTAGATATAGAAATCACTTGGAGTCTAGGTTGGCATATGTCTATAAAACCGATGAGGATGGTGCCTTGATTAAATCTGCTGACGGAAAGAATATTAGGGAAAGTCTTGAAAATTTACCGAAGACTTTGAAGAATAGGTTTACGGCATTAGAAGATTTCAACTTGTGTACTGAGTTAATTGAGTATAGCAGACAAAAGTATTATGAAGATTTAGAATCTGGTGCAGTTGAAAAAGACGAAGATGGTAAGCCAAAGCCTTTTGACTTATATCAAGAATTTACAGCGCCAGTGTCATTCTTTACAATGATGGCCAAGACTTATCCAAGTCACTCATACCATTCATGGAGAGATAGATACAGAAAATTTGTTCGCCAATATGGAGCACAAAAATATATTGATGATTATAATAGATCAATTCAAAATGGTGAAACTCCTGAACAAATGAAGAATTTCACGGGTAAAAAGGCAGGACTCACCAGAGGATTTAAAGAATTGATTGGTTCGAGTTACAATGATAATTACAGAGCTTTACCACCTGCAGAAAGCTCTAGAGATGATGGAGCAATAGATGAAAAAATAAAACAGATAAGACCTTCAGATTATGAAGGTGCTGCAGGGAATGTTGAAGAACATGAAATTCAAGAAGGTGAAAGGGTACCAAATAATGATCTTGAGCAAGTGATTGAATCGGAATCACAACCAGAATCACAATCTCAAGGTCAAAGTGGATCCGTTCTTGATTCTCAGTCGACGTCACAGATGTGGTCGAATTTCGATATTAAATATCTCCCTCAAGGCATTACTCTTGAAGATTTATTTAACAAGAACTTTTATAAAATTGCACCTAGTGAAATAAGTTCGAAGGTGGAAGCAACATTAAACGATATCGAACTATCTGCTCCAGCTTTATTACTTAAATCATTCAATGAAATAGGTATCAATGATGTTTTTACTGCTCATCTAATTATGGCAGCCTCTGGGGATATTGTGAACATGCAAGTGTTCATTGATAAATTTTTGGATTTGATTCCACATTTGCAGGAAGATCAACTTTACGACGGGTTACAAATCGAGGACGTCGATGGTATATGGACCAGCAAGCTTGATAATTATTTACTCAGTGGTTCGAAGCAGGATATGAAGAAATTACAAGCAATTCAAAGCCCACATTCCATCGAAGCTAGAAGACTTTTTCTTGAAAAATTTGCCTGATTGTGGTTATATGTTTGTTTTGTATCAGATCAAAATGTATAGTAATAGGCTTATATATTAGTGTATTATAATGTATAATATTGTTTAATGTTCAAACATACTTCATTTAAATTGTTTTTTTCGGAAAAGCAGTACATTAAAACTTCTACAAAGTAATTAGAAAAATAATATTTATTACTTGGGATATCAAAACAAGAAACAATAATATAATAAAAATAGTAGAGTAAAACTCATACAACTTGAAATAAATCAGAAAATTTTACCGACCACGAATTTAAGAAGAGTAAATACCCCAGTACTTTTCAGCGTTGTAAGCACCATCAGCCTTCCATAAATCATTGAAAGCAGTGAATAAAGTGACAGCGTCACCACAGGTATCCTTGATAGAAGCAATAGCAGACTTTTGGTTAGAAGTAGATGGGACGGCAACACCATTGGAGTCACCCTTTGATGGCCAACCGGTTTCAGTAATGAAAACATCCTTTTCACCACCACAGGCAGTAGCAACTCTTTGGATTTGTTGTAAAACCCATGTACCAGCTTGAGAAGCAGAGACGTGACCATCAAAGAATGCGTGAGCGTTAACAGCAATGTAGTCAGAGTATTCACATAAGTCTGGGTTGTTAATGACAGCAATAAAAGTATCAACAGAAACAACCTTACCAGTGTAACCAGCACTCTTTAAAGCAGCCTTACCGGACTTAACGTACTTAGCAATTTGGGAAGCAGTAGCTTCACCACTGTTGACTAATTCGTTACCGATAGAAACAGTGTGGATATCATCCCATGAACCACTGGACTTGACAGCAGAAGCTAAGCTTTCAACACCAGATTCAATGTTGCTAACATCGTAAATACCGGCGAAAATCTTTTGGGAAGAAGTCTTGGCAGATAAGACTTGGGCGACTTGGTCACAATCAACAGCATATAATCTGATAATGTCGAAACCAGAAAGTTGGGAGATTTCCTTTTGGATTTGAGAAGATGACTTACAGCCACCATCGTCGGAGTAAGGAGAGTAAGTGATACCCTTAGCACCACCAGCACCGACACCGGAAGAAGATGATTCAGAACCACTGCTTGTAGAAGAAGCATCGGTAGATTCAGAAGCAGAACCGGTGGTGGTTTGGGTTTCAAAAGTAGATGGGTTGCTGAAACTGCTTGGTCTAACTTGAGCAGGTTCAGTAGCAGAAGTAACATCAGCAGAAGAGGTACTAACTTGAATTGGCTCGGTGTAAGTGTTGGCACCAACAGTGACCTTAACGACACTGGTTTGGGTAACAACCTTAACATCCTTCTTTTCCATCTTGTGTTCGTGGTGTTGATGTTGTTGTAATGGTTGGGCTAAAACAGCACCAACTAAAGCAGCGCTAACGAAAGACTTGAATAACATAATGAATGAACAATTAGTTGAATATATCTAGGTATTATCTAGGGATATAAAGATAATAAGGAATGACTGTAGAAATACCTGAGTAATATGAAGAAACAACCTAAACTTGTAAACTAATTTTAAGGGATTTTGGCTTGTTTATAAAACGTGAAACCCGCCGACAAAGAAAATTTTCGCATCTGAATATCGATTGATTTTGTGTTTCGTTTATTTTTCATATTGATTAGGAAAGCCAACCACGAATCTCGAATCGGGAGAAGCCACTTAGAAAAGGGAGGCTATTGTTTGAAATGGGAAGGTGCATTATTCCCGCAGGACGAAGAATGCAATTATACTACCTATAAGAGGTTATGCGTCTGGAACACAGCAAGGGTAATATAAAGGACAAAGGGGAGGGTGTATATTGGACGGACTGGGATTGTTCTAACAGTTGAGCAACTTTTACGGAAGAGAAGTAAATAAATAAAACATTAGGGGTGTAGGGATGGTTGAGCCAACGATGGAAAAAAGGTGGTATTGCGACAGTTACAGGTTGAGATGTTTGAGACAGTACTAGACACCCTGGACCATCAGTAGTCTACAAGGAGGTTCATTTTGGTATATTACATTATCTTTGAATTCATGTGCATTTTGCGACAGAATAGGTCTAGGCTACCGAGAGCTAAATCAATGCCGCTTGTGGTGAAGCATCGAAGAGAAATAAAAATTATCTATACTGGACATCGGAGGCAGACATGGTTTGCAATACCATGATTAAAAAGAGATATCGGTTCATGTCCATACCTATTTTGGAGTTTAGTTGACCCTATTGGCTGATCTCGACGGTTTAAAATCAGACAATTTATCGAATTCATCTTTTAGGTTTGGTTGCACGTCTTGGAGAGCAGGCATTGGGTTTTATGTATTTGGAATATTTATTTTTTGTGCGTTTCGGTATATGTAGTTCAAACTTTTTCCTAATCTGTTACATTGACAACCGGATTTGGTGGTGGTCGTATATAGGCCTATACGACCGGTGGGCGACGAGGGGCGAGAACTGGAGCGGAAAGTAAGGTGAAGTGACATCATCAGAGTTTAGCGTTGGTGCACGGATATATTATTTCCGAACTGGTGTTATTACGCACTTGAGACTGTACCGCTTGGCGCAAAGATTGGTTAGGACCGCGTGGGTGCGCCTAAATTGCGCCTAAATGCGACTGTAGCGAGTTGGTATTGCGGGATGGTTGCCCTGCGATTTGCACGCTAAGGAGCTTAAGGGGGTATGTGGGTGTATGGGTTTCGCGACTCTGATGGCGGTTGCGCAGTAGTGAGGTAAGGACGCGAATCGAACGAGAAGAGGCTGCGAAACGGCAATGAATCAAGCACCTGCCACCGCCCGTTGGATGTTGAACCTTGGGTTCGGTACCAGAATAATGCAGACTTGTAACAAGTCGGTGAGGTAGGCTTGGAGTAAGCATACCTCTGTGACGGATGAGACAACACAACAGGAATGTCAGTGCATGTGAATAAATGGATCAAACAGAGAGGGATAGAATGAGACAGTTGCCTAACAGGATATATTTGATATGCGTTAGTCATATAGAGCGCTGAAAGACCAACGAGTGGTAAGGGCAATATATTAATCTTCTAGTCGAAATGATTTGGTGTATTGGTTTCGCTACAAACACCAGTACATCATAAATATTTATAGTTGCTAATCACGAGGACATCACCAGATATTGACCCGATATATGATGACAGATCGTGTATACCGTCATATCTATATAGTGATCCAGATACAAAGATAGTTTATTAGTATTTTTTGCTAAAGGTGATTTACAGTATTTATCGCATTTATTTAGAGCAATTGGTTGCATCTTAAGATTATTATAATCCTACGAGATCCAGTATCCTTATTTTTACAAATATTAAGAGGTGCGATTTTTTTAGTTTATCTAATTCATTTATAAGATCAAATATCAATTGAAAAGTGGCGGTTAACAATTCAGTGGATCCTGGTTCTAAAAGAAGTTTTTCAAACATGCTTAGCGAATCTCCTAGTGATAAGGAAAACATGATTGCGGATATCGATCCTGATAAGAAGCAATTTGCAGGCGATAATGAGGTCATTGAGATCGAGGATGATCCCATGGAGGTGGAGTTAGATGACGACGATGACGATGAAGAAGATGAAGAAGAAGACGATGAGGTTGTGATTGTAGATAATCCGACTAGTGTCAAGCAAACGGGCACACAGCTTCCTGCGGCAAATCAGTTCAAGGAGCTAGGCGATCGGTTAATGAAGCCATTGCCAGATTATCCGGTGAAGGAGCAGACATATAACGTTTGGGAAATCAAGGATTGGTCTGCATTAAAAGACGATAAAATTAGGGGCCCTAAGTTTACGTGTGGAGGCTTCGAATGGAACATCTTGTTATTCCCAAGAGGTAACAACAACAATCAGTTGTCGCTTTATATAGAACCGCATCCAATCAATCTTCCTGGGGAAGATGAGGGAGAGAAAAAGCAGTGGTACGTTTGTGCTAAGTTTGGTTTAGACTTATGGAATCCAAATGATCCAACTGCTCATTACTCTAGTGGCTCATATCATAGATTCAATGAAAGCGAAACCGATTGGGGTTTTTCGTCCTTGATTGATTTAAGACAATTGAAGTCTGTGTTAAAAGATCACAAGCGTCCTATCTTGGAAAACAACCAGATCAATATTACTGCTTATATTAAAGTCATTGACGACTCATCCACTGGGGTATTGTGGAGCTCTTTTAGTGACTATGATTCGAAGAAGAGTACAGGATATGTTGGTTTGAATAACCAAGGGGCCACATGTTATTTAAATTCATTATTACAATCCTATTTCACAACAAAAATTTTCAGGAAATTGGTATATCAAATTCCAATCGACTTAAATAAAAATTTGAACTCAGTTGCATTCTCTTTACAGAAAATATTTTATCTTTTGCTGAATTCCAATGAGCCTGTTGGAACATTGGAGTTGACAAAATCATTTGGCTGGGATTCTTCTGATGCATTTACGCAACATGATGTTCAAGAGTTGAATCGTATTTTGATGGATAAATTAGAAACTGCGATGAAATCGACTCCTATAGAAAATTGCTTAAATGATATCTTTGTGGGTAAGATGAAATCCTATATCAAATGCTGTAATGTTCCTTATGAGTCTTCTCGAGTGGAGGACTTCTGGGACATACAATTAAATGTTAAGGGTTTCAAGAACTTGCTGCAGGCATTTAAAAACTATATTGAGATCGAGATGTTAGAAGGTGAGAATAAATACCAAGCAGGTGATGAGTATGGTTATCAAGATGCTAAAAAAGGTGTTGTCTTTGAGACATTCCCACCAGTCCTTCATTTACAGTTGAAAAGATTCGAATATGACTTCATGGTGGATGATTTAGTAAAGATTGATGACTTCTATGAGTTTCCAGATTCAATTGACTTAAAGCCTTACCTTGATGAAGATTTGCCTACTGAAGTCAAAAATGGAAACTGGACATATAAGCTACATGGTGTTTTGGTACATCAAGGTAGCATTTCCAATGGCCACTATTATGCTATGATCAAACCATATGCAAAGAAAGATACTTGGTTAAGGTTTGATGATGACAAGGTCTGGAAAGTTACACCTTACCAAGTTTTCCAAGAAAATTTTGGTGCTAGAGAATTGTCACCACAAGAATTTGCTAAATTGTCCCGAGTCGATCAAAATGAAAACTTGATTAGAAGAGCAACTTCTGCTTATATGCTAGTTTATTATCGTGAATCTGAATTAGATAAGATTTTGCCGGAAGATGAAGAATCAATTAACAAAGTTATACCCAGTACTATTTCAAACCAAATAGAAAATGAACTAAAAGAATTGGAAAGTATTGAAAAGGCTAAACAAGAAGCATTGTATTACTTGAATGTTAAGTTTGTTACTCTGAAGAACTTTAATAACTTTAATGGTTTTGATTTATATCCTGATCCTACAATTCAAAAATTGTATGATGAATCTTTGGTGGATGAAAGTACTATACCTATTACATTGAAGGTTAAAAAGGATGATAGCTTTTTGAACCTATATAAATTGATTGGAACTCAATTAGGCTACATTAGTGATGACACAGATTCTAATGCCAAAGACTTCGTTAAAGATCTACCATTTAGATTGATTTTAATCAACCATCGTAATAACCATACAAATAGAACTGATGCGCCTGTTCCAGATGAGTTAATGGATGCCTCAATTAATTCTATTTATTTAAAGTGCTTTAATAGAAAGTACGATGAGATGGTATTCTATGTGGAAGAATTGAACAAGGATTTGAAAAATATAAACGAATTAATCGAAGTAGATTCCAACCCACCTGAGAACTTTTCCTTCGATAAAGTCTTTAAGAATATCGATTCAGTGCAACATTTTAAATCAAGTAAATTCAAATTTGATGATATTTCAGATCAATCATTCTACAAGACGATATTTTTGAAATATTTTGATCCTATTTCAAATAATATTAAAGGCTTAACACATATTACTGTCATCAAGGATGATATTATTGATTTTTTGACTAAGCCTGTCAATAAATTATTAGGATTCCCTGAAACAACAGCTTTGAATTTTTATGAAGAATTATCTCCATTAAAAATTGATAGTATTGACCCAGCTGTTACCTTTGAAAAGCAAGAATTAAGTAATGGGGATATTATATGTATTGAGGTTAAGGACATTGATAAAATTCCAATAGGTGGAAAGCATGCAAATGCTAAAGAATATTATAAGTTCCTTTTCACCAGGTTGCATATTCAAGTTAAACCTTTTAAGGCCGATGAAGAAGAAGAAGATAGTGACTTTGTTGTTGATGAGAATGATGTTAATAATGATGTAACTGATCCAAATAAGAAGGGTTTAGCGAAAGCAGATAAACACAATACTGCCTTTGACCTTTGGATTTCAACTCAATATAGTTATAATGAATTAGCCAAGGAGATAGCAAGTAAGTTAGGAAGCCATATTGACCCAGAGTACTTGAGGATTTTCATAGTGAATTACCAAGGTGTCAGATATCCTTTGAAAACTTCTAACCATTTATCGCAGTTCTTCGCAAAGCTGGTGCCAGTTTCACAAATAACTACTTTTGAGTACGAAGTATTAAATATTACGTTGAATGAATACGAGAATAAGAAGTCAATTAAGATTTACTGGCTAAATAATATTATCCAAAGCCAACTATTTGATTTCCTTATTCCTAAGGATGGTACGATATACGATTTAATGAATAAATTATTAAATAAGGTTAATGTTCCTGAAAATCAATTAAACAATATCTTAGTATGGGCGGGGCATGATCATAAATATACTGAGTTGATTAAATTCGATAGATCAATTGATTCGATTAATGATAGCTTTGAGTTATATGCTGGAATTTCCCCAATTGAAGTAGAAATATTGGTAAGCTATGATATGATTAAAAGTTTCAATGATAAGCCGATTAACATAGCTGATATTGAAGACGAAGAAACTAAGTTGGAACTTCTAATGGCCAGAAACTTTTCTAAGAATTTAAACATGATTCCTGTTTTTCATTTTTACAAAAATAGTAATTACCATCATGGTATACCATTTGTTTTCCCTGTTTATCCGTATGAAAAGTTTACAGATACAAAGAAAAGACTTCGTAAGAAGTTGGGCTTAGGATTACAGGCGTTTGAAAAAGTCAAGTTCGCTCTAGCAGATTCCAACGACAAGGGTTGTTATATTGAACAAGGAAACCATGATTTAGTTCTATACGACGAAATTGGAAAATATGAAAATTCTGTTTCTTTGGCTATCGACCACCCTGATAGATCTCCTCGTCGGATTTCTCAATTTGATAAAGGTATTTCAATCAAGTGATGTAATAGAAAAATAATTTATTTCGTCTTACATAATGTGACAAGTAGTATATATAGTTTATTCGATTTATAGCCAAGTCCTATTTGTAATGTTTTTCATATTCTTGTTTTCGAATATCAGTAGAACTGAGTTTTCCCAGCCAATTGTTCTGTTCATTGCTGTTCTCATCACCAATTACATTTATTACAATAACATCGAGCTCAGGGTATGTCTTTTCTCTCCTAGTTTTATTCACAAAATCGCCCCCTTTCGATGATTCTTCACTTACAGCTAATGCATCGATATTCTTAATATAACCTGTAGGCCCACAGACATCATTTATTTGAAAAATTTCAAATTTAATACCGTAATTGAGTACCTTCTGTAAGTACGCAACTACACGTAACTGCCTTTTTTCATAGCTTTCCAATACTTCAGAATATTTCTTGTTGACTAGTAATTTGGGGCCTGTTATCCCAATAATTACCGTCTTGCACGCCAAAAACACAGCTAGCGATAATAAAATCTTATGCCCATCATGCAAATGATCAAAAGTTCCTCCAACCGCTGTAACATCATATTCTTGGTACTTCTTGAATTTGCTCTCCCCGTTTAGCTCGGCGATCTTATCTAGCTTGATTTTAATACCTTGTGACTCTATAGCAATTAATTCCTCCGGAATGACAGATTCTTCATCACTTACATGAATAATTTTATTTAAACTTTCACTTAGAGCACTATAACTTTCTTGATTAAAAAGGACATCTATCTCAAAGGTATAATTCCACCCTAAGTCAAATGCCTTTCTTCGTAACTTGTTGTATACCTTTGAAAGGCAGAAATTTAAATTGTCAGATCTCTGAATATATTGGCTTATAATAATATCTATTGTTGAAATTGATGGGTTCTCCTTATGTAATCCTTCAAGAACAATGCTAAAGAAGTCATCATAATCGTATTGAAGAGGATCTTTAATTACTATAGCCGGGTGTTTTGAAGTCATTGCATAATAGTATTAAAGATAATTAAATTATATTTGCTAGAGAAATAAATATATATACAGGTACGGGAGGAATTTGCAACTTTTACAGATATTCTATATACAACAATTCAAGGAATTGATAAGTAACATGTTGAAGCATACGAATTGAGCTTATCTAAGGCAGCTTCGTCTGTCGATTTTAATTGAAAAATCAGCTTTAGAGACAACATTAATTTAACATCCCTTCTGTCTAATGATTGAGAATTCTTCAATGCTTCATAAACAGTTTCCATTGACTTCAAAATCGGTTCACTGTAAACAATTCTCTCTCTTTTATCAATCAAATTTTTGGGTCTGTAAAGTAATATACCAGATTTAATGATCATTTTGTGGTAAGTAAGTTCACCTGAAGTTTCAGTATCAGACCAAGTACTTCTATAAAGACGTTCAATAAATCGATTGTAACTTTCAACGTAATCATTGGAAACAATAGATTTTTTTCTTTGTCCACGAGTTTCATGAATCATTAAGCAATCCATGAATTTTATAAATGATGGCAATATTACTTGTAATTGGGACCCAGTTATAGACTTTTTTGGAGTGTTATTGGGGATATTTTTTTGTCTCTTTTCAAGAAGCTGTCTGTTATAATTAGAGTCATTATAATGATGCAATTGCTTCATAAAAACTGAAAATATCGAATCTATAGTCTTAGGTCTCGGTGTCAACGTTTTGCTGATATTTGTGGATGGATTAACCAACGATGCAAATATCTCGGTAGCCAAGCTACTGGGTGCCTCTCTATTGAAACTCTTGCTCACCTTAAAGATAAAATTTTCGATCAACATTATATCAACTATTTCTGCCTCGTGTTCTGGAGTCAATTCAAGCTTCTTTTGTGGAGGTATCTCTATGAAACTGTTGTTAGAATCAGTATCATCTAGGGCGTTCTTTTCACTGGCTTTATTTGGGTATATGTAGTGTGGGAAATAATTTTCGGATAAAACACCTTTTGAAACCCCAATGTCATTGGCAACCTTCAAAATGTCAGTCCTACTTACATATATCCCACCCCATTTGGTCAAGCAATACCATATAGCTAAATAAAATTCTCTTAACTTTCCTAATTGTAACAAACCATCCAATGTTTGCATCAAAATAAACTTGTTTATCCCATTCTTTTTATCCAAGGTAACATTAGAGGATTGCGGTAATTTCTTACCAAATTTTCCTCTGGAGGTTTTGTATTGTTTATATAACAAGATACTCCTAATATCTGCAAAAGTAGGACGTGTAAAATCTACTAGTCTCTTCTGTTTCCCGCTGAATATAGCTTTTGTTTTGTTATGTGAAAGTAATGGAGGCGGAAAAATTACTAATGGATTAATTTTTGAATGCTCTAATTGCTCAGGTGTCACAATAGATTGTGGAAGTATATCATTTAGTACGACACCTTCGTCAAGAAATTTAAGGTCAGACTTTGCACAAGAATCAACAGCATTCTTCAAACGCGAGTCTGTACCAATTTTAAGAGTATCACTAGGTTTAAGTAAGATTTTGTCGTTATCTTTGCTTGTCTTTTCAACAAAATGAAAAAGAGACTGAACTTCTGGGCACCAAATGCTCAAATATTTTAATCCACTTTGGATATACTTATAGTGCGATCCTGAAGTGATATCAATACCAGTACCTGCATTATTGTTTATGAAGCAAGATACGAATACTGATACAAAAGTTTGGTCAATATCAACTAATTGACGTTTTATTTTTTGTCTATAAGTAATAAGACAGTCAGGATTTTCTTCAACTTCTTCCTTCGTTGGCGGAACAGGTGGAGTTGCAGCTGCCATAATTTTTCCCAATATTAATTCAGCTATCTGGATCAAATTTCCTTGTATATGAAGTAACTTTAAAGTTTTAACCTGCTTTGTTAAGTTATCATTCTTAATAACTAATTCTGACTTATGCTGAGAGTATTTTTTAATACCATTCAAAAAAATAGTGAATGTTTGACTGTCTGCAATCAAATTTGGGCTTGTACCTTTACTATCAGGGAGCAAAAGATTGAAAAACGTCCACGCATACTGTTGATCATTCTTAAAATTCTTCAATAACAAACTTAAGCAGGAATTAAAGTGTACAATGGTACATTTCGATGCTTTTCTCTTGTCGGCTTTGTTCTCATTAGATTCCATTGCCTTATTGTTTGAATTTTCCTTAAAGCTTTCAAATATTTGCATACATTTTTCAGTCATCTCATTGGAAACCTTTCCCCATTCATGAGCTTTTGCCATCCCATCAAAAAGTATTGTATAAGTATGTTCAGTTATTGGGATACCCCATTTCTTACGATCTTGAAAATTCTTAAAAGCGGCCTTTGTGTCGCCTCTTTCTAATAGCCACTGAAGAACTGCATTCATCCCAACGACACCACTTTCTGAGCCTGCTAGTTTTGCAAGATAAACAGCTCTAGTAATTTCCTTATCACGTTCAAGCAATTTAAGAACATCCCTTGTTACTAGAAAAGGATCATTAAGTTGGGTGCTATTCGTGCCCAAAAGTTTCAAAATTAATTTTTCATCTAGTGGCTTTCTATTAATTTTCTTAATGTTTACCAATGCTTTGAATATACTAAGTGACTTCTGAGAATCAATATTCAAATCGGTTGGAGTTAATTTTTCAGTGGATATGATTTCTCCAGAGTCTGTCTGTAGAATATTGTCATATTTGGATCTTAATACCAATAGAGCTTTCTGCAGAGAATATGAACCCAGGTTTATTTTATATGACAGCTTATTTTTAATCTTATTTATTCGTCTTTGGTACTGATCTGGAGAATATTTCAATATTTGGCCAGTCTCTAAGAAATAATTCAATTTAGTCTTGACATGGGATTTATATACCTTTGGATCTAATTCTTTAATTAGCGCCTCTGAATTTCTTAAAGTACTGCTAAAATATCTATAAACAGACACATTAGCTACCCTTGATCCATAAGCCGATCGTATCCTTAACATTCGAAATCTTAGCTTGGTGTGTCTTCCTTAACAAATTCAAATAGAAGAATATTTTTGAGTGCGCTTTTTCAATGATCATCTCAAAATGAAGTTATCAATGCCTAATTTTTCAGAATCCAGCATTAATTATAATCATGTCAAAAAATTCGGCAGAGTACAAGGAACTACTTGATTTGAAATCTAGTGGCAAGTATGTTCCTCCAGCAAAATTGAAAGCACTACAAACAAAAATCAACAATTCATCAGAATCCTCAAGTGAAGAGTATCAAGTGGTACAGTGGGAACAATTGAAACGATCCATTAACAGACAAGTTAATAAATGCAATGCATCAAACATACGTGAAATAGTGGTTGAGTTGTTCAAATTAAATTTGCATAGAGGAAAAGGTTTATTGATACGATCAATAATGAAAGCACAGCTAACAGACTTGATATTTACACCAATATATGCATCCTTAATAAGTGTATTGAACTCCAAAATCCCACAAATAGGAGAATTGATGCTTAACCGTTTACTTCTACAATTTCGGAAAAATTATGTAAAAAACAAGAAAAGTTGTATTTCGTCTGTAATTTTCTTGGTGCATCTTATAAATCAGAGAGTGTGCAGTGAAATACTAATCTTGCAAATCCTTCAGCTATTGCTTGAAACCCCTACGAACGATTCTATAGAGATAAGCGTGGAGATAATGAATCAAGTTGGCCGATACTTACAAGAGAATTCAGTAGCTGCAAACAACATGATATTTAACAGATTTAGAATTATACTTCACGAAAATGAAGATATAAATGAGAGGAGTCAATTCTTAATTGAAAGCCTATTCAAGACTAGAAAAAATGGTTATTCCCAATATCCAAGCATAAAGAAGGAATTGGATTTGGTAGAATTTGATGATCAAGAAACACACATCCTTGAATTAGACGCGAAAGTCAAATCTAATGATCAACTAAACATATTTCAATTCGACGAGCAATATGATGACCATGAGAAAGAATATGATGCTGTGAGGAAAGATATATTGGGTGACAGTGATGAAGAAGATGATGAGAGTGACGCTGAAGAAAGTGAAGAAGATAACAAAGAAATTCTTGAAATAAAAGATATGACGGAATCAAACTTACTCAACTATCAGAAGACTGTGTATTTAACTGTAATGTCTAGTATGTCGTCGGATGAAGCCGTTCACAAGTTGATAAAACTAAATTTTAAAAAATCCAACGAAGAAAAATACAAGAATAACGAAATATTAGTAGATATGATTATTAAGTGCTGCTCGCAAGAAAAAACCTACTCAAAATACTATGGGGTAATTGGTGAAAAATTGTGCTCCATGAATAAATACTGGCATACGATTTTTGTTGATACGTTTAAAAAGTATTATAGCACAATCCATCAATTCGAAACAAACTCATTGCGGAATATAGGTAAGTTTTTTGGTCATTTGTTTGCGCTGGATAAATTGGCTATAGAAAAAAGTTGGAACATGATTAAACTCACAGAAGAGGACACTAATTCTGCAAGCAGGATTTTCATCAAATTTATCTTTCAGGAAATGATTGAAGAGATCGGCATAAAGGACCTACAGGAAAGACTCGATGACGACCTAATCAGACAGGAAACAAACGGTTTGTTTCCCAGACAAGATGTCACATATAGGGATGCGGAAAATATTAGGTTCTCTATTAATTTTTTCACGGCAATCGGTCTAGGAGTATTGACTGAGGAAATGAGAGACGTGTTGAAAAACTTGCCGCCAGAAGAAAGAGGAAGAAGTCGCAGTATTTCTGGAAGCTCCAGAAGTGTAAGCTCGAGTTACTCACGAAGTCGAAGCTATTCTCGAAGTTCGGGTAGTTATAGTCGTTCAAGAAGTCGCTCGAGAAGCGTCTCGGAAAATCGTTCTCGAAGTCGTTCAGAAGGTCTTACAAGAGGCCGGACAATGTCTCGCGACAGAAGTCGAAGCTTCTCTCGTAGTAGGAGTACCAGCAGAAGCAGAGGTGAGTCCTTTTCGCGGTCTCCTAGTCGTTCGCCTAGTGACGCCAAACGGCTCAAACCAAATTGATGTATTTTATTCCCTCGGATATATCGGTGCGTCGAACGCAACCATCATGCTCAGTGTTGTTCTCCATAAACTTGCGGTTGATTTTTTGCTTTGCATCCAGCATATCTTCCTTCCATGCGTCATCCTTTAAATACCTAGCAAAGAAAGTTCAAGACAACCTATTCTTAGTTGTGAATGACACTCTAACGGGTGCAAAAAAGCCTGATTCACCGGCTAATTCCGGTTGGCACGCTTTGTCGCAACCTCAAAAATCTTCATCAAAGCTATCATCATATTATCTGTATAGGCATTAATATTAATATTAAGAAGGCGAATGGTACTTTAATGCTAGCATGGATCACTTGGGCTTGCTTCATTGTTCAGTAGAAACAAACTTAAGTGAAGTATTTCAACTGTAGCTATAAATACCGTGTTCCTGTATATAGGTGTAGCCAATGATATTGCACTCGTTAACAATTATGAGAAATTTTCACCTTGATTGGTACATATATAAAAGGAAGATTGTTTGGCTCTATTCACAACTAGTTGAATTTTCTCATTATAATATATTAATTCTTTATATTCATTAAACACATAAAATGCCAGCTCCATACGAAAAGGGATCAGAAAAGAAGGGTGCTAACTTATTCAAAACCAGATGCTTACAATGTCACACTGTTGAAGAAGGTGGTCCAAACAAGGTTGGTCCAAACTTACACGGTGTCGTTGGTAGAACCTCCGGTCAAGCTCCAGGTTTCTCATACACTGATGCTAACAAGAAGAAGGGTGTCCAATGGACTGAACAAAATTTGTCTGACTACTTGGAAAACCCAAAGAAATATATCCCAGGTACCAAGATGGCCTTCGGTGGTTTAAAGAAAGCCAAGGACAGAAACGACTTGATTACTTACTTGGTCAAGGCTACCAAATAAGCTATTTATTAGATGTTAAAAGTTGTACTCGTAGCTTTGTACAAATGTTTGTTTTAAGACCCCGAATTTAACTAGTTACACTAATCTGTATATACATGAATATTATTTTACCAACGATGTTAGATTACAATGCTTGCTGTAGAGAACGTTCTGTAAGTGGCTGGTCTTGATTGTAGGAAGGACCTAAACAATATATGTAGATATAGGCACGTGATGCAGTATGGTCGAAAAGTTCGCCAACAGTTAACACCATCAGTGAAAGCAGACTAAAGACATACACGATTACGGGCAGGATGAACGACTTCAAAATCCCAGTAGAGGTTGATCCGACAGAAGATACCGAATGGAATGATATCTTAAGAAGTAAGGGGATTATCCCAGAAAGACCACCTTCACCTACTGAAGAATTGGAAGCTGCTTTGGAAGAGGCTGTCAAAAGACAGCATGAGAACAGATTAGAGAGCAAAGACATGGATGATTTGGACGAGTTGGAAGACGAAGAAGATGAGGAGTTCTTAAATTTTTATAAAAACAAAAGGATGGAAGAGATCAAAAAATTAAGTGAAAAGCAGAAGTTTGGATCGGTCTTTCCAATAGCCAAAAATGAATACGAGCAAGAAGTGACACTTGCGTCAGCCGATTGCTTCGTAGTATTACATATGTCGTTACAATCGAGTCTTCAGAGTAGACTTTTGTCCTCTTTGTTGACATCGTTGGCTTTTAAGTTCCCCGAGATTAAATTCTGTGATATTCCTGCTACAAGATGTATTGAAAACTACCCCGAATCCAACTGCCCTACCTTGATCATCTATCATAATAAGGACGTAATCAAGCAATACGTGACATTAACCCAATTAGGTGGTAACGATACAAAAATAGGAGATTTGGAACGGGTCTTGGTGGATATCAACGCGGCAGATATCAACGATAAGAGATTATTAATAAACCAGGAAGACGAGGATATTGAAGAAGAAAAAAGGTTAAGATTCATGAAAAAATCCGTAAGAAGTGGTGGAGCTGCAGGAGACGATGATGATGATTTTTATGATTAACTATAACTCGCTGTACATATATTGAAGAATGAAACAATCAAAGTTACTTATCATATAGACTTATATATTCCACTAATGTAGACTTAATATCCCCAATATTAATTGTAAATGTTGATACAACTTTTCGTTAATATATTTGTGATAGGAAAATTCTCAGATTGTCTCATGTGAACAGATCAAAAAGTTTAGCTCTTCCATATTTAGAAAGATCATTTTTCAACCCGTTACCCTATAGTAATATAGTTGAAAGTATTGTGACTAGGGGGGCTATCTAAAGTATATAAATTATTAAATCTTATTTCAATTATTCATCATCTTATTAAGTGGTAGCAAAGAAAGCTTTGTCCATATTACACAGTTGCATATCCATTTGACAAAGAAGACTAAGGAGTTTTAAATGTTGTCCAGGAAAAGTGCCCCATCTTCAAATAGTAAGACTCTACCACCAGCAAGTCAAGTTGATTCACAAATCCAAGAGCAAACTCCTCCGCCGGACAACTTTTCGAGTATGAAGCCTTGTTCCCATATTAAATCTGTCCTTGAATCGAAAGCAAAAGATAACGTATTTATTACATATAGGCAAGCGGTCTATATTGCACAATCGATATCGAAAGATAATATATATACTCAGAAGAAAGATGGTGCAGTGGTCTCAAATAACAAACTAGTGGAATTAAAATCAAAGTCATTGAGATGCACGGAATGTTCACTAAACAATTTCCATCATAACTTTATCTGTCTACAATGTCCCCATGTAGGGTGCTGTACCCACCACAATCATGCTTATGTTCACTATAAAATGAATCAACATTTGTTTGCCATTGATTCGCATAATGGGTTGCTTTATTGCTTTCTGTGTGGCGATTATATTAACGATCCTGGGTTGGAAAAGATTCGTGTTGGGATGTTTAATTCTTCAAGTTACAGTCCGCTTAATGAGGAAGATATCGAAGTAAATTATGATAACCCTACTAGCAAAGCGGTTACTGGTTTAAGAGGGTTTATCAACCTTGGATCTACATGTTTTATGAGTTGCATATTACAGACTTTAATTCATAATCCAATTATTAAATACCATTTTTTTAATAATGATTTGCATTATTTCAATTGTGAACATAATTATGATTACAGCACAAATGGTGTTATCACTGAAGAAAATGCTTGTATTACATGTAGCATCGACAATATTTTCAAAAGCTTCTTTACTTCAGATGATACAGAAGGATTTGGAATGACAAACTTGTTAATGACCTCATGGTTCAAGAAGAAATCGCTAGCAGGATCACAAGAGCAAGATGCTCATGAATTTTGGCAATTCTTACTAAACGAGTTTCATCAAGATTATCATAGAGTGTCGAAAGAAAAGCTTGATTACGAGCATTGCAAGTGTATAACTCATTCGACATTTTCAGGTCAATTAGAGAGTTCCATCATTTGTGCTGAATGTAACTCCATAACGAAGACAACAGATCCTATGATTGACTTGTCTTTGGAAATTGACCATATGAAAAAGACAGATCATTCCCTTAACTTATATGATTGTCTTGATTTATTCACAAAAGAAGAGAAGCTAGATGTTATGTATAAATGTCAGCATTGTGATAATCGATCCAGAGCAAAAAAGTCTTTAAGGATCAAGAAGATTCCGCCCGTTCTATCAATTCAACTAAAGAGATTTAAACATAATTTGCATAACGATACGTTTTCAAAAATTGAAATTCCAATAGATATTCCATTATTTTTGAATATCACTAAATATACTTCGGCCTCGATATCACCAGATCTTGATGGTGATAAAATATTTGAGTTGTTTGCATTAGTTTGCCATATTGGATCTGTCAACACAGGTCATTATATAGTAATCATTAAAAATGGTAATGGGCAATGGCTTAAATTTGACGACAGTGTCATTTCATTAATATCTCAAGAGGAGGTCGTGAAAGCCAATGCCTATCTATTATTTTACATAACTCATAAAATTTAATTTCTTTACATATGAAATTAATTTTTTTAATACCACATTCCAATCATACATTATCTAAACTGCATCCAATCTAGTATTAGTTAATCGTTACAAGATATCTGAATCTAATACGCTTTTGGAGAGAATTTCTTGGTAAATTGTTTTATTAAACTTTTGATCAAAAAAATGTAATAATCATAAATAGTTCTAATATACATACATTCATAAATAATTTAAAAAAGATAATCATTAAAAATCGTCTTCCATGATATTAGTCTTATCACACATTTGTCTGAAAACACCATTCTTATCGGTAAACAAATTATATGGTGTGCCTTTCTCTATAAGCGACCCCTTATCCATTACCAAAATCCTATCGTAATGAAGAATAGTTTTCAATCTATGAGCAATACACAATATCGTACAGTGACTGAATTCATTAACAATTGTCTCCTGAATTTTCGCATCAGTCTCATAATCAACAGATGAGGTTGCTTCATCTAAGATTAATATCTTAGAATTACGGACCATGGCTCTTGCTAATGCAATTAATTGTCTTTCTCCTAAGGAAAAATTACTTCCATCATCAGCAACTAATTGGTCTAAATGAAATTTATGAAGATTATCGTGGCCAATATTCCTATTTTGATCTAATTTAGTATTTTTAACCCTAGATATTTGAGTTGCGTCAATCAAGCCTGATCTTCTTAATGCATCCCATAACTTTTCATCTGTCGATTCATTAAATGGATCTAAATTTCTTCTTATTGTTCCTTGAAATAAGACAGGATCTTGGGGAATAATAGATAACTTCGATCTCAAATCATATAACCCCATTTCAGCTATATTCAAACCATCGATAATAATTGAACCTTCATTCAATTCTACAAGACGATACAAGGCGGACATGATAGACGATTTCCCGGCACCTGTTCTACCACAAATACCAACCTTTTCTCCTGGATAAACACTAAAGTTTAATTTTTTTAAAACTGTGGGTAAATGATCTCTATATTTTAAGGAGACATTATTGAATTGAATATATCCTGATGGGGGCCATTCTGCAGGTGGTTTAGATTCTGGTTTTTTGTATGCCGCTTCTTGAGGTAAATGGAATGCATATTGATGTAATCTTTCAACAGAATTCATTTCGTTCTCAACTTGTGTCATTGATCTAATAGTCAAGGATAATAAACCAACAATTTGAATAACATAACTTAATAACAACCCAGTTGAAGAAGCACTTATGTGAAATTGATCAGTGATACATAATAAACAAATGATCAAAGCAAAAATACTAGCAATAATATCTAAATGGACACCCAACCATCTTTGATTTGCAATTGAGACATAATAAGCTTCATTCATTTTGTTGAGATATTTATCATTCTTCTCAATGAATGTTTCTTCGACCTTATATGCCTTAATAGTTGACATTCCAGACAAAGTTTCATTAAAATTATTATATACCAAAGATCTTTGAACTGCTTCTAACCTTTTAATTTCTCTAGAAGATCCCTGGTAAAAGTTGGCAACAAAAACGAATGCAAATGACAAAAATGGAACAGCAATTGCGAACCATGGTAAGTAACAAATGCATAAAATCACAATACCAATAATAGTAGCTAATGGGAATAAGAACAATCTTAACTGTTCCCCAATTTCATTATCCAAAGAATCTGTATCTTTAGTAAATCTGTTTAAAATTCTACCCATTGGATTAGTGTCTAAATAACTCATTGGAGCGTGTAATATCTTTTCAACAGCTTTGACATTCAATAATTTAGCCGATCTGTTGTTCATGTATGCCAACATGGTAAATTCAATTGCAGTAAAGAAAACAGTTAAAAATGCAAACATAACATATAATGCCACGTAGAAGTGATCACTTTTATTTGCAAATCTCTTTTCAGTCCAATAAGACAACCAAGTATTTGTAAACAATTGGCAAAATGTTGCTAATGATATCAAAAATATGAATACAGGCCCAGCAGACCAACCAAAGAATCCGGAACCTAAATCAATGTACTTCTTGTAAATATCCCAGGAAATAGCATTCGTCGCCCTTTCTTCGTCACCCATTATTTTTCCTGCGATATCGCTTGATTCAGGAACAACAGACTGCTGTCTAATTAATCTTGCTCCTTCATAACCATTATTATTATCATAATCCGTATCATTGTAATTTTCATAAGCCTGTTGGACTTCACTTCTCCTAGATTCATTGTCTCTAGTAAGATCCGTATTAAATTCAATTAATCTCTTAAATTGATTATTTCTGACAAGCAATTCATTCAAGGTTCCGAAATCAATAGTCCCGTCCCCATTTAAATAAACAACTTTGTCGGCTGATTCAATTAATGATAACTGATGGGTTGCCAATACTCTAGTTTTATCTTTCAAAAGACCATTGAATAAATTATTGACTATGTGCTTTCCAACTCTAGCATCAACAGCAGACAAAACATCATCAAATAACAAAATAGATGCATCCGCATATGCTGCTCTTGCTAAATTAATACGTGATTTCTGACCACCAGATAATGTAATACCTCTTTCACCGATTTCAGTTAAATCTCTAGCTGGTAATAATTTTATATCGTCTTCTAAGCAGCATGCTCTAATGACTTTGTTATATCTAGTCACATCATATGGCTTTCCGAAGATTATATTATCTCTAACAGTAGCATTTTGAATCCATGGGTCCGAACACAATAACAAATCATCATAAATGTTTACTTTTCCAACTGATGGATTTTCTAATTTCATAAATCTAGACAAAGCGGCCAATAATGAAGACTTACCTGATCCAATTGAACCAGTTATTATTACGAATTCACCTTGTTTTACAGATAAGCTGATGTCAGTTAAGCCTGGGAAATTTCTAGCTTCTATTACAGAAGGAGATTCACAGTATGTTTCGTTAGAGGATCTTGAGGACTCTTGAAAGCTATCTTTTTCTTTAATTTGGTATTTTATATCCTTAGATTTAGATTTTTTCTTTTGTTTAAGCTCTTTTTCTTTCAGACTTCTTGAAGAATTCAAATCCCAAGAACTAGAATTTTCTGTGTAAAAGGCCTCCCAAATAAAATTAGCATGACTTACTTCGATCACATTTGCATTTTTGTTTGTATTTTCATATGAGCCAGCTTCACTCAAATCAAAAGACTCATGTTTAAACTCAAATTCCGAATTGGTGTCACCAGCAATATATCTTTTATCAAGGTCAGATGCTAATCTTTCTTCCAAATCATCATCATATTCTTCTGCCACTAAATAATCTCGACAACGGCGGAACCCAATCAATGCATCGGCACCTGTAGCCAAGGCAATTGGTAATAACATGATAGCCTGGGCCAAAATAGAAAATAATGACAACGAAGAAAAGACTTTACCTGCCCCTTTCATACTATTGTTTGCCCACATAGAAGTGAATGAAACCATAGAGGTTAATGTTGGCAAAGTAACAGCGTACGCAGTAACAAAGTTTCTCAAAACTTTAATAGTAAATAAATATTTCATTTCCTTAGAACGGACTTTGGTAATACCTACTTTGTAAGCCATTTCCCAAGCATAGAACTTAATAATTTTCAAGTTACTCAAAACTTCTCTCATTAAACTAATTCTTTCATCTGTGTACAAAACAACTTCTTCTCTAGTGGTAAACAATTTTTTGGTCAACAAAACACAAAATACCAAAGAAAAAACGAATAAGCCAATACCAGCTAAGGAAGTGACACCGATAAACTTAAGCAATAATACAACAGCTATAATAACTGGAATAGGGAAGCAAACCACCAAAGGTTGAAATCCAATAGCTAAATCAATTCTAGCTAAATCTGTACTCATTAATGATGTAATCCTACCAATTGAAAATTGATTTCTAGATTTTGAGCTTAAATTAAAGGATTTTAAAAGTAATGATTTAGTTAAGATGGCTTTGGCTTGAGCTCCAGTAACCATTGCGTTATGGAAAAAGTGATTTAACAATAAACCATTAACAAAAATCAAGACAACGGCACCGATCGTGAATCCGATACCTTCATTATAGTTTACTTCAACACCAAAAATTCTTGTTTCGTAAGAGTTTTGAACAAAATCAATTAATCTTCTAGTGATTAAAGGTGATAAAGCTTGACAAACAAACGACAACCCCAAAAAGACACAACTCATAGTGTATTGTAATTTGAATGTATCGTATAGAGCCAAAGGGATATTGTAAGGTGACCAAACATGGCCATCTAAATTATTATGCTTTTTTAAGTATTTTTGCTTATCTTTCTCTAATCTTTTGTTCAAATTGACATCAAACCTTTCATGCATAGACTCGACTTTCAACTCTTCAGTAAGATACCACAAATCATCGGGTAATAATGTTCTTTTATAACCCTTAAATAGCACTGGCCAAAGCCAATAGAACATCATCCTACTAAAAACGTTCGCTGTCTTCCAAGGATAAGCGGTTCTTTCTTCAGGAGCGGTTATAGGTGGCACCTTCTTGGAAAAAAGAAAGGAGAATAACCTCTTCTCATTATGTAAAGTATTCTGGCCTTCCAAATTCAAATCGGAAGATGAGTTGCTCTCATTTCTTGGTGTAGCATTAGATGCTTTTTTATTATTCTCTGCAAGTCTTGAATTTATGGAATTATCCACAAAAGTGGTAGTGGTTTCACTATTATTGGTAGTCACTTGCAATAAGTTGGTGTTGTTGTATTTATTCAAATAAGAATCGTATGGTGGAGAATTCACTGGTGCCTCACCATCTATCGAAGCATTCGAACTATAGATATGCGACATATTGAATCACTATTATAATTATCAGATTATCAAAATCTTAGGCTGCCACTAGCTGTAGTCGTATAACGGTATTATGATAGCAACTATATTAGCTATTATTATTGTCGTCTTAAATATGTTGTATTGATAAAAATAAACTTAAGTGTAGTATTTTGAAAAATTCGTAGCAAATTGGGGGTATTATTTGGGTATTAGATTTGCTTCTATTTTTCTACACTTTATATATGCATATAATAGGATTAATAAAAATGATATAATCTGATTACAACTTAGTTTTCAGAAATATTCCAAAAGTATATAAGTTTATCTGGGAATTCATATATATATGAATAAAGATTATTTAATGCGTTCACTGCTTATTCTGTGACTAGTACATATGACATTTGATTAGCATCGATGTAAAAATTGCCTAATTGGGTGCATTCATGAAAATACTATTCTTCAATGCGGAGGAAAAAAAAAATAGTAAAATTACCGAATCAGGTAATCTCTTCAATATTATTACGAAGTTTGAAAAATCCGCAACCATATCTGGCATAAGCTAAATAAACTACATCGTATAGCCATCGCTTGTAGGTTGCAGACCCCGATCTCGAAAAAAATGTCACCAAGGTTGTGTCCCAGAGTTTTATAGATCTTTAAGCTGTGAGAAATATCCTTCATTAATTTAATTTACACAGAATAGGTTTAAACCCATAGCAATCAATATTCTCCTTCATACTTCTTTCTTTTGTCTAGTTATAACAATCTTTTCGTTAAATTATTGTTCTACCTATAGTATTTCCTGGATAACTACATGTCTCACAATGATATAAAAAAAAAGCCCAATTGGTGAATAGTTTTTTATGGTGCATTTATTGTATGTACATAAAAAGAGTAGTGCATAAGGACGAAGGCATAAAGTTTTCTCATACTTCACATGCTTCTGTCAAAATAATAGTGGAGAACAAGCAACCTTGAAGTAGTGTATACAATGCATAAGTATAAAGGACCCATAGATATATGTCTTTAGTATATGAAAATTACCTAAAATGTTTAACATTAATTAACATACAGAATTGACAATGCGTGGAAGGGATGGCGGTCCTATTTAGGTATAATAATTAGGTCGCAAGAGCATAATATGTATTGTTTGAAAATCCTAAATCAAGAGACCGTTGCAGCCAAAATAGGCAGTCACATAACGTATGTAAAACTTTATCAATGTTGAGTGTCAACTAGATAATTCAACGTCAATGTGTCTTACGGGTACAATGCGTGCATATTGAGCCAATAATGTACCTTTCTATGTCAATTTTGAGAGAATGTAACAGATTTGTGGGTATCCTAGCTCTCATTGCACTAATCATTGTGCACAAGACATGAGTACTAATCAAATTTGCACAAGATGTGAGTACTAATCAGTGTGCACTGGACTCAAGTGTTAATTATTGTGTGAGACTTAAGCACCAATCACTGCGCAAATATGACCACAAATTTTTAAAATCCAAATGGTCCGGAACCTGAACTGCTAGATCCTGGGTTACCAAAGCCAGGGAATCCTGATCCTGAATTTCCTCTACCAAGGCTCCCTCCCATATTACCAGGTAAGCCACTACCTAGCGCATCAAAACTATCTTCGCCCATCGGATCATCATATCTAGCTCCTGGGGGAACACCCAATCTTGAAGAGTTTCCACTGCCCCTATGGCCTCCAAATATAGGATGTTCTCCCAGAGGATACATCCCTCCGTCACCATTCCCTCCACTTGGATCAAGATATGGTTTCATTTCAGGATACTTTGGTAAGCCCGGTGGATTTAAATCTCTGTCACCAATGTTTGGAAACGGCCTATTCGTTGGGGTTGTTTTATCCGTTCCCAAAATCTCATATTCGTCGTCGAAGTCCGGCATATCTGGAATCTTTCTTCTCTCAGTCTCTGAACCCAATGGATTATGTGGGTGTGGGTGTGGGTGGGGTTGTGACGGATGCTTCGGGTCCTTAGCTTGCAATTCTTCATGGCTACCATTCCCACTGTAATGGAATAGCTTACTGATCTTACTATTGATGCTCAAATCAATTTTTCGGTTAAATTCCTTCCTCAATTCGAGACTTATTTCTTCAAGGGGCAATTCAGTCTTTAATGCCTCTGCGTTCCAGTCAATTAATACTGTGTCGACCTTTTCCGTGCCAATCGTAATGAAATTCACCAAATTGGTTTTCTCTGCTACCTCACTTACATTAACTGTCACCTTCAACTCATCTCCATTGCTCACCAAATATTGATTGAATCTGCTTGATTCAACAAGCTTGCTTGTCAAATGCACTGGTGCGTATTCCTCAATGTACCCATGGACTAATTTCGTTGTTAACGTCAAATAATCCTCAATCATATCGTATCTAATTTTCTCTTGTCTTCTTTTGAAAGAATCCTTTTAAAAGCCTAACTCTTGATAGAGTAAGTGGCGATTGCTGTAGTCCACATCATTAATATTCTGCATATGAGCAATCATGGTTCTGGCCCTAATGTTCATCAAAAACACACCAAATTTACTTCAAATACTTGCAAATCGTACTAAAAGTTCCTATTATCAATACAGTATCCTATCTACATGATATCGGCCCCACTGTCGGCTATAGACCTGGGTGGTACTTCTAGCAAGTTCTGTCCTTATATTTAATGATCACGTGATGTGGTATTGGCTTTTTGCTCTTAGAAAAATCACCGGGAGTGATCTTCAAGGGTATTAAACAGTAGTTTTTCTTATAAAGTATTGATTATAGTATATAATAGCTTGACATTGACTTTGGCAAGGTTGTATACATATTAGGTTTAATTATTGGATATTTATTGAGTGAATACCATTCTCAGATAGGACGTGATATAATTGACGACAAGTAATCAAAAAAAAAAGTATTGATATTTTGGACATCGAAATTTACGATTTAAAAGATGACTACTACGGTTCCTTTAATATACTCATTTCCAGAGTTTTTGGGAGTTGCTGAAGCGGTTGCAGACCATGTTATATCGGCGCAAAATATGACTTTGTACAATACGTTGGACCATGCACAGATTGAATTAATCAAACAAGATAAGTTAACAAGACCGGCATTACTCAATTCATCAAGTGCGTTGTCTTTAAGTGGAAATGGTAATGGAAACGGAAATGGCGCCAATGGTAAAGTTAAGAAGGAGAAGAAGAAGAGAGGGGATATCAGGTTCAAGATTGCGATCAGTGGAGGGTCGTTGATCAAGATATTAAAGGAGGGTCTCTTGTCGAGACAAGACGAGATCGAATGGGATAAATGGGACGTTTACTTTGCAGATGAAAGATTGGTGCCGTTTGAAAGTAATGATTCGAATTACGGACAAGCCAAGCGTGAGCTTTTTGACAATATCAGCGGTGATTTGAAGCCAAATATTTACCACATAGATGAAGCATTAATTGATGACCCCCAAGAATGTGCCGACGTATACGAGAAATTGTTAATTCGTAATTTTGCAAAGAAAGATTCAGTCAAGTTGCCAATGTTTGATTTATTGCTATTAGGTTGTGCCCCTGATGGACATATTGCCTCGTTATTCCCAAAGTATGGGGAGCAATTGAGAGAAAAACTCGCTTGGTGTTTACCGGTTTTAAACGCCCCTTCAGGTCCAGAAAATAGAATCACATTATCGATACCGGTTATTTGTCATGCGCATAGGGTTACTTTTGTGGTTGAAGGTTTAACAAAAGCACCGATCATGAGAACGATCATGGAAAGACCAGAAAAAGGTTTGCCAAGTTCCATAGTGAATGAAGGTGCAGCTGGCAGAGTTACATGGTTTGTAGATGATGATGCTTTGAATGACTGCTATGATATTACAAAGAAGAAATATAAATTTTTATCAATTAATGATCCAAATGTTTAAATTTTTTTTTGGTGTTATAATATTATGTTGTCTTTCGTGTTAGATATTTATTGGTTATCCCACCTTGTATCATCATCCATCATTACGGGTATTGTGTATTAATAAAAACATTTCTAACTCGATATTTATGAGAACTCATTATTACTACATTCAGGATTTCTATACAATTAAGTCATTTTAAATCTTTCCGTGATATTCATATATGCTACTTCTACGAGCGGCCTGAATGCATGTTTTATAATATTTTTGTTGTCTAATAAATACCTTACATACTATTCGCAGCCATTTCGTAAAAGCATAATATTTATTTGATAATCATAAACTATAAAAGGAAAGCATACTGCAAGATCATTGCGAGAAAATTGAATTAAAAACTAGAAACCTAAAGTAAAACATTGGCAAACAGCTTTGCAAGTTCAATTAGACTCTAACGGACAGATGGCTTGGGTTTTTCCATCCGTTGTGACCATCTTGTTGGGTCTCATTCTTGCCAGAAGCACCAGATGGAATAGGTGGAACACCAGATGGAGCACCAGATGGGATAGGTGGAACACCAGATGGAGCACCAGATGGGATAGGTGGAACACCAGATTGGACACCAGATGGGGGTGGAACACCCGATGGAGCACCAGATGGGATAGGTGGAACACCAGATGGAGCACCAGATGGGATAGGTGGGACACCTGATGGAGCTTCACCTTGTTGTCCACGCTTCTCATGATGGAAGCCAGATGGAGCGCCAGAAGGAGCACCGGATGGGATAGGTGGAACACCTGATGGAGCACCAGATGGGATAGGTGGAACACCTGATGGAGCACCAGATGGAATTGGTGGAACACCAGATTGGGCACCAGATGGGGCACCTGTTGGAGCTACTGGACCTTCTTCATTATCATTACGTTTGAAAAGACCGCCGAATAAACCACCTGCCTTGGTTGGTTGTGCTTGGTTATGTGAAGCTGTTGGAACATCAGTTGGAACACCAGTTGGAACCCCGGTTGGAACATTAGTTGGAATGGGGAGACTCGATAATGCTGAATCAAGTGGGTTGATACTAATTGCAGCACCATTTGCAGCAACTGTAGCCATGGCTAATTTTAATAATGTGGAAAATTGCATATTCTATTAATTATATATATATATCTATCTTAATGATTTAATGATATTACAAGAATACATGCTGATATCCATCCATTTATATACTTAACTTAAAGAGGTTGAGTTATGGTGGCTCCGAATTGCAAAATTTATTGCTCTACTGTAGATTTGGCCTTGATACATCTAGCTTTATTGCATTTACCGGCTCATACACCGAACAATAGAAAGGAGGTTCAACCGTCATAGCCTATTTAAAATCGTAACCAATGTTCCTTAATTTGAATGCTGGCCTTTATTGTATATATTCAGTAGCATTACGTTAAGATCTTCTACTATGCCTGATCACTTAATCGGGTCAATTGTATAGTGAGGCTTAAATATTTCTAGGCTCTTAGAGATTGGTGCAACAAATCGACCTTCTTCGGAATAGATCATACTTATTGTCACATATTCTCACAGCTACTTACATAAAGGCACGCTCGCAGGTTGGTCTGACACATTACAGCCTAACTGTTGACTCTTATTCAGGGCATATATTATAATATCCACACGAAATAGCCCACTAAGTGGTTCATAGGAGAATGCGAATTACGGAATTTGATACTATACAACTCTATCATAATGCTCATTGTCAATATAACCACCTCTCATTGACGATTTTACGTTTGAAGTAAAAACCGACTTATTTTTCACTAATACATTGGCTGCATCTTTGTTTAACGGATCATTTGGATTTGGTTCTAGAAATAAAAAATTTAATCCGATCAATATCGAATTCAAATTTAGCACAGGAGACCAATCCTCTCTCAAAATATTCAAGCATATATTTCCATCCAAATCTATATTGGGATGGTAGATTTTATTCAAGCATTTGATCTTGGGAGGTTCTATGGGGAAGTTATTGTTTATTTCTGTCTTAAACTCGAATGTTCCCCCCTTATAGTACCCTTCTTGGGGAGTTATGGAGAGATTGAAATTGAATAAGTCTGAAGGGTCTGGAAACGTCAATTTGATGCTTCTAGGCAAATCGATTTCTGTAATATCCTTCTGGAGTCTTAGTTGAGCAGCACTTACTCTCGATGACGAAAGATTGGCTGATGTACTCAAATTGGTTGATTCATTCAGAGAAGTATTTGCGGCTGATTCCGCTGCTGCTGCCTCTTCTTGCTTCTTTTTTTGTAGTTGACGGATTTTCAACTAGGTATTTTAGTTAGTGTGGTGTCTTTTAGATCATCATTATAGATTTATACATACCATTTCGCCTTGTTTGAAGCCATGCAAAGACTTTAGAGGTAGATTTACGCAACATTTTAATGTCTTGAGAGTCGTGCGTCTGAGCAATGACTTAATATCTATTGACTATACCATTAAACAATGTAAAGCACCGACATCTATTAAACAATGTCTTTCAGTAGTAGGTGATATAATACCGATGAAAACTTCGCCTTGGACCTATATAATGTATTTTCATCTGTTTTGTCGACAAACTCATTTAACTGTTCTTTCTCTTTATTGTAGGCGAAGTTTATCATAGTGTGAAGTTGCAAACTGGTATCATGCGATGAAGTAGGTAAGGGAGCGATCAAAGCCTTGTAAGGAGTTATAACTGAGCAATTTGCTTTGAGTAACCAAGTAATTTGATCGATTTGGAATTTCTCCACATCAAATTGTGGCATAATCTTTTCTCTTGAGGTATTGATCTTTGTGAAGTCAGCATTGCTTAATTTTGTTAGCTGGTCAATTACCATATTGTATTCATCTATTGCGTACTCTGAAGATTTTAATTTGCTATTGCATTCCCTGAGATAGACTTCAAGGGTGGTCCATAATGAGGCGTCAGATAGCTTTTGATGGCAGAGCCCCAAGAGACTTTTCAAGATGATCCCATTCATTTCGAGCATCACATCTCTGACTAGATTGCAATCCGTATTCTTGTATAATATGAAATTGAATCGAATGCACCATTTCAAAAATCTAGAGGCATAATAATTTGCAAAATGGATTTCACAGGATTTTAAAACCCTGTTCACAAGTATTCTATATAATTTAACAGATTCTTCTACATTAGCAGCAGCTATTTCCTGAAAAATGAGTGCTATTGCTATTTTCTTGACCATCAACCACAACGACGGACTTTTATTTATTCGTTTCAACCGACTACTAATATATGCTGTCAATATTTCAAATTCGGATAGCAAAAATTGTCTGCTCTCAGGTGAAGTTTTCCATATCTGCCAGAATGTCAACTCGTGTAATCTGATTATTGTGTGATTCTCGTTTGTTGTTAGTAAATAGCCCAATGTCATAAGATATGTATTCATTAGTTTTTCATTATTATTATACCAGTACTCGCTGAATCTAGGTGCATATGTAGTCAAATTATTGTGCCAAAAGGTATGAGCTTCCTTAAATAGGGATAAATATGTCTTCTTCGTTAATCCTATATCCCATGTTTCTTCGTCAGTTCGAAATGTTGTGAATGAATCTGCAGCATCTTCCGTAGCTGGAATTATCTGAATGATCTTGTACGTAGTATTAGGCCCTTCTTTGATAATACTGTTCAATTGTCGACATAAAGGTAAGTCGTCAGTCATAGTATTACGTTTTGAATGAAAATTGTAGTAAAAAGCTCTATAATTGATGCAACCATTTTGTTCTTAAAAATTGAGGTTTATGAATTTCGATATCGTTACCAAAATAATTTATTAAAATATCAGACTACCCCGTTATTACTATGGTTTCATACAAAGAACTACTCAAGATTGACGATACAGATATAAGTGTACCGTCTGACACATTAAGTGAAGCTGTTTATGACAATTCCAAATTAGATTATATTTTTCAGAATGTTAATACTAGAAGCAGAGATGAGGTGGATGAGAGCATAAATATCCAAACACAATTACCTAGACAACAAGACCAACCGGTTTCGAAAGACCTAATTGGAGATGAACCCAAAAAAGTTTCAGAAATTAGACCAGATTCAGATTCACGGTGGAAATTATTAAGGGTAATTGCTGGTGCACATCAAGGATGGGTTAGATCTTGTACTGTTGATCCTGTAACGAATCAATGGTTCGTAACTGGTTCATCTGATTCTACAATCAAAATATGGGACTTGGCAAGTCTGAATTTGAAAGCTACGATAACAGGACATATAATGGGAGTAAGGGCATTAGCTGTTTCATCAAGGTACCCATATCTTTTTTCAGGATCCGAAGATAAAACTGTTAAGTGCTGGGATTTGGAGAGAACGAACTCACTGCTGGGATGTCAAATTCGAAATTACCATGGACATGTTGGAGGTATATATGCTATGGCTTTGCATCCTGAGCTTGATTTGTTGTTTACGGGAGGACGTGATTCTGTCATTCGAGTTTGGGATTTAAGGTCAAGAACAGAGGTTATGGTTCTAAGTGGTCATAGAAGTGATATCACTTCAGTGGAAAGTCAAATAGGAGACCCACAAATAATATCTAGTTCAATGGATGCGACCATTCGATTATGGGATCTACGTAAAGCAACCACTCAATTAACACTTACTCATCATAGCAAGAGCATAAGACTGATGACTATGCATCCACAAGAAATGACCATATGCTCAGGAGATACTTCTGGAAATCTTAAGGAATGGTTATTACCAGGGGGTGAATTGTTAAATGAATTTGGTCAAAGTGGAGAAAACAAAATAATAAATACGCTATCTATAAATCCAAGCAATAATACTCTATTTTCAGGATATGATGATGGGAGAATGGAATTCTATGACTATGTTAGTGGTAACTTATTACAATCAGATGCGACTACGCCAGTGACTGGGTCTACTGAATCTGCGATATATGCATCAACATTTGATATGCTGGGTTTGAGGTTAATAACATGTGAAGGAGATAAGAGCATCAAAATATGGGGAGAAGAATAGTCATATAACTCGTTTATAGAATAAAAATGTATATTAAATTAAGTAAACGTAAGCTCATAATGTAGTAAGTAAACTACCATCCAAAACGTAATTGGTTGGCAGTGAAAGCTGGAGGAGTCCAGCTTAATTTAGAAGGATCTAGCTCATGCTTTTTCTTATCTTTAACTTTTTTGATCAATTTTTCATACATAGCCATAATATGATCCGTTATCACTATAATGTGCTGTCCCTTGTAATATCTTAAAATCTGTAATGCTGTTAAAGTATGTAAAATATCAGTTGTTGTCATACAAGTGATGGATGATATTTCATCGATCGTTATATCACTTGAAGGAGTATTCCCATTTTGGATATTGGCAGATTGGCGACCCCCTGGAGGAGGACTAACAGATGAATCTTTCAGATTCGTTTCAGTTAATAATTGAGGATTATTCTTCTTAAAAAGATGGGGATTATTTCTTTCTACTAATAGTTTTACTAGCGTATCAGTCCAAAACGCTCTGTATGATAATAACCCTAAATCTGATAAAGGTTTTTCAGGAGATCCTACCTTATTCTCAACATTAGACAACATGTAAGAAAACTGGATTAACAATTTACCAAATCCCATCTTTTGATAACATGGTAGTGTCAAAATACATGCAACATTATATCCATCCGCACTTTCTTTTTCCTTAGAAAAGTATCCGACTACGTGGTGGCCTTGCGATGATTTGACTGTCATGATATAAAACAAAAACGGATCGACGTCGTAGTATAATGTTTTATGATCCAAAAATAATTTCAGTAGTAAACATAAGTTACGACACCACGTTCTTTGTTTTCTACCATCTATTTCCCAAAAACTTACCTTTGAATCTCTATAAATCTCATTACCAGGAGGATGCTTCATAGAACATTTTGTTCTAAATCTTTCGAACTGCTTACGAGAACCAAAATATGCTAGGGTGAAGTCACAAATATATATTTCATCTTCCTCCGTGAGTTCGATTGGATATGGAGAGAAATACCATGGTTCAATGATATGCTCACCCAATATTACAGTCGACAAGTTTCTAACTCTTGCGACTTCCAGATGATTTTGAGTCATAGATCCACTTGTTCTCAACTTCTTGATTTCATCTTCACGACTCACCTCTTCGCCTGGTCTTTTCAACCCTTGTACGTTTAAATTATCCAAATCCATCTCATCTTCATTTTTAGGTGTTCCAGGTTCCGTATCTCCATTCGGTTGTGGTGTCGATGTAACTGATTTCGAAACCGATTTTCCGTTTTTCAGCTTAGATTTCTTTGAAGTTTTCAGTTTCCCTTCCTTTTTGTCATCCTTCTTATCCACTTTAACTTGAGGTGAAATTAAAGCTCGGGTAAAATCTATTCTGTCTGTACTTATCCATTCATCCAATCTTTTATTAAATTCTTGATAATGCACATAAAACACCTTCTTACCCTTCTTCATATGATCCTGTAAAATCTCTGCTAATCTGAATTCGCCATCTTTCGAAACATATAACTTACACCCAGTTATAATATCATCCTCGGTAAATTTATTTTCATCGTTATGCTCTTCATCATCAGTTATTCGTATTGATGTATTATGTTGAGGTGTTGCCGTACCAGACTTTTCGTCGCCTACCGACATGCTTTATACTATCTATTTGATTGATTATCAATACCTAATACGTATTGATCATATATTAGATAACATGAAAAAAAAAAAACACTAAATATACACGTGATTTACATTCATTCTACTCTATCTCTATTCCTTTTCTTCTTGTAATTTCTATATATCTATGAAACGTCTAGCGTAGAGATAGATAAGATAAAACCAGCGATGGAGAATCAAAGAAAGTTTGGTAAAATTTATTTAATATTGTCTTGTTTCCACCACAGTAATAAAGATTCAGTCTCCATATTATCTTTAACTAGATGATTCATCCCTAGGTATCCTATATTATATTGCTCAAAATCCACAATGAAATGGAATAGCTTAAATCTTAATTGAGCAAAGTATTTCTCTTCATAAACTTTTTGGGTTGCTTCATCGTCTATATTGTCATAATTCTTGATATCTTGTTTGAGGTCAAGGATCAAGTTCCTTTCTAAACAAGCTCTGAAGAGCTCTTGTTGCGATAAGTTCCAGATATTTCCTGAACTTTCACCGTTGAGACCACTCAAATAATAGTTATCGGCCTTCAAGTAATTGTAATGGAGTTGTAAACGGCCACGAATGACAGTCTCAGGGTATAAAATATTTGGAACGTACTTTGAAGTCAAACACAATGCTTTACAAAGTAATCTTGCTTCATCCAAGGGGATGTTATATGAATTTCTTAAAGCCAAGTCTTCCAATATTTCACCTTTCTTTTGTAGCCTATGATCTCTCAACTTCTTGCTTGCATTTGCATTCCAAATCCTAGGCACAAGACTAGGCAAAATACATGTCAGAGGAGTTATCTCTGGAAAAGCGTAGCATATTACGGGGGTGAATTCAAAAAAAACCGCAAATATAACTGCAAATGTAGGTAACTTCAAAAAGTCTTTACGAGTACGTCTGATTAGCTGATACTGATATCTTGTCATATTAAACAATCCTTCATCTATTTTCTTCTCCATCACATCTGACCTTATCACATCCCCTCGTGTGTTATCGTTCAACGTACTGTTTTCAATCTTATTCATATATATGGCTTGGGACATTACATGGGTTAATTTCTGAAAATTAGGGATTCGAATGTCGATTTGTTTGCCTCTATTATTTAATTGGTTAACAATCTTAAAGTCCTTTTTCATCAATTTATTGAATTCTTTCTTATTGTTCCATACATTTGATACACCCTTCTTGTAAAACTTCACTAATGATTTACCATATGTACCAAATTGTTTAACCTTTAATAATATCCCTGTCTTATTTGGGTTCTCCACTTCGACTTCATGAAAGATTTCTGCTTTAGGCTTAAGATCAAGGGGTAAAGTACTTGGTGCATTCAATCCATCACTTTCCGTGTTGAATGATGGAGACTTATACCAGAGAGTTGATAATAACTGTGACTTACCAAGCTGTTGACTAAACTTTGCTTTTGAAGCTGGGAATGCAAAAAAGCTAGTCTTAGATCCTGGAATCAACCCCGAACTCATATCAAATGCAATGTAGACGTGTAAATAGCTATAATAAGTCTTGAAAGAATAGTTTTCTCGAATAAATTTTAAAATTCATGTCGCAGCTTATACAAATGAACCTTTATTTTGCCATCTTCTGTTATATCATTTTAACTACACATATTTATTAGTATAATGACAGCTCAATATACTAAACCGGTTAGAAGAATCACCACATCAAAAGATTTAGACATTTGGGTTGGATCTTCTGCCTACACAACAATACTAGACTTCGTTCAGGATCTTCAAGACCTGGTAGTTGGATTAACCAACGATGCACAAGTTGAGGTTTCTTCATCTTCAGAAGAATTATTGAAGGCATTGGACGAAATTAATGTAATAATTCAAAATAATCCAGTAGTTCATGAGAAGGACATTTCACGTTTTGGAAAGGTTGAGTTTAGGAATTTTTATGACGAGGTTTCTAAGAAATCATTTGATATACTAAAGCCTTTAGTCAAAAACTTGGATAATGATCCTAGGATCGAGTTGGCTACTTACTTTAATGAAAGCTGGGGCAACAGGACCAGAATCGACTATGGATCAGGACATGAACTAAACTTCATCGCTTTCCTCGCATGCTTACAAAAACTTGGTATCATCAAGCGTGAAGATTATCCATGTATTATCTTAAAGGTGTTCACAAAATATATGACTGTGATGAGATCGTTGCAAAAGCTATATTGGTTGGAACCTGCTGGTTCTCATGGAGTATGGGGTCTTGACGATTATCATTTTCTTCCATTTTTATTCGGGTCTTCTCAATTGGCCACCCACCCTCATATGAAACCAAAGCTGATTCACAACGAAGAATTGGTCGAAAGCTTCTACAAGCAGTACATGTATCTTGAGTGTATTCATTTTATCAATACGATTAAGACCACGCCCGCTAATCAGAATCAGAAGTTAAGTTTGAGGTGGCATTCTCCCATGTTGGATGATATCCTGTCTGCCAAGTCATGGTCCAAGATAAAGGAAGGAATGATCAAAATGTATAAGGCAGAAGTTTTAGGAAAATTGCCTATAGTTCAGCATTTCATGTTTGGTTCAATCATCCCATGCCCTAATGGCATAAGCGAATTTCACGAGCATGATGATGACAGTGATTGTGGCCATGATCATAGTGGAATGATCAATACATGGGGAGATTGTTGTGGTATAAAAATTCCAAGCGCCATTGCAGCTTCTGAAATGAATAAAATTAACAATCCAAACAAGAAGCCCATCCCATTTGACTAAGTTAAGTATGAATAATAATAATAATAATAATAATAATAATACATTAACTAAATATCTAAATAACTACATATTTATTCAGTATATCCAATGCTTGTAGAAATCAAAATATTTCTTGGTAACGCACCAGGAAATGGAAGTAATACTTTCATTCTACTTTTAGTATCGTCAAACTTAGAAACATGAGCATATCCTAAAATACAAGTATTCAATAAATCTCTAGTCAGTTTGTTATTCTGTGGTAATTGGGTAATGGCAATAATCGAATTGTCTAAGTTCGAAGAACTAGGCTCTTGTAATTGTGAATAATATGTGTCGAGAGAGAATTCCTCCTTTCTATCTCCATCTGTCATTTCAGAAGCTTCTGGAGTAAATGAATCACCAGATGGAAGAAAAGAAATGTTTGAATTCGCTACCAGGCTGTCAACACATTTATAAATAACAAAGTCTTTGGCATCAAGCTCTGTTTTAAACGGAGATAAAGGATTTCTGATAGTACCATTGAAATACTCTTTGATGCTTTCCTCTTGCGATTTTCTTATGAATGCATCATCCACCTCTACAACACCACCACTCTTAGGAACTTTAATAAAATCTAGTTGTGAAGAAGCAATTTTATGCTTGAATTTTTTCTTCAAGTCAATCAATAATCTTTCGTTACCGATAACCACAATTATATTAACCTCGAAATCAGATACAATATTCTCAATAATTGTGAAATCTTTGATTGACAAGGCAGGAGTGTCAATAAGCAATCCACTATTCTTAACTGTTATATCTTCCTCCATACGAGACACTACAGCAACTCCGAGCTTCGATATTTGATATTTATATAAATCTAGGTTGTCTGAATGACTAGTGAATCCATAATTCTTAACCAATGGCTGCTTTGGATTATGGAATGTGGACCCAGATGTCGTTGACCCACCCCATCCATTTACACTTTCTAAGTCAAATGCGTCACTTACTGGTGTGGCCGTCAATGACCCAGGTACGGAGAACACACCATCTCTAGGATTTAAATTCACCAATATAGGACTTCTATCCATCTTACATGCATAAGATGCTAGTGTCTTCACAAGTGCTGTTTTGCCCGAATGGCGATTACCCACAATTAATACCCGTGGTCCTGTCTTTTGCGACGAAGTGTTAACGAAGTTATGTTCCGATATAGATTGACGATACGATTCTAATGCAAAATGCAAATTCAAATAGTGATTCATTGAAGTTTCTTCACTTATATACTCACTTATTTCATCCTCTTCATTTGTAGAAGTCGAATTGGCTCTATTGGGAATACAATAGTATTCAACTTTACAACCTTCATCCAAAGGCGCATACAATGCATATCTTACCCCTGTAAGCAGAATTTCAACATTTAAAGGTAATTCTGTCCCAAATATTTCCCCTATACCGTTGACCACCTTCAACTTCATGATCGTTCTAAATGGAACTTCAAACCTCCATTCCGATTGTCCATTAATTTCAACGACACTCTCTTTATTTATACTAGAATCTTCATCTATATTGCTATTCAAATCGCCACCAAATCCCGGTATAGCTGACATATTTACTTTTCTATTTGATATTCTCTGTTGTAGTCCTTCAACGATGATCTTTGTTAACTTTTCACTAGTAAATTTTGGTACTGCATTTAATATCGAGTTAACTATCAACCCACTTTTACTCTATCCTTATAATCCTTTCAAGCAACCACTTGAAATCGTTCATTGTGACTCAATTCTTGAAGCATTGAAGAGGAAATCATGACAGATAAAAATGAAGATAAATATGTTATACATGAATCAATAAGAGCGAATAAACCATTGCTAGTACAGCAATTAATCAATGAAAACCCCAAACTTTTATTTAGAAAGGACGAAGATGACAGGACTCCTTTACATTGGGCATGTACAATGGATAATAATGAAATTATCAAGATTTTATTACTGCCTAGAAATGGTATTGATGAGATAGATATTGATGAAATGGTTGATGCAAGTGGATGGACGCCAATTCATATTGTGTCTGCGTTAGGAAACGTACAAATATTGGAAGAACTTATGAAACTTGAGCCAACACCAGATATCAACTTGACTACTAATCAAGGAACTACAGCATTACACTTGGCAACTAGTAAGAACCATTTTGCGTTGGTGGAAAAGCTCGTTATTGAGTACAAATGTTCCTGTAGGGCAAAGGACAAAAATGGATTTACGGCTTTACATAGAGCTGCCAGTATTGGATCCCAGCCAATAGTCAAATTGCTTGTTGAGCATGGGAAAGTTAACATTAACGCAAAGGATAATAATGGTTGGACAAGTTTGCATCATGCTTTGGCAGAGGGACAAGGTGATGTGGCTCTTCTACTTGTCAAAATGGGGGCTGATCCAACTCTTCAAAACAATGATTCAGAGACTCCATCCCAGGTTGCTGTAGATGAAAAGGTGAAACATTTCTTTGAAACTAATCTTAAAAATATATGATATACAGTCAAGTGCTAAAAACTGGAAATTTGCATCGTACTAGTTCTCAGTTATTACTTGCAATATGTGATTCTTAAAAGTTTTATATAATATATATGTTAATATGCCTAATAGTCTTAAAGTAGTATTTCAGAGAAAAAAATAAAAATTTTGTTAGAGGATTCTCTAATGAATTTGCAATTATATGTAAAAATTGAAAAACAAACTTAAATTAAACTAATTCTTTAAAATAATCCCAAAAAAATCCTAACACTTTCAAACCAATAACGAAGTTAAAGGTTTATCCTCAATATATATATGACTTTTCATAAATCCTATTTAATGTATTAATGGGATGTATTTATCGGATTTAAAGGGAATTTGGTACTTCTGCTTTGCCGCAAAAAAAAAAACAAATAGCGAAAACGAAATAGTGGTCAAATATTTTAAAATTAAACTGACAATATATCAACAGCCTACAAGTATCTGGATTTCTAGTATGTATGCATTGAAGTCCTGCTTAAACATATATATAGATATTAAAATACAATTAAAAATTTGACCTGTCAATCAGTTACTATCGGTCGCACCAGAGAAATCTAATCGTTTTGGTTTGATTTGGCTTTGACGACTCAGTAAGTTAACCACCTTTCTTTCCCCTGTTCTAGTATTGAAATATTCTACCTGACTAGCATAATTAACGTCTCCATTCTTTGAAGAAGCATTTGTACTATTGAATGGATTAGATGGCCTGTTAAGCTTTCTTGAAGCACCTGTGGTAGATAAAAATGGATTTTCCATCTTCATGGGTTTGATTTCTTCGTAATCTTCGTCATCTGACGAGAAAATATTATTGAACGACTCACCATGCCAGCGATTGACGGTTTTATCGTCTATCATTTGGCCCTTCGGCGTCTGAAGCCCCTTTCGTACACTGGACTTTTTCTTTATAGGAGACGCGTCTACTGGTAGTAACTCATTTGTCGATATCTTTAAGTTCGTATTTTGTATAAACCCCGATTTGAGCTGTGGCGTGGAAACCTTAAAAACATCATCATCTACTTCCTCCTCAAAATTCAAATTATCGTTTAATTTGGACAATGTGTCAAAACTCAACACTGGTGGTTTCAATGATCTTACGTGGTTATGTGTTACTTTCCTTCCCGTTCCAACAGTAGAAGGTGTAGGCATTAACAACCCTGATAAATCTGTCGTTGGAGTCTGCGTACCCACATTATTATCCACTGTAGCCTGCTTGAAAATGGCATCAACTGTGCTCCTTTTTCTTTTATGCGATCTGTGCGGTGATCTCTGAGGAGTGAACTCAGGTGTTAATGGCACTAAATTACCTTTATTTTTGGTTTCTGTGTTTCCTTTAAGGAAGTTACGTGTATTTTTACCCCCGGTGTATGGCGTAGCAAATGTTTCTGTAATTTTCACTGGTGTTACGGGTTGAAACGAAGATGGAGTTTTCATCACCATCGGCTTATGTGGTTTTGAAACCCTCGGCGGAGTTGAAGGTGGTACAAACTGATTTGGCATTCTATAATTAGAGCAATATATTAGCAATATTAGCAACGACTTTCAAAGTGATTGGAATGTAATATAAGATGATTTAAAATACTATAAAGTACATATGACACGTCCTTAATTATATTATAATATATGCGTAAAAAGATGGCTGGTTAAAGATCGCACAATTTTCTGATTAAGGGACGAATTTCATTTTTTGCAATATATTAGATTATTATACAGAGGAGAAAAGATACTTTAAGACTACAGTACTTTCAGTCACCGCTACAAATACAGCCTTTTTTGATTAAACTACTCAGATGTTTCATTCCATTTGATTTTTACCTTTCATTTTTATGATTTGATTGGGGTTTTTTACCCTTTTTATCATTTAAAGTATTAGTTTTAAATCCTTATAATAGTATTATTTTCATAAACTTTAGGAATTAAATGAACTATTTTTCTAGGTGTTACATTATTATTAATAGTATTCCGTAGTTTCATGTTTTATACTTATGTGATGAAGTATTTACAATGATATTGAATGCTCAGATTTTGTATATCCAGTTAATGCAATAAGTAATGGAAGTTATCTTAAACAAATGTATGTATGCTATTGACACGAAATTTTCTCTTGGACATTTTGACACCCAAACCCAGTTCTAAGGTATCGTAAAACTCGTTTATGGATTGTCGGATATCCGAGGCATCGTAAAGAAGATAGTTATCAGTAAGGTCCAATTTTTTCAATTGGCTATTAGGTGGAGACAGCGACTTGAATGTAAGCTTACGAAGACCGCACATGCTTAAGCCTAGTTCTTCAAGACAATGACTGTTGACAAAACTATCAGGAAAAATGAATTCATCTACCAAATGGTTTCGGTCCAAGAGGAGTACTTTAAGATTGGGTGGTATAGAGATATCGCATGCAATTGTCTTGATGTTGTTGTCACTTAATTTCAACACATGCAAATTGTTTGTAGATTGGGCGTTGTGCGACGAGAAAAGCGGTGATTTTGTTGAAATATGGGAGATGAAATTGAGTCTTATGTCTAAATTTCGTAAAGCAGGAGGGACTTCCCACGCGTCCAACGACTGTATTTTGTTGAGGTATAATTCTAGGTCAACTAGATTCACCAATTGGTTCCAATTTACAACTTGTTTGGGACCATTTCCTTCATCAACAGTCATGTTATACGACGTGAGATCTTCGATCTTGTTACCAGATATGGATAGTTTTCTGATAGACTTGGGGAACTCGAATACCTGCAAATCTGAAATGTTGCAATCGTCAAGATTTAGACATGTCAAGTAGGAAGGAAAGCTAATTCTATTCGTTGCCAGGTACACAGAAAAATCTAGACGATAACAATTGGAAAAGTGTAAGGTATCTAAAAAGTCTGGAAACTTAAAGCTAGACTGGCCATGCAGCGTCGAGTCGCCTGACGAAATATCTAATGATGTAAGTGGCGTGAATGATAAATCTAAGTATTCTAATCGGTCCGGCAAATATTTTAAATCATCTAAGCTAGTGAATCGATTATTATCGAGCCTTAAGTTTTGTAAGTCGAACGGCCAAACTAACTCTGAAAGCATTTGTAGACCTAAATTAGTCATATCATTATGTGATAATAAGATGGATTTCAAGTTGGCGGGCCATGCATTATTGGATGAAGTGGAAATGAATCTGTTAATGCTGTTGTACAGTAAATCAATCGTTTCTAACGTCGTCGGTAATTTCGATACATCAATAGATGTTAAATTATTATATGTGAGCATTAAGGTCTTTAAATGAGAAGGAAAGGTTTGCCTTGTTAGTTTTTCACTATCCAAGCCAGACCTATTCCAGAATAAGTCTGTGACTGAATTCGGTATACTAATGGTATTAATATTAAGATGCTCATACCACGATATGTCGAGATGCTTAAGGTTAGGCGGAAATTTTATTTGAGTCCAATCGATAATCTTATGTCCAAGAAAAACAAGCTCTTGAAGATTCAGAAGCCTATGAAGATGTTTCACCAACCCCCCTAGAGTTTTACTCATTGTAGCCCGTGAGAATTGTAATTTCCTTATATTAGGAAATGATGTAATCAACTCCAAATCTTTATCATCAAGCTCATATCGTTCGATATACAAATCAATCTCACATGTTTTACCAATAAAGCGATCACGATAAGCTGTTAATAATTGCTCCAAAGAGCGGAAATCACCCCCAGTTATGAAAACCAACCGTTTAGGGTTGACGTTGGGAAACTCGCTCAAAAATTCGTCGATCTCCCCAAAACTTTCAAAATCAACTAGCCTTTTTATATGCTCAGGATACTTGCATCTATGAGGAAAGTACGTCGGTGACAACATTAGATGCATTTCTTTGGAAAAATATTCTTCTAGTATCAAGTCTGATATTTCATTCTTGAACTTCATCATGAACTCAGTTATATAGCTTGCAGGCAAATAGCTCAATACCTCCAATATCACATGATTGGGGAGTCTGGGGAAGTACTCCGAAATAAACGACGTAGCTTTATCCATCAACCTTCTTTCACTAACCTGTTATAGTTCAATTTGGCTACTCAATACCCACTTTATGTCTTGCTTGTCTCATGAAAAATAGCATTTTCATATTTCCTGCACATAATGCATTGATTCTGTCTACGGACCCAAAATACTACGAAAGAAGACTACGATGTCCTGACGGCTCTACCCTAGTAATTACTTTACAAACATCATACGTAACATTAAACACAAGTGATTTTTGCATCATATTCGGTTCCATTTTTGTGCCATGTTCTGGCCTCTCAAACAGCTCTATTATGCTCAAGTAATGCCGCAAATGATTCGTGCAAGCACTGATGCAATCCTATGCCATCAAAAGCAACCCACACCACCCTCCAGGCCAATTTGGAAATGACAAGTAAACTGATATTTATTATGATACGTTCGTTGTCCTTATTTCTCAGCTTCACAGCCCTGGCTTCACCATCCTCGTCTTCATGCTCACTTTGTAGCGTAGACCCCATTTCTGCTAGCTCCCGGGAACCCATTGCATATGAGTGCATTTATCCGTCCTGCAGCACCACTAGAGCAGCGTTATAACACCACTCATCACCATTAGTACACCGTCCAACCGCCTTTCAATTATATTGTAGCTCAACGCCTGCACCCTTAGTTGTGAATACGCATGGGTAAACCTTAACTGGGCCGGTATAACCTTCGTTGACCCGGTACAACCTTCTATTTGTCTTCGTGAGTCATCTGAATCATAGGATAATAGCATAATGTCGTATGGGATGCGTTTAAACAAAGGAAGAGCCCAACGGGGGGAAATGTCGCGTAAATATCAGATAATGTCGCACGGTTCTCTTCTGAATTTTCTTCCAACCACAAAACACTTCAACTTCTTATAGTTCTTCAAGCAAAAAGTACGTCTAGTCGGCATTATAAGATATTGGGCTAAACACTCAAGACAGTTAGGTGTTTATTATTTTCAGTGGATTGCTTTATATATATAAATTGCATCTTTGCATCATTGATTTTCTCCAAAACTTCTTCCACTCAAACCCACACGTTCAGTTACGAGGAATAGATTATTATAATAATAGCAAGAGCTAAAAACAACAATGGATAAGCTTATTTCGTCTTTATTATGTTGTGCAGTCGATTCTAAGGACGATAGTGACGACAAAATAATCAACCAGCAGAATAGTAGGAATAGAAACGGTGGTACGGGTAAACCGAGAAATAGTAACAGCAATGGTGTGGACAAAAATAGGAGTCCAGAAGCGAGCAGTAAGAGCACAGAGAGGGGCCAGGTAAAGGTCGAAGGTAAGGAAGTGAATGGTCGAAATAAGAGCAAAACGACGGGCAATCCTAAGGATAAAGTTGACCTTGTTGAAGATGATAATTCGGTGAATGAAACCGACACGATGACCAACACAAATGAGTCGAACCCAACGCCAAACAACCAGTCACAAGAACAGCCCGTAACTCCTGAGGTGATAACAGACCAGGATGATCCCAATTACGACGACCCGAAACACCGGGAACCCGAAACGGGGGACATCGAAGAGGAGGAAGTTGTATACGAAGACAACGGCGAGGACTCCGAGTCATTTATGGACTTGACTAAACTTCAAGAGGGTCAGTCCTACAATGAGGAGACTGGGTGGTTATTGGGTGTGAAGGATAAATCCTTTGGTAATAAGAAGTGTCTTGTGTTGGATTTGGATGAAACATTAGTTCACTCGTCGTTCAAATACTTACGGACAGCAGACTTTGTAATACCGGTTGAGATTGACAACCAGGTTCACCACGTCTACGTTATTAAAAGACCCGGGGTGGACGAATTTTTGGAAAAAGTGGGTAAATGGTTTGAGGTTGTAGTGTTCACAGCTTCTGTACTGAAATATGGTGATCCATTGTTGGATAAGCTAGATATATATCATTCTGTGCACCATAGACTATTCAGAGATTCATGCTACAACTACCAGGGCAACTTTATTAAAAATTTATCGCAATTGGGAAGACCTTTAACTGATTCGATTATAATTGACAATTCACCAGCCTCGTATATTTTCCATCCACAACATTCTATCCCAATCTCAAGTTGGTTCAGTGACACGCATGATAATGAATTGCTTGACTTATTACCGTTTTTGGAAGACATATCAAAATCCAATGTTGATGATGTGGGTTTGGTATTGGATATTTCTTTGTAGGAGAATTTATCTGCTACCTCTACATATTTCGCAGCTTTTAACATTGCTGACTTAGGTTCTTTGTTATAAAAGTATAGAAATTCCGGGACCTATTAATAAACATAAGCAGGACTTATGATAAATCTACAAATGCTGCCCACTATGTGGAATTCCCATTTCAACTATTTATAAGCCAAAATAATTTACTTATTGTCATCATTATTATTATATTACCTTCCCAATTGCAAATGCATTTGTCATAGAAGGATAGAAACTAATTTGAAAGTACTAAATTTGCTGTCGTATCATTTAGAGTATTTTACTACCATTACTATTACTATTATTACTATTACTATTACTATTACTATTACTATTATTATAACTATTACTACTATTACTAGGCTATTGATATTAATAAAGTATCTTTATAGCTACAGAATTATTAAAATATTTAGGATTATATAAATATGCCTAGCTGTATCACTTAATAAATAATTTAATATCTTTAATTTGCGCGATGATTATAATCTCATCTCAAAATTTTTTCTATTAGTTGAATGATTGATTCAATAATCTAGATTTATTTGCTATAGACTATACATAAATACCATGAAAATAAAGACTATAAGTAGATCATCGGACACATATGTTCCTGTGAGAAATACTCAAGAGTCCTCGCTTCCTAGGAATTTAAATCCCGCATTACATCCATTTGAAAGAGCAAGAGAATACACCAAGGCGTTAACAGCCACAAAGATGGAGAGAATGTTTGCCCAACCATTTGTAGGACAGTTGGGAGATGGTCACAGAGACGGGATCTACTCGATAGCGAGAAACTTTTCTACTACTAATCAAATAGCGACCGGTTCTGGAGATGGGGTCATAAAGTACTGGGACATGACCCTGCGTGATGAAGTTATAAGTTTTAAAGCACATTATGGAATGGTCAGTGGATTATGTGTTACGCCAAATACTAGCCATATGTTGTCATGTGGTGATGATAAGACAGTTAAGTTATGGTCTGTCAGCAAGGATGACTTTGATGCTAGCCAGACAGATACAGAGGTTTATACGAAGAAAGACAATGGATTAGTCAAGACTTTTTTGGGAGAACATGCATTCAAAGGTGTTGACCATCACAACAATGAGGACTTATTTGTTACTGGTGGTGCATCTATTCAATTGTGGGACATGAACAGATCGAAATATATTTCTAATTTATCGTGGGGAGCCGATAATATAAACACAGTGAAGTTCAACAGAACTGAGACTAATATTATTGCATCTGCTGGTTCTGATAATTCTATTGTATTGTATGATGTTCGTACAAATTCTCCTATTCAAAAAGTTGTCACCAGCTTAAGAACCAACGCTATCTCCTGGAATCCCATGGAAGCATTCAATTTTGCAAGTGCTTGTGACGATCATAACGCTTACTTGTGGGATATGAGAAAGTTAAACAGGTCCTTGAATGTCTACAAAGACCATGTGGCTGCTGTCATGGATGTTGATTTTTCTCCTACTGGTGAGGAATTGGTAACCGGTTCTTACGATAAAACCTTGCGTATATTCCGAGCCAGGGAAGGTCATCTGAGAGAAATATACCATACCAAGAGAATGCAGCGTGTATTCAGCGTCAAATTTACTACTGATGCCCGTTACATATTGAGTGGTTCCGATGACGCAAACGTAAGATTATGGAGAGCTGTGGCTTCCGACAGATCGAACATCAAGTCAGCAAGACAAAGATCAAAACTCGAATACGATGCTGCTTTGAAAGAACGTTTCAAGCATATGCCAGAAATTAAGAGAATTGCCAGACACCGTCATGTTCCAAAGGTTGTTAAGAAGGCTGGTGAGATCAAGAGAACTGAACTTGATGCTTTGAAGAAAAGAGAAGACAATGAAAGAAGGCATTCCAAACCAGGTTCTAAGCCTTTCGTCTCTGAGAGAGAAAAACATATCAGAGGTACTGCTATTAAGGATAATAAGTAGTTTATATATTCTATTCTATCTAGTATAATATATCTGCACGTGATGTAAATATGGTCAAATGAAATTGCGGGAAATTCGTGTATCGGAGTTCCCAGAGACATAGTATAGGAGATTAATCCGACGTGAATCATTACTAGTTAGAAGATTGTGTATATATGAAGCTGATTGAAGTAATATTGAGGTATTGAAAACAACGAAAGTAGCAGAAGAAGTAAGCAATTCAAGGTACTTGGTTATTTAATGAACAGCGTTAAAGTGCAGAGAAAATTAGAATAGACGATATCAAATAGTATTCGAGTGATAGCAGAATCAGTTATTGCCAATCAAAACTGAGTTGGATTCAAGATTGTAACATTAGCGTTTGGAGAGAGGTTATAAAATTAACATTTGAATAGAAAAAGGAATTAATAGGACGTAAATATGCCGGATAGACATAAGCTTAAGTTATTTTCCCATTTTAAGCACCCATCTCAAGACGATTTGTCACCATCGACGTCGAATCAGTCGCATTCAGGAGGGCGTAAGATATTGGGGATACATTTGGGAAAGCATGATTCTGTCGAGTCTTTGAGTTCGCCTACATTAACTAATTCGTCGGAACATCATGGTAGTCATGCAGCTCATTCATCGCAGCCCCCAATGCAAACAAATGCGTCAAGAGATGATCCAAATCATAGCTTCACGAAAGCAAACTCAATGGTGGAATTGAAGCGTTTCTTCAAACCAGGGAGAAAGAATTCATTATCCAAGAAAACCGAACAAAATACATACAATAATCAATTGCATTCTCCACCAGCGATAGCTGGAGCAAGTAATAACACGACAAAGGACTTGTCATCGACATCTCTTGCGAACTTAATCAACCAAACCTCAACACATTTGCTCAACAATGCATCCCACGTCAGCGCTCTGAATAAAGATCCTTTTACTGACGATGAATCTACTTTGGTTAGAAAATATGGTAAATTAGGCAAGGAATTAGGGAGTGGCGCAGGTGGGTCTGTTCGTCTTATTATCCGTCCTTCCGATTCCAAGACATTTGCGGTGAAGGAGTTCAGACCTCGTAGAAACACGGAATCTTTAAAAGATTATACAAGAAAGTGTACGGCGGAATATTGTATCGGATCTACGTTAAAAAATCCCAATATAATTAAAACCATTGATATTTTGCATGAAAATAATAGATACTTTGAAATTATGGAATATGCACCCATCGACTTTTTTGCTGTTGTTATGAGTGGAAAAATGTCTAGAAATGAAATAAATTGTTGCCTAAAACAAATTTTGACTGGTGTTAGCTATATACACTCATTGGGATTGGCTCATAGAGATTTGAAATTGGATAATTGTGTTTTAACTAAGGATGGGATTTTGAAAATCATTGATTTTGGTAGTGCAGTAATATTTAGATACCCATACGATCAGCATGGTAATCATAAGGACAGTGTTCACCCATGTCATGGAATTGTTGGCTCCGACCCTTATTTGGCACCAGAAGTTTTGAAGAATCCTAACTCTTATAATCCTCAGCCAGTTGACTTGTGGTCTATTGCAATTATATATTGTTGTATGACATTGAAGAGATTCCCATGGAAGATACCTAATGCAGACAAAGACAACAGCTTCAAATTGTACTCTATGGAAGATGATAATTGGCATGATTACGAGTTGAGCAATGAGTGTCATAAGCTCTTATTACAGCAACGCAAATTGAAGAATATGATCGCAAGGCTGAACAGAAAAAGAAAGATTCTAGAGGGAAACACAGAAGGAGAATTCACTGAGACAAGCCAACAGGAAAATGAAGAAAAGCTAGGCGAATATGACATGAGAGACGATTCTAAAGAAACATCAAAAGATACAACCGAAGAGAAGAATTTAGATGGCGTAGAGGTGTTAACAGAAGAGCAAACTCAGGATATAGTCTCCCAATTAAGAATAATTGATGACAAGTTAGAGCACTATGAAGCTAAGAAGAATGAAATGAAATCAAAATTCAATGAAATGAAACAAGAAAAACAACTCGAATCTCGCCAAGATCATGAAAATGAAGAGACCGCACATAATACAAGTAATTCAGAGAAAGACAGAGACTCGTCGTCCCATCATGGCAAGAAGAAACAATCTCATAAACAAATTCACGGCCCTTATAGATTAATGAGATTATTGCCTCATGCATCGAGACCCATAATACGTAAGATGCTTCAAATTGACCCGCATAAGAGAGCTACCTTAGAAGAAATTATGGGAGATGAATTTGTTCGAGAAATTAAATGTTGTACTTTGAAAAAGTTCACTCACGCTGTCAATGATAGAGTTCCTTGTAACGAGGAAGAAGAGGAGATTGTGGTTAAAGGCACTCCTGCTCATGAACATACTCTCGTATCTGATAACGGTGAAGTGATTAATGCATAGTATTAAATAGTTTTTAATGAATAATGTTAAGTTGCATCGTAAACAAAGCACGTGATTTTAACCCTATCGATATGAAAAAGGAGGTTTTAGTTGAACTGTAATATAATACTGTTTTAATGCAGCCAATAACGAATATATAGACCATGCCGTCTCACCAGCCGGGACCACTTAATCAAACGAAGTTGAAGACTTCATTGAAAATGGCAATTAGTAAACTTAAGTTTATTCAAGACAAAAAAACTGCATTGACAAAGCAGCAAAGGCGCCAGTTAGCAGATCTTTTAAATCAAGGAAAAGAATCGAGTGCTAAAATTAGAGTCGAGAACATTATACGTGATGACATATATATTGAATTGCTTGAATTCTTGGAGTTGTACTGTGAGTTGTTACTTGCAAGAATATCTATTATATTGGATCAGTCCAGAACTACTTGTGACCCAGGATTAAAAGAAGCAGTACATTCAATAATATATTCGGCCCCCAGCACAGAGTTAAAGGAATTGACGACGATACGGGATATGTTAGTATTAAAGTACGGGGTTGAATTTGGAAAGAATGCCATGAATAATGAGGATGGTGCAGTCCCCCAAAAAATCATAACCAGATGTCAAATAGAAGCACCATCGGAAACCTTGGTAAATTTGTATTTGTGTGAAATTGCAAAAGCTTACCAAGCTCCTTATTCTGGAATGAAAGATTTAGAACCTTCAGACGAAGAGGATGCGTTAGATGTTGAGACTGACGATTTAGATGACAACGATAACGATGAACCAAGTGGAGGTGAAGCCTTGAAAAATGAGCCGGTGGTAGATGACCCTATACCAGAAAAAGCTTTAGAAGTTAAGCAGAAAAAGAAGAGTGCAACACCAGCACCTCGTACGGAACAAAATGACTTCGATTCGTTGAAAGCCCGCTTTGCTGCATTGAAAGGAGGCCCCAAATAATTTAAGTAATATTTAATAACTTATAAAACAAGACTTTTAAACTGTTATAACGTATTTAGCGGTTTGGGAGTAGTAAATTGTCCTATATCCCGTATATCTATTTATGTGCGATCCGAAAATTTAGAAGTAAATAAATAATACTCATGTTTTGAAGCGAATCAATTACAGATACTAGCTGCATATATTATGCTTCAACCGCAAATATTGACTGCTAGGCAACAGCAGGAGCTAAATAAAGCAATTATTCAGTATATAAAGCCTATTGCTGAAGAAGCAAATGACAATGGGCTAATTCAAAAACTTTCCGAAATCTTAGATGTTCCACTAGTCTCTATTGATGATAGTGTTATTCCTAATTATCTAGAAAAGAAATGGTCGACAGTACTAAGATTGCAACGTAAGATCATTGATTTAGAAAGTGAAGTAAGTAACTTGAGGACAGTTATTGATTCACAACAAATAGTTCCTTCTGCATCAGCATCAGTTATTGGTAAAGATAAAATTAATTGGCTACCAAGTTCGTCTATAAAGGTTTTCAAAACGCAGTCACATCAGTTGGTCCAATCGGTATCAATTCATCCTACTCTTCCTATAATACTTGGGGGATGTTCTGACGGATCACTTATTATATGGAATTTAGTAAATGATGAATCTTTAATTCCAGAGAAGATCATTAAAGCACATATAAGAGGTGTAAATACTATAGCTTGGTCCAAAAAGCCGGTCGATTTATCTGGAAGAGGTAGTGAAGCTAAAAACATGACTTACGTTATTGCAACTTGCTCCTCAGATTTATCGATTAAGATTTGGGATGGTGCAACTTTTAAGCATATAAGAACGTTAACAGGTCATGAACATACTATTTCGTCTATAGTATTTTCATCTTCAAAACCTAATGTTCTTTATTCAGTTTCGCGTGATAAGACTGTAAAAGTATGGGATTTAATTAATGGTTATTGCATTAAGAGTTTCATTGGTCATAGTGACTGGGTTAGGGATATCGATGTCATTAGCGTAAATTCAAATCTTCTTGAAGAGCAGCCGGATATTAATCCAGAACTAGGAGACTTTTTAGTTACTTGCTCTAATGATCAATCAATCAGATTATCGCATGCAGAATCAGGAACTGGTTTATCACTTTCAATTGGTCACACTCATGTCATTGAATGCGTCAAGTTCTTGCCATTTCATTCGAACTATATTATAGACAAGTATATTAAAGAAAATGAATCGCTTTTTCCAAATATATCACCTGAAGTTATTAATGATCCAAACTATAAAAACTTATTAGGGTATAAATATTGTATATCAGGTGGACGTGATAATAGCATTAAGTTATGGCTTATACCGCCCCCTGTTTTCAGGCCTCATAGACATCCTCTTCCTTCCCAATTAAACAATTCACAGGGATGGTTGATTGCAGATTTGGTGGGTCACCAATCATGGGTTAAATCATTGCACATACATCCTAATGGAAGATTTGTATTCAGTGGGAGTGACGATAAAACAATTAAGATCTGGGATCTTGCGAGCTTAAATGTAAACGGTAGAGTTAAGTGTGTGAAGAATTTGACTGGTCATGAGGGTTTTGTGAATGATATAGAGTTTGCAAGTTTTGAGCTTATCAATAATAACTATAGTCCAAAACCTCAGAATGAAGGTAAAACTCAAACAGAGGAAGAGAAACGAAACGAATTAATGAAATCAATAGAGTCCAAAATTAGGTGCTTGTTTATAAGTGGAGGAGTGGACAATTGTATTAGATTATGGAGTTAGAAATTGTATTTTTATTGTATAGTTAGATAACACTTCACTAAAAAACCTATTTAGTTTTAACTATATATTGTGAAGGTGCTCGTTGGGCCCATTCTGTCCAACTTCCATCATATACACGTATTGGAACATTGCATTGTATGACTGATTCCAAAGCTAATCTTAATATGACTGCCGTAACCCCAGTCCCACACATAACAATTATTTTCTTACCATTCGTGGGGTTTGGTTTAGAAAAATCTATTCCAAAGTCCTGTTTGAAAAGTTCGATCAATTCTTCTTTAGTCTTATAGGTGTTATCAGATTGATTGAGAACTTTGGAAAATGGTAAAGATAATGAAGATGGAATATGACCCGATGATAAGCCAGGTCTGGGTTCAGGGGATGCTCCTGAAAATCTGTCAGACGACCGAGCATCAAAAGTAATATATTCTTCATCCAATTTACCACTTTGAACTAGTTCAAGTAGTTCTTCATAGTCTATAACTTGGTTTCTATAATTTTCTTTAACATTTTCTTCAGAAATTGGCTCGTATTCTGAGATCTCTGAATCCGATTGAGTACTTAATGAAGTAACTTTCTTCATCTCCACTGGGTACTCGTATTTTTTGTAGGTATTATAGTTATTCAAGAGGTAAACCTTATCATGTCCATGAAGTGATAAGTTCCAAGCAGCCCTAGGACTCGAAAATATACCACTTTTGTCATAAACCACTAATGTATCATTTCTGCGAATCCCTAAATCAGACATAGATTTATTAAATACACTATAGGGAGGCAACATATGAGGATATTGCGAATCAGGGAGACAAATTGAATCAAGGTCAAAGAAGGCAGCTGATTTAATACGGTCCTCATTCAAGAATTGATCTTTTCCGTTAAACGGAGAGTTAGGCATATACCATGAAGCATCAATGGGTATTACTCGAGAATGGTTAGATGAACTTGACAATAAAGCTCTAAAACCGGAAGGTGAAACAATTCTTATCACTTTACCTGACATACTTGTCTTAAGTTCTGAAGTATCAATTGATTTAATTTGGTTCATATTCATCGACTAAGGAGTCGGATCATTGTGGATTTATACCAACACGTGAAAAATTGGATAAGCGAAAAGCTGCAAAATTCCGTCAATTATATATTTCAAAGTCATATTTATAGTACTTACTCTACAACATTAAGGTTTTCACTCAAACGGGAGGTATCAGCCTTCATGAATTCTCTTAAAGCCATCGTAGCATAAGAACTTACACCCAATTGCATTTTTAATACGACTGCTTTTTTGTCTGCATCTGCATTATTAGCTTCAATGACTCTGCTGATGTCTGGGATAGGTTCACCTTTTGACTCGGCTTCTTTCTTTAAACGTAATATCTCTAAATCAGTTCTAACCAATGATTCAGTGGAATCAGAATAGTTGACAATATCATATGACAAATTGGTTGGCTTACCCATAATTGGCCTGTACGAACCGGCCAACGAGAATTCTCTTACTCTTCTAGCCATGTTGTGAGGATCCAAGCCATCTTTAGCCATCGCATCAACATAGACTTGTTCTAATTGCTTATTAGCAGGGTAAATGATATCGAAACCTGGAGTTGGTAAGACCACGTCGTAAATTGTGTATTTGCCACTTTCTACATCCTCTTTAGTTAAAGGTCTGGCCCTAATGTACTTATCCGTTACTACGTCTTCTTCAAATTCATCATCATCCTCTAAATTAGTTTCAGTCTTAGCTGCTTTTTCGACAAGAACTAAATCCCCTTCTTGCACTTCTAAACCAAATAACTCAAATCTTTTGGAAACTACTAAATTCCAAATGTATGATTGGTATGCATGGGCATACATGATTCTCAAATTTCTTGGGATAGCCATGATACTTTTGAAGTATGATTGTTTGCTGAAATTGTCATCTTCATCATAAGATTCTTTGTTTAAGGTACTCAAAATTGCATGTTCAGCAGTACAACGACGAGGCATCTTTTTGAGAGCCAAGGAGGGGTTAGAAGTTTCTGCCCAGATATGTCTTGCTTCTATAGAATCTGGAGCTACAATGTCTTGTTCAGATAAAATCAATTCAGCAGCTCCTTTCCAGTCTTCTTTCAAAATATAAATACCGAGAACATGCGTAGATATCGAAAACGTCCCGAATCTTTGCATACCGTAATAATTGATGAATCCCTTATCCTTTAACGAAGTAAAGCACTTCGAAACTACATCCTCAACATTTTCTGCTGAATTAAATGATTTTATGTCTCTGATTGTGATTACAAATTCATTACCATTTAAATCACCTAATCCTAATGATCTGTCTTCATAAGAAAAACCTCCTAAGACAGCATTTTTTAAACCCTTATTCAAGGAGCTGACTCTGGCAACTTTACCACGATGAATGCAAAATCTCTGACAAGTGATTCCTCTTCTATCCTTAGTACCAGCGTATCTGATGCTCTTCGAAGGAATACGCAAAAATTTAGAAATGGTTGAAGCTACTTCCATAGTTTCTCTATTTTCTTTGTAAACAGTGAAGTGCAAGTAATATTTAAATGGGCCCAAACCATAATTTATAACACCATTTTCATCAACATGATTAATACTTTCTTGAGGGTTCTTTCTTCTTGGGTTCTTTGAATTCTTGGCCAAAGCAATTCTAAAGGTATTTTCGGCTGAAGTGACGCTTTCCAATTTACCTTGAAATGCTTCACGAAGCAATTGATGCAATTTTCCACGGGTTTGTTTTTCAGGGAAACTTGTTTTAGTCTCCATATTATTACCAGTTGTGAACAACTCTTCGATTTGCTTTAATTCATCAACTGTAATCAACTCTAGTAATGCTGCACGATTCTCCTCGGATAACTCATACTTTGGTTGAGAATCTTCTTCAGTTTTCTTAGCTTCTTCCTCAGATTTTTTAGTTTCCTTAATTTGTTCAATTTCTTCAGGTGTCTTATTTTGTAATTCAGCTCTTTCAATTTGCCTCTTTTCAAGCTTCTTTTCTTTTCTTGTCTTTCCAAGATTGACACCTTCATCTAACAAACGCACAACCTCACCATTAAGGTCAATTTCATTCACAAGGAAGTCAGAATACCTTTGTTTAATGGTTCCAAAAAAGCCACCACCGGTTCTATTAGCTTCGTTAATGAATTGTGTAATACCAACCTCATTTTCTTGAACAACTTTTGTAGCTCTTATTTGCTGATCAAGCTTCAATTTTTTAGATGGATCTATAGATTCCTCTATGTTTCTTTTTACGGGATTTACCTCTTCCATAATTGATTTGCTCCTCGTTTCAAAAATCTTGGAAATCAATCTATGTGGTACCGAGAATATTTATTTCTTAAGCCTATACATGAACTATTGATTAATAAATAATTCTTAATTTTTCTTCTCTGATTTTTTTCGTCTTTCATCTCATCGAATTTTTGGCCATAAAATAAAAAGTACTAAAAAATCATCAAAATTGGTTTTCTAGATTAATATATATGTTTGGTTCGTTTATATAAAGTTGAACTAACTAATGAATGTTTTATATTCTAATACATATCAGCGTTAATAATATGTTTTATTATGCTTTGTATGTATGATGCTAATGGATTCTGGCCATTTCCTATTGCCGCAAATTGAAGTCACAAATCCAATATCTTATGTATATATATGGCTACTTTTTCATATTATTTTTTTATATCATGGTTCTCTAGAAACCGTATTGCTTATAACTTTTGCTAAACCAATTGCTTTTTTTGAACATTCTATACGGTATGTTTAAAAAGTTGGCCCCCATCGAAGCCCTTTCTATCAACAAGGCTAGTCCCCAGAATCGCTTACAGTTGACCCACATCAAAGATTCTCCAACATTAGATAATGAAACAAAAAGCTCCAGAATTACATCTTTGACAAGCATGTGGAGTGATCATACATATTCGGAGAAGAATGAGAAGGTTGGCATTAGACGGTTCGCAAGAGCTTGTACTAAATCGCTAAGCCAATGGAACAGTGGAGTTCTTAATTCCGAAGATGAAAGGAACGACTTGTCTACCCATTATTCAAGAAATAGCTATTTATCTAATAGGTCGCTCCTTGAATCAGATTATAAAAAGCTTTCTCATGTTGAAAAGAAGCATGAAAATGAACTAGAACTAAGAAGATTGCGAAAGCTTCATTTTGATAATCCAGATTCTACAACAGACTCAATAGGTAAACATCAGAGAAAGGCATTGGGTATTTCGAAACCTTCATTAGAGAATATTTCTAACAGTTCTGCTGGAGATTTTAAATCAGATGTTAATAAGGCATCCAGGAAAGCTCTGGATTCATACCAACCCAAAAGAGTAGTACTTATTAAAGATGTTATTACAAGCTGTGGCGCTAAAAGTATTATCTCCCAAGTATGTGGTGGGCCATTAGAACGAATAGTGTTTCACGAGCATAAAAAGGGCGTGATGATGGAATTATACTTTATTTTTCCAGAACATGCTAAAAGCTTCTACAAATTTGGTTCAAATACAGGCTTATTGGTCTTGAATGGCGAGAGATTGTCCTTGGAATGGGCCAATAGAAATAATTCTCACGAAGTTGAATACTGTCATCCACTTGTTCCGAAGTATTTGATGCAAGAAATTAATTATTATGGAGCAAGAAGATGCTTGATATTCTCTAAAACCGTTCCAGATAAGTTAAGCAGACACTCACACGCAATGCATTATCCATCTCCAAGAACTCATTTGTCGAGAGATCTTGATATTGAGGAGATTAGAAAAGATTTCGCAATCTTTGGTGAAATTATTGATATTGCATCTGTAATATCAAGAAAACTCTGCTTCTGTTTACATTTTGCAGATATTAGATCAGCTATAATAGCAAAGAAGGAATGTGAACATGAAGGTAGTTTATTCAACTCAAAATACAGCAATTGGTCAATTTGGTATGGAAAGGACCCAACGGATAAGCCTTGCCTTTCAGTGTAGAAGCTATCAAGATTTTTAGGTATAATATACGTTATTAGCTCTTTAAATAATACAACCACATATCTAGGACCCTCTTCAGTAGCTGCTTTCCTCAACAGGCTAGATGTGTAGTTGAAGTACAAGTTTATGCAATTAGTCGACAATGCTATTAGGATTCCTAATTCGGCAGAATTGTAAACACTAGACAATATTAAAAATACGAGTAGAAATAAGGACAAAAACACCAAAACTAATATTTATTTCTTTATAGCTAGCTAAAACACAATTGAAGTTAACTACAGATGTCTCAACAGAGAACTCCATTGAGATCAAGGTCATCGTTGGCCAATTTCTCGTCAGCTGGAATTTCGACACCCCTGCAACAAACAACAAAACCACGCGCAACTCTTACAGAGTTAAGAAGACCACCTTCTTCACGAACAATGAGACCAGCATCTCCTAGAATGACTACGACAAGATCAAGACCAAGCTCAGCTATGGGTAATTTATCCAGTGGTAGTAGCCGGCCCACCACACCTTCATTTGTCAAGCAAGTGCCATATACTGGTACTATTACGGTTTCGATTAGACCAAATCCTCATAGCTTCAATGCAGCAAATTCTCCATGGGAAATTGAACAACATTCGAATACAATAAATAACGTATCAGATTCAGTTTCGTATAGTTTCGACAATGTATTTCCACCAGAGTCTGAATTAACGAACAGAGAAGTCTATTATAAATCATGCTCCCCAATAGTAAATAAATTCCTCAATGAAGGCTTCAATGGAACTATATTTGCATACGGTATGACAGGATCCGGTAAAACTTTTTCAATGAAAGGTAATGACCAAGATCCTGGGTTTGTTAAATTATCAATTGATGATATTTTCAGTAAGATTGAAAGTGACCGAGGGAACAAACAATTCAGTATTAGTATAACATACTTGGAAATATATAACGAGAAAATAGTAGATTTGTTGAATACCTCGACTTCAGCCGAACTTAAAATAAGAGATGATGCGGTTTATGGTACTAAAATTGTTGGTATTACATCTCCAATCATACATTCCAAAGAACAACTTTTACTGTTGATTAGAAAAGGTGATAATAATAGAAAGACTAGTGCAACTGATTTTAATGCAAGATCTTCGAGGTCACACTCCATCTTACAGATTAAATTAAACACTATTGATTTGGTCAGTAGTACAGAGCAAAATTCAACTTTATCATTATGTGATTTAGCAGGTTCAGAGAGAGCGACTTCAAGCTTAGAGAGGAGAAAAGAAGGTTCTTACATTAATAAATCCTTATTGGCATTGTCTACAGTTATTAACAAATTATCACTCTTGTCATCAGGACTAAGTTCGCCTAATATGGGTAACGACCACATACCCTACAGAGATTCAAAATTAACTAGGTTATTACAACCTGCATTATCTGGATCATCATTAGTACTGATTTTATGTACGATTCACTTGGGATCGTTTAATTCCACCCACAATCAGCAGTTTATATCGGAGACATACAATACTCTAAGATTCGCAGCAAGAGCAAAAGACATAGTAATTAATGTCAATAAAAACCAACAATCATCTATAGGTGGGGCAGAAACAGCCAAGCTTATAGAGGAATTAAAGAAAACTATTGAAAACCAAAAAAATGAAATCTCTATGTTAAAGTTACATTCCAGTGTTGACACGAATATGGATAATAGTTCTATTATACTAGAGAAAAATATGAAGATTGCACAGGTGGTAGCCGAAAACCAAATATTAACAGAAAAATTAGAGCACTTAACAAGATTAAATGATTTACAGAAAACTGAAACGATAATATTACGGAACGATACTTTGAATGATTTACTCGGAGCAGGAATTGATAATCTGTTACTGCAAGTAATGATGGTTAACTTGGAAGAATTTTATAAAAGAGTAAATTATGAAATAGATGAATGCAAATCATACATTGGCCATTTGGAGAACCAGTTGAAGATTTCACTCCAACAGAATGCATTCAAGAATGACTCTGACAATACTTCGAAAGATCCAATAGACAAACATATGGATGCAGTATTAAAAGATCAAGAAGAGGAAATTCTCCACTTGAAAGAGCTATTAAAGGATAAAGACCATGTCATCAAGAGTCTTACGAAAACGACTAAACTACGCAAGTTGATAGATTCAAACTATAACGAGGAGAATAAACAATCTAATATAATCAATGACTCTAGCGATAAGGAAAATTTTTCGGATTTAAAAGAATTCAATATAAATCAGAAGAAGCCACATGTCAGTTTAGATATTTATTAATGCAAACTGTACAATAGAATTAAGAACGGCACAACTTTTATATAATATAAGCAATAGAAGTATTAAATTTTAAAAAGCCTATAACGAGTATCTAAAGCTTGGATTTTCTTTATCAGTCAAGTCTGCGAATTCATGATTTTGAATGTTTTCAAATTTTTCATTTGTATCTAACTTCTCTCTCTTTTTATTATCAATAGCATAGACGAACCAAATTATGATAAGCACAACTAATGAAGCAAACCCATTAACCACGATAGAAATCTTTGCTCCAGTGTACGCAGGCGCTTGGGTGTCAATGAAAGTTTGAGGTCCTACGAGGTTACCAACACAATAACCAACCAAAAAAATAGCATTTGTAGTAACCTTCTTTGTGTGGCCTGCCACGTTAGAAGAAATAATAGATAATACACAAATAAACCCAATAGGGGAGAACGTGTATAGGGTAAATCCAGCATATTGTACCTTATCATTACTAGAAAATGCTAACATGCATTCGGATATGACAACAATAACGGTACCAGCAATAGTCCAGAACATACGATAAGGAAAGTAAAGTACACCGCATGCAAATAAAGTACAACCAACAACTTCAACTGCACCTTGGGGCATTTGCATCAACAAAGCATGAGCTGGAGTGTAACCCATACCAGTTAACAAAATACTACCAAAATTAGTTATACCACCGTTAGGAATATTGTTGGCAATTGCGAACAAAAAGAACAACCAAGTTTTAATATCTGTAATTGCTTCTATAAATTGATGCTTTTTGAAGTGTTTATTACCAAACCCTTGTTGGTTCGATCTGATTCTCTCGACAACAAGTACCTTTTCTTCATCACTAAGAAACCATGCTTGTGCTGGAGTATCAGGTAAATGCAACATAACAACGAAACCTAAGAAAATTGTTAAGCAACCAGTGATAACAAAAATCAACTTCCAAGCTTCCATAGAGTATGAACCATCATTCATATAAACGTTGTAAGCAATGGCTCCAGACCCAATAATCGTACCAATACCATTACAACTGAACCATAATGCGGTTCTGATGAACTGCTCTTCTTTCTTATACCATTGACTGGTCAAAATAACAAATGCTGGAGTGACTGAGCTTTCTAACATTCCCAAAATAGTTCTCAACGTAATGAAACCAGCATAATCTGGAACTGAATGCAAGCACAAAATAACTCCCCATATAATAATAAACACAGACACTGTTTTAACAACTGGGAATCTCTGTAACAAGAGCGAAGCAGGAAACTCGAATACCAAATACCCAAGGTAAAACGCAGTACCGGTCCACGAGTACATATCGCCAACCATATTTAAGTCTTCTCTTAATCCTAAGATCGAGGCGAATGAATTAGATAATTTATCCATAAATTGGAAACAATATAATAAGCACATCACTGGCATTAAACACATGTCGATTTTACGAAGTATTCTTCTATTCGTTTTTGCATCAAGTTCGACTTCTTTTGCGTCATCAATGAATTTCATTGCTTCATCTACATCATTAGTAATATTAACAACTTTTCCCGTATGTGGTGATACTATAGTTGTAATTACGTTATCCTCCATGTCAAGGCTGGTATCTACCTCTTGCACTTTATTTGTAGCATATTGTTTTTCATCCATCATTGCTTGATTTTTTTTTAAAGTCTATAGCGAAAAAGTAGAGTAGTGAAGCCATCTTTCCGACTTTATAAAGATTTAATGGTTGAATTTACCGGTAAAATTAGCCGTATTTGGTACGTTATCATTATCATTATCATTATCATTATCAGGTATTTAAAATCAACCCAATCTGGAGCACAAAACCAAAGATAAGCTTTAAACTTTTGCCCACATTTTTGTGTCAAAAACTTTATAGATAAGGGGTTGCCTGTTTATTGGTTTTACAGGAACGTTATTATCTCGCCGAGTCAAAACTAAAATGGTTGAAGCATAGTATAACACATGAAACGAGACCCGGGGACAAAATCTTAGAGCTTTAAGAGGCGAAGAGTAGTATCGAGATATGTGACCGAGTCATAGCTGAATACCCAGAATGAGCGACATACTGTTTTTAAAGTAATATAAGTTCGCAATCACGTTCCATTATCAAGAGAAGTCAAATATGCCAAGAGCAAATTCTTTAATACTTGAATGTCAAACATATTTTTACTTAGGTGTAGATAAGAATGAAATAAAAGGACAAATGTAATTAATGTGGTATTTATTTGTTCAATAGTTGTAGGAAGATGCTAGTAGATATCTATATCGTCTATATATTAGTATTAGTATTGTATTAGCTCAACCAGGAGTTGGTAGGGCGAGATTGCCCAACCTGCAAATTAGCTCTTTTGGTAGATTGACTTGGTTTATTAGAGTTTGCTAACATTTTGCGTTGCTGTCTGAGTTGAGAATTAAAGTTACCTCCATTCCCAATGATATCTTTTTGGCTGTTGTGATCTGGAATAGCAGGTTCAACAACCGTTTTAGGTTTCAATTTGAGATCATTCAGATCTTGCTTGAGGACATTGACCAATTTATTATTAATCATACGTTCACCACGGTTGAAAAGTCCTGTTTGATCTTTGATACTAATTTTGTAGCTCATTCGTTCGTTTATCTTGTCATCTTTGAACAAATCAATTATATCATTATTGAATATTTGAGTTTTGCGATTTTTACCCAAAACAACTCCATTAATAAGACACGAGTTAGTACTAAGATCTAAAAGCCAAATATCATCGAGACAGTGGGCCGGGCTTTCATAGATTGAAGAAGATAACACAGGATGACGTTTCTTTTGTATTAAACAGTGTATCTTTGATATTCTATCATCATTGATAAATGTATCACACGTTTCATTACGACCAATCGCATATGGGTTAACCCCCTGTCTAATATAAATAGGCTTGTTGTTAACTGTTCTATCAACCGGTAAAAGTATTATGAATGTATCCAATGGAACTTCTTCATTGATACTTAAGCTTTCAAGTTTTATTCTTTTGGAAGTATCTATTGGTTCAGATGCATCAATTGGTCGTTTGCCGTAGCTTTGATGTATATTATCATTTGTTATGTCTTGCAAACTATGTTCATTTATACTTATATTTTGGTTTTGAATCTTGGTCTTGTTCACAGCTACTTCATCATGTATATATCCATTAGCTTCAATTGGTATTTTATCATTGATTTGGCTCTTTGGTTTTGCAATTGCCTTTTGTTGACTTGCAGGTTGCTGAGATGGCGGTAAAACTACTCTCTTTGGTACTTTGAACTGGTTCTTCTCTAATGGTCTCACCATATCATTATCAATCTTTCTTAGTTGTTGACTTTGTGATTGCGAAAGACTCATTTCTTCATTATCGTCCTTTATATGCGATAACCATTTATGCTTTAAGGCACCCTGGGCAGTTATTCTCAATCTGGGATTGACTTGTAAGCAACAATTTAAAAAGTCCTTACCATCTGCAGAGACATTATATGTGTTTAATGGTGATTCATGATATTCTGCATTTTTAATTTTAGTAAACATTTGAGCTTGGGTCTTACCATTGAATGGTAAATGCGAGGTTAATAGCACATAGACAAGACAGCCCAATGACCATATGTCAACTAAAGATGAGTAATTATTCGAGTCGTTAGCATCATATTTACCTGTAATTATTTCGGGCGCAACGTATGCTAATGTACCACAGAAAGTTTTCATGAATGTGACATTGTCACTTAGCTTAGCCAACCCAAAATCAGTAATTTTAATCAAGATGGGATCATCCTGCATTATTAGAATATTATCCGGTTTTAAGTCTCGATGCGAAATGCCCATTTTATGAACGTAATTTATACCTTCCAAAATTTGTTTGGTAATCACTTGGGTCGCATCTTCACCGATTGCACCATTTGCTGCTACAAAGTCCATTAAGTCACCACCAGGAACATACTCCATAACTAGATAATAATTATCAATGTCTTCATAAAATGATTTCAAGTAAACAATGTTCGGGTGGTCTAATTGTCTCAAAATCGATAATTCTCTATTTACTCCTTCCATTGATTCTCCATTTTTTAACGCTTTCCTTCGATTTATTATTTTTACAGCATAAGACTTCCCTGTAGACCTCTCAATCGTCTTTTTGACGGTCGCAAACGCGCCCTGTCCGATAACCTCGTTCTTCACAATAAAATCCTTGTATATTCCCTGTTCTTTTATGTCTGGATTCGAAAATTTGGATGGATTGAACTTATCTTGAAACAATATCACAAATTTTACCACATCCTTAGGAATACCGTTCCCCACTGATATTTCATCTCCCTGGTTTAACATGTAATTCGATCCTTTTACTAATCTACTATTATTCAAATGCGTCCCATTAGTAGACATATCTTGTATCCATAAAGTATTATATTGCGTATTAAACCATAACTTAAAATGCTTATTTGAAAGCCGAGTACTTAAATTGAGGGTATAATCACATTCCTGGTTTCTACCTATTATCCACAAGTTTTTATCTTGCGTTAAGTCAAAGTGGGTATACTGACCTGTAGTACAAACCAACCGACATATGTATGACTTATCCGAATCATCAACATCCTGTGTTGCTGGCGACTGTTGAGTCGGCTGTGTTTGCGTTGGTTGCGTAAATTCCATTACTGATTAGCCTTATAGTTGTAACCATAATAAACCGTAATGAATTTTTTAATATTGACGCGATTCAAAATGAGCACGTGACAGTTGATAAAAATGCTCTATTCTACTAAAACGATTTTTCAACATGATTTATGGGTTAAATTTAGACGGCCGTTATAAGTACGATATCGAGGCTATAAGTAGAGGGGTATTAAGGAAAGAGATTTAAAAATAACGACTCATTAAAGGTTATTTATTGTATTATTATATTATTATATACATGCAAATGATATTAATAGTTTATGCGATACTTTTGACGGAATGGGCAAATGAAGTGATCGGTTGAAGATCGTGACTATCGTTTGGTACACCGTTTTCATCAACGTAATCTAAATTATTCAATTCGTCTTCTTTGTAGTTGTAATGTTTGAATAAGAACCAGAAAGCAGTACCTGCGATGAAACAAGATACAGCTAAACCAGTATAAGTCCAGACCAATTTAGGATCTTCGGATGTAGAAGATAAAGCAATACCAATAGCAGAACCAAAGGCATTGGTAACTAAGAACAATGAAGTAATGAAAGATTTCATGGAAACTGGAGCTTTAGTGTATGCGTACTCTAAACCGGTAATAGATGCAAAAATTTCAGACATGGCAATCAAGAAATAAGCTGGGGCTTGGATGGCAACATGAATGTGGTTTGGAACATCCTCGTAACCAGCACACGTTAATGGCTCATCGTAGCAAGGACCAGTGGAGTAAATATAATGCTGCAAAACAGCGGCGTAAACCATGGAACCAGTAGCAAACATATAACCCATGGTAATTCTAGTGATGGCTTTGAAAGGAGTGAATCTTCTGATGAATGGGTAAACAATCCTTTCACAAATAGGAATGAATATAATAATTGCAATAGAATCGATAGCTTGCAAAATATCATTTGGTAAGTTATGTGTTTCCATTTGACCAGCTTGAGAAACGAAGTTGTTAAGCATTTGTCCGTAAACAACCCAGTAAAGAGGATAGAATGCAAAAACCTTACAAGCATAGATAGCTCTCTTAACTTCTTCTACGAATTTATCACTCCATGGGTAATCCTTTTCAGGAGAAACCGAAGGCTTAGCAGAATTCATATTGAATTTGTTTTTTATACCGATGAAAGTAATTCTGAAAGATTTTGCAATAACCTTGTCAGAAACAGGTAATTGGACATATTGCTTTCTACCGAGCAATAAAGCTCCAATAGCAATGAAGAAAAAGCAGAATGGTAATAAATAAGCAGCCCAGAAACCGACATTAGCTTCTAATTCTGTAGTGGCAATGACGGATAAAGAACCAATATTAATCATAAGGTAGAAATACATGAAGACATTTTGAATAGTAACATTTGGATCTTGAATAACACGTTCACCAGACTTTAAAACCTTGATAATTGGTAGCGTTTTTGGGACTTGATCAGCAATTAATGGCGAAACGTTGGACTTTACACCACCTGTACCGATACCGATAATAATAATAGCAACTATATATCCACCTAATGCTGTTGTTTCGCTCATTGATGGGAGCGAAGTGACGAATAAGATTAAAATACCAACTGTGTATAATATAGAGAATGCGATAATAGTATTCAACTTACCCCAATAAGTATCAGCAACCCAAGCACCAAAAATTGGTGTGACGTAACACCAAAATTGGAAGAAGTAAGATAAAGCAGTAGCACCTTTTTGGGCCAAATTTAACATACCTTTTGGCTTGCTATATTGCATGTAGTTTTGAAATGGAGCACTCAAACCGTAGAAAGAAAATCTTTCAGCCAATTCAACAACAGCCACAAGCCAACATCTCAAAGGAATTGGTTCCGATACATGTCTCAAGGTCTTCATTTCTTCTGGGGTTGGGGTTCTACCTTCATCCTCTTCAACTGATCCAGACAACTGATCTTCGTTGGCTTGGCTATTTTCTTGCACGATGGCTTGCTCATATTTTTTTTCCATCAGTTCGGTTTCAGCAACCTTCTCGGTGGTATATTCACTCATAGTATATTAAGTGCTTAGTGAAGAAGAGTACAACCAAGAAAGATATACAGTAGAATCTAATACAATAATGTAGAGTGTGTTAGAAAAAAAAAAAAGACGGAGATCTTTGGTTTTATATCGATTCATCAACTTGTTATCAGGTACCAATAAAATGATGGTGAGTGGAGATAACACAACTACGAGCTGCAATGTACATGCATACTAAGTCTGACTAACTTGATTCTATCCACTCAATTGCCAGATTTTACCGCAATGGATATGCACTTCTACTAAGGGCATTTCAAATATCGCAAGACAATTTGTGTTTACAAGGCATTAAAAAAAAAAAAAAGTACATGCGATGAATTCCCGAGCGATAATTTTTTCAAAAGGGCCGTATACCTACGAGGCTTCCCTTGAGGCGATTTTATTCCTTTTGCTGGCTTTCAAGGAAGAGACTCCGTTATCGCTTACCCTACAAAACTATGTCCATCTTATCAACAGTTACATATGCCTTCGTTCCATATTTCGGTCCGTGGGAGTTTTAAACACAGTTAGTATGGGGTAATAGAGGAGGAACGTTTAAGGGAATTACGTGCAGTATATAGCAGATCCGAGCTGTACTCATCGATTTCTTTACAATAATGCCTTACATATGTAAATTACATAATCGATACCTTTGACGGAGGGTTCAAGGTGAAAACCACGCCGGTCCGGCTAACTTGCATCATTAGCGACAGATAATAATCCCTTCACCGGTAATGAATCATGGGGGCGGGCCATTCTAAAGTTAATTCTCTTCTGCCGTAATAAAAAGTGGTGCAATTTTTTTAGAATGCTGCGAAATAGAAGAGCAAAAAAAAAAAAGAAATAAAGGTTGCAATATCGGAAAAGTGAACCGAATTTCGGATAAATATTCCGCGCAGAACTTTCGTTCTTCAGAAGATAGAGACGCAAAAAGTGAAACAGGCCAGGAAAGTAAACAAGGAAGTAAGCAAAAAAATAATCTATAGCTGTATTAGGACAACTTCGATGGCGATATAATCTCTGCGATTAATTCAGGGGTGAGTGAAAAGCAAAATAGCATGTGGTACCGAATTAGACGGCAAGCGACGGTCGAGCCGTGCATCGTACGTTTCGCTTAAAAACTTAAAAACAAAGGACTCTTAGGTAAATGCCATTTAGAGATGGATACTCACAACAAGGGACGCTTCCATGTATTATACATCTAATCTAATCTAAATATACGACGAAGGCCCTTAACATATACGCTTTAAGAATTGGCTAGAAATGGAACATCGGGACTCCTGGACTCAGTGTACGGGCCAGTAACCAGGGAACAAAAAGTGCATCTTTTCTAGAACCTCTTTCTTGACACCTTGAGGACTAGTACTGACTGCATACTTCATTGATCCCTGGAGGTCATCACCAAGTCCTAAGGAGCCCTCAGTCAACTCTTTGGCGATAACGTCGACCAACTTCGTGGCCATTTTGCAAGCGTTGGCTGAGTTGGCCTTCAAATTACCGACTACCGTTTCCACAGTGACAGGTTCTTCATTTTCATTCCATGAATCGTAGTCAGTGGACATACAGATCATTTGGTAGGCAATTTCGGCCTCTCTTGCCAACTTTGCCTCTGGTAAACAAGACATGTTGATAACAGAGCCACCCCATGATCTGTACAACTTTGATTCAGCTCTAGTACTGAATTGTGGACCTTCCATACAGATCAAAGTCAAATCTTCACCCTTGTTGGTTTTAGCCTTACTGTGGAAAGTTGGAATATCCTTACCGTCATGTTGGTCCAAGAAACCGTTCGTTTCAAAGCTGTCAGCGATGAGCTTGTTCAACTTGAGATCAAATGGCTCCCCAAACATAGCATGGGCCACAAACCCCTTCTCGAAAAAGGTCGATGGTCTGATTCCCTTGGTTCTATCGATTACTTGTGTAGGAATGACAAAATCTCTTGGTTTAATTTCCGGTTGTAACGATCCAACAGCAGAGAAAGCAACAATAGCCTTGACTCCAATTTTCTTTAAAGCAGCCATGTTAGCTCTAGATGGCACATCAGTAGGCAATAAATCGTGCTTCTGTCCGTGTCTAGCTAAAAACGCAACTGGGAACCCACCTTCAGTAACAGAAATAGTAATTGGTGACGATGGATACCCCCATGGTGTAGAGACTGTCAATCTTGCTACCGGCTTCAAGTTTGGCAAGTCGTATAATCCGGTACCACCGATGATAGCGAATTGGACCGGTTCGTTAAATTCATGAGGTAATTGCGATAAATTGATTTCTTCTCTATGTACTGACATTTTTTTTTGATAAATTGCTCTGTTTGACACAATGTAAGAATGTCTATCTTCTTGATTCAAACGTACCAGATTCTTTAATTAATCAGAGAATCGTGGTACTAAATCGTGGGTTCTTCCATCACCAAACGTGATTTTTCAGTCTAAAGTGTCTAACCTGTAAAAATATTCAATTTTATTGCAACCTGTAAACTCCATTAGATTTGAACGCTCTTCGATGATACTATATAAATCAAATTTAATGTTCTTTAATGAATGACTAATAACTATGTTTCCAAGAACAAAGATACCTATAAGAGGTGTTCGTTTAACACTTCAACTGGCATCTAGTAAAGGAAGGACTTTTTCTTCGAAGCCGCCAAAGACAGAGGATGGCGTATATTCATATTCGGGGTCACATATAAATTCCCATTCACACTCGCCACCTCCACCAACTATAAACAAACACAAGAATAAGTACATACCGTTTAAAGATTTCCCCAAGGCACCTGAAAGCATATTAAAGCAATCGGCAGAAGAGCTATTTTCAAATATCAATATGAAACCGGCAGTGCATAGCACCGGAAATAAGGATAATTTTGTAGATTTCTCGATTCCAGACAAATATCTTAAAAGTCAGATGAAGGATGAAGTGACGGAGAAAGATAAGGCATTAGTAGAGGAGCTTGATAACTTTTTGAAGTCAAACGATCAACTCGAGCAGGCACAATCACAGTTGAATTTTATTAAATTATACTATGATCAGGATACCAATCTGTACCAACCATTACCAGAGCATACGTTGAAAAAGTCCTTATCAGGGATGATTAATTTAAATCCATCTTTGAACGATATTGACGATGAGTATTTATGGAAATTAATCCCTAAGGACAAGACTTTTGGTAACCCTCCTTTTGAGCAGTCCATATCCAAGGATGGGTTCAAACAATGGGAAAAAGAACAAATACAGAAACATAAAGCTGAAATAAAGGAAGAAAAAATCAACAATAAGGAATTTGAAGATTTTAAGCAATTATTGCACAACTCAAAGACATTTTTCAAAGTAAATTCCAATGGTCGCAGAAAGTTGGATAGAAAATTATTGAAGAAGTATAAGCAGTTAAAGCAACAAGGTAAAATTCCTAAAGATTTCAACTTGATCAAGTTTAATGATGATAATGATTTATAATCCTCCTCAGAGAGGGTCCTACATGTTTATAGTATAAATAATCAGTATAGTATTTTTTAAATATTTATTAAAAAAGAAAGGTTATTCAATAATAATTAATTCAACATCTTCATATCCAAATTTACTCTTGTTTTCTTCATAGACTTTCTTCAAGCCATCCACATATAACTTATGGTAATGATTGAGAATTTCAGAGGGAATCTTTACTTTTTTGTCTCTTTTTTTAGAAACCTTTTTATTTTTTTTATCCACTCCATTTCCTTTTACACTAGCATTTTTATCCCTATTTTGCGTATCCTTTTCTGACTCTTCGTCATCGGAATCGAAGTCTGGGTGCTTTAATTTATAGTCAGCAATTAATCCACTAGGAACGTAAATAGGTTCACCCATGCATATGTCAATTGGGTTTCTAAATGGCAAGAACCCAAAATCATATATGAAAACTCCTCTGGCACTGAAAAATGGGACTGTAAACTGAAATGTAGCTTTCATCCATTCTTGGAATTTTGATCCAAGAGACCCCGGCTTTGGATTAGCTATTCTGAAAATATCTGCTTCTCCAAAACCGAATGTGGGTACTAAACATACATTACCTAATTCAATAGCCAATTTAACAAAACCTTTCCGTTTATTCAAAACCAACTGGATTTGTCTAGGCCCCGAGGATTCCTTATCCAGACTATCTTTTTCTTCGACTTCATCAGACTTTTCAGCTTCCGTATCATTAATTTTACCAAGGTTTTCATTTGGCTTTTCATTATCGGATTGATTATTAAGAGTCTCACTTCCTGAGTGCTCTTCGTTAATATGTTGGGTTTCAAGGCTTTTCTCGCCTTCCTCATTGTCCAAATTGCTTTCATTTTCGTTTGATTCCTTTTTTGTATCTATGTCTTCCACTAATTGTTTTTTCATGCTATAATGTTGTACTTCATTAGGTTTATACTCCTTTACCATTGGTTCTGTTTCATCATTTTCGCTTTGATCTGATTCACCATTCTTATATCCAAAACCAATCCTTGATCTTGGTGAGACCATTGTATTAAGCAATGACTCCTGTGCACCACCAACGACAAGACAAACAGAATTATCACCGTTATTAATAAGACTTTTAATATTCTTGTAAGATGCACTTGTTAATCCTAAGCCCATTAAATAATCACGGTAAAATGGCAAGGTAAATTGTGTAGTTAAAGTTAAAAGGAAGGTATTACCAACACCTGGTAACAATCTAGTATACTTAGAAGGATCATGGAAAAATGGCTTTAAAAATCTAAAAGGTGGCTGGAATGGTTCGTTTCGAATTACATTAGTTGCAAATGCACCCATGACTCCCATAGAAATTACTCCATGCGGGTGGTATCCAAAAATATACCTAGGCCCAGTACTTACCTTTTTATATTTCAAAGCTTTTCCAGGTTGTTTATCACTCGAAGTAGTATCAAGAATATTGTGTGAATCTGTATCATTCAACCGTTTTCTCAATCCTAATCTTTTAAATAATTTATCAAGAAGTGTTCTGGAATCCTCTGAAATTAGATCCTCTTCGTCATCGTTTCCTTCATGATCATCAACAAGCATCTGTGTAAAAGTTGGCTCCAATTCACATGCTTTGTGAACAGTAATAGGAAAATAATTCACAAACCATTCCCAGATTATGATATTTTTCATCCAATCTTTAACCCTGTAGACAATTTTACCATTAGTAGGCGTATGAAAATCGAACCAGTACCACCAGATGAAGTAAGGAAGAATAACAAAAATCCAGATGATCCAGCCTAATGAAATTGCCAACAAGAAAAGACTGACGAAAAATGGAATGGAGAGACAATGCCAGATTACCCCCATAGTTTCTAGTCTATTCTGTAAAGGTGTGTTCAATGGAGCAAAATTGACGAACGACTTCTTCTTATGTGTCTTTGGTTTGGTGTTAGATTTGGTACTTGAACGTGAACTCCTTCTTGAGCCATTTTCCGACGGTGAATCGTTCGAACCATGTCTCCTCCGTAACTGTTTTTTTTTATCCTCTGGTGTGGAATGTTCTTCAGAAAACGACGACTGTGACATAGTTATTATGAAAAATAACTCTCAGGCTACAACCAAAAATTTAACGAGAATATGATGGCGTAGATGGGAATTAACCTAAGGAATACTTATGAATTAATCATAGGGATATTCATCCTAATACAGCAACTTTCAGGAGGAGATTTTATGGGGATCGCGAAAGGTGACAGGAAAACCATAATGGGAAATTTTTCAAAGAAGAATGCAAAAGATAAATACATGGTCAAATAATGAGTAAAAGAAATAAAGATAAGGCTAATTTACTAGACGCTGATAACCAGAAAACCCATTATTGGATCAATCCTAAGAAAAGGCGTAAAAATAATTTAATTGGCAATCTTTGGAATAAGATTGATGTATCGCAAACACATCACAATACACCATTTAACAAGTTATTTCAAGGTAAAGAGACAGACAAAGAAGTCGAAAATAGATATGAGTTATTTAATAGAATTTGGAATCATCAGTTGTACAAGATACAAACTATTTTAGATAATGAAAATACCGAGTTATTCGGAAAACTCTTGCAGTATATTGATTCGCCATTCGATTATGGAAAGAATGACACACATATTGCCATTAATAATGTACATAAGATTCCAATTGGATTTATACTGCTTGGTTCTAATACGGCGAACAATATTCGAATTATACAAGAATTCAATAAGTTTGTACAGATACATGAGCAGAAGCATATTAAGCTTATCAATTTGAACTCTAAAAATTGCGCAAACATAAAATCTACTTTAAGAGAGGTGGTAAAGCAGGTATTGAGTAAAAAGAGTGAAGAGGCCGAAGAAAATGATAGCAGTGACTCTTCAGAAGATGAAGAAAGTGAAGACGAAGATATGGAGTATGATGGAAGAATAAATTACGACTTTGATATTGTTGAAGATTGGTGTCTAAAGCACTTTAGCAGAGAGAAAGGGAATTTAAAAAACACCAGCTCGCGCCTTATAATCATATTACAAGATACAGATTCAATAAGTACCCAAGTATTGAATCAGTTGATTAAATTAATCCATTCATATTCCAATAAGTTGCCTATAAAATTAATTATGGGATTGTCGTCTTCGCATGTAACGAATTGGATAAATAATAATTTGAGTAATGAATTGAGGATATTAATCAATGGTTTCAAGTTCAATAGTATAGATACTAAGCTTTTAGGTTTCAAATTAATTGATGAAGCATTCCTAAATTATGAGAATGATGAAACTAACTCGCTAATACTCAACTATAAATTATCGTCTATTATCTTCAATAGATTCAAGAACTCGAATAACTCAATTGATAATTTAATATCCCAATTTAAGTTGTCATATATGATTTATTTTTACCAGCTGCCATTGTCGGTGTTAATAGACGAAAATTTCAAACCTAATACTAGATACATTGAAGCATTAAGAAAATTGCCGTCTTTCAAGAAGTATATGGAGAAATTAGTATTTAAATACAATGAACAGAAAAAATTATTAGAGCAGCAAAAGGAATTTGATGATTTCAATCTTGATTTAAAAAAGAGAATTGATTCTAAAGAAGCCGAGGCATTGAAAACTGAAATAACGAAGTTGTTAAAATCAAATGACACATTAAGAGCTTTATTTAATGATAATCGGGTTTCTTTCAAAAGGTATAGGTTAAGTGTTCTTAACTTAATGAATATTATTTATAAAATACAAGAATATAATGAAAAACCAAATAAAGAGAAGTTTGAAATTTATAAATTGATCATAAATAACCAGGTAAACTCGTCGGTCTTCTTGAAAGAACTTTTGGTCTCATTGAAAACGAACCTGTCAGACTTTGTTAGGTTTGTTAACTCGGATGTGTTGACGGAGGAAGTGAATGGAGTCAAAGACATGCAATTGATCAACTTACGAAAGAGTTTGAAAGAGAATACTTCTACTGATACTGTGCTTAGCTGCATATCAAAATATATTCAAAGCGAAGAGATTATCTATAAGCTTGATGATAATTTATTTAATGAGATTTTTTCTCTTGATGGTGGAAGCTTCGTTAATTTAGGCTTCAATTTCGAAGAAAATTATGAAAACTTGATGATTAATCTTATAAGACCAAAATTGAGATCTATTCTAGAATTGGGCTTGAATGATTCCAATTCATATTTGCAAAATGAACTAATTTCTGAAGCTGACACTAATGGTTCGAACGTCCCACCTATGATTTGTCAGCTATTTAAAGTCTATAAGGACGCACCAGTATCCATAAATATTTATGACTTCTATTGTGCATTTAAGCAATCCTTATCCAGGGAATCGGTAATATCTGAATTAATAAAATATAGTAAGGGGGATGATTATAAATCCATTATAGAAAAATGCCAACTGGAAAACGAATTAATATGGGACAAGATTATATATGCTTGGTTCTTGCAATCTTGTTTTGAACTAATCAATCTTGGTTTACTTAAGGAAAAGGCTAAGAATGATTATTTAGAAAAATCAATATGGATTAATTTATAAAGTTATTTAGTTATTCATCTTTATTTTGTCCTGAAAACTTCTTTGCTGAATCAAGATACGAGTTAATTTTTTCACTAGCTTTGTCGTAATATTCTCCATTCTTCATATGCTTATGAGCTGAAATTGATGTGATTATTAATATAGTCAAAAATACGGATAATATAATTAAATTCATATACCTTTGATTTCTGAATAATCTATTTGAAATTTGTGTGGAATTGGCTATGGGACTCATGTTTGATAATGCTGAATAAAGGAAAAAGACCTATTTTACTGTAAATAATCTCTTATGTATAACAGATATTCACTTAGATGGTTCGCATGAATAAGGAGTTGTGTGAAAACCAGACATATCAAAACTTGCATCTACAAGCCTAAATTACAATACCCTAAAAAGAGTTCTGTTACAAACAATTCTATCTATATTTAATATTCATACTATATTCAATGCAATTTATTAACCATTAAGGTCACCTATGATAAAAACTCATTATCAATCCATATATCACCTAATCGTTCGAATTTTTCAATCTCACTCTTCGTGAAATGAATAAGGATACCAGTTTGAATGTTATATTTCTTCTGATCCCTATCATATAATCCTCCGATTTTCGAATATCCGCACCAAGTATACCCGGCACAGTAGTCTCTCATGTTTGTCCAAGATCTGCTTGGTTCTTCTTCTAAGTTATCTGCTTCTATGATATCATGAGGTGGAATAACAGCATCTCTAATCACCAATCTATTTTTAAAGAAGGACTCGAACTCGACAATAGACTTTAAATGAGCGTATCTCTTTCCTGCTTCAAACTCCCTTTTGAAATCAACCTTATCATTTTGTCCACAATGCTGGAACCCGGAATTAAACCAAAGTAAACTATGACTGTCTTCATCATTTATATGTGCAGGGTGATTGGAACAAACTTCCTGTGCATTATACTTTGATCGCAGTCTTTCAATATCGGGTGTCATATAACCAATGGCTGCCAGGAAGTGGTCATTGAAAGAATAGTTTTCGTTGCCTGAGACCACAAACGCTAGCCAAAACAATTCTTTATCCCCATAAACTCTAGCTTGCACTGGCAAGTGAAAGATCAATTGAGCCATAATCAATGCTTGACTGAAGTGTCTTTGACGATTGATGACCACTAGACCACTTTCCATATAATGATTTAAACCCTGGAAAAACTTTCTATCTAAGGTGTATCCAGTTGTCTGAGGAATGTTAAAAAATAACGAATCCATTAACGACGGCATCATTTTTTTGAAAAACATCAAATCACTTTTTGGCCTGTATTCAACAGCAAGTCTATCTTTGTAAAACATTGTTCCAGTTTTCTGATATTTACGTAAACCGAAAAAAAATTCAGGTTTCTCCAAGACCACAGTGTCGGCATCCATCAAAATCATTTCTTCAAATGAGTTGAAGAGGGTTGCCAATATCTTATTCCCAAAATTCCCAAATTTATCGATGTATTTGGGTTTCACTGCACTAGACACGTCAATAAATGATATATCCTGGGGTGGTAGAACATTATCATCTGATTTAAATTCACTTCTACATATCTCGATCAACTTATTTCTTGAGCTCTCAGATAAATCCTTGTAGTAGATCACTTCTATTGGTAATGTATTTTTCAATGCTCTCAACAACTTGATAAGTCTTATGGTTAACTCCAAATGACCATCAGATATCGTAAAAACAATCCCACGTCCCTTTAAATTATTTTTGAAATTAGACAAAAAGCATGGTTTGGTAAACCGGTCCATCATTTTACTTTGTTTCTTAGGAAAACGAGTTGTTGTACCATCCCATTTCATATAAACAGGCATTTCAAAGCTTAGCCACGGGTACAACCTTTCTTCTAACTCACGGCATGTGTATTGCAACAGGTCAGAAATACCAAAGTTTACCAGACTCTTACCAGACATGAGCTTTCTTTGTTCTTTTATGAATTTAGAGTCTTCTGAAGAGTCTAGATAACACTTATTGTAGATCTTCAAATGGGTAAAGTAATCATGCAACGTCTTTTCTTCCTGTCGGATCACTTTCCATGCGTCTGACAGTTCTTCTGTTTTGTAATCGTCCCTATTGAACCCAAAATGCAGATGTGGTCCTATAAAGTTCGATTCATTCTTCATGAGGGTATTCATGTACAAATTACATCTTTGCCTGAATGAATGGTCGTTCAATGCACCTCCTAAACCTTCTTTTGCTATGATTGTGTCATATATAGAAGAATGAATCTTAATGCCTTTCAAGTCCTGATGTCTACCAACTTTATCATATAATGCCGCTACTACACTGTTGTCCTCAATGTTAATTTCAATCTTTGCATTTATATGGTAAAATATCCAAAAACATAGTATCCATCCGAGTGCAACAGCTCTTATGACGGTTTTTTTACTTATTGATTTAAGCGCCATACCCGTCGAATTTTACACCAAAAATATCAATTAATATTTTTTTTTGTCCACGTTTACCCTATAATGACTACCAAACCCTTAGACCTTCGTAATACATAAATAAATAAACCAAAACAAATAATCAAATTCCATTACTTCCTACTCATTTTGACATATTTGAAATTCTTTATAATGCGAACCACGTTTTTCATTATACTGCATATTCTATTCCGATACGATGGACACAATTGCTTTCCAAGCCTCCTGCTGTTAATGCCCAATTGACAACATGCTACGAAGGGCTGCGGTTAATAATTTATTGTTTTTTTTTGTTAAGTAGTAGTATATCTTTTCATATTAGTATATTTATCTTGTGAGTAAAATATACATCCAGCTCATTCCTTTAACTCGAACCTGTGTCTTAGATTTAGCGAGGAAGTGATGGCGCATATAAGTAGCAAAGACCCAAACATCTATCGATGTCATCCTGCGCCAGCTCAAAAACTACAACCGTATCGCCGACTTCGATTAGGCTTTGTCGCAAACTCAATTACGACTCAAAATCCGTACTGTGAACCTGACATTTTGGACTAAATATTATTCTTGAATTTTTTTTCTTAAATTTACTCTTCCTTAAACCCTAATGTAGTTGCAAACAATGTTTGTAAGATACATACAATGGATTTCTTCGTCGTTGGCCTTCTTTCGACTAAAACTAGGAAGGACAAAAATACAAGATCCATACACCTGGTGTATGGATTTACAAGCCCGCATTTTCCATCTTTATAATGCTCCGTTATTATGGAACATCTCATTGGCCAATTTCGCCGGTTATCAGTTTGACATCCATAATATTTTCTGCTCCCCATTCTTGTAGTATTCTTCCACACGATTTAATATTTCTCTGCATGAGCCTACCTGAAATCCTTCGCACAAACTACCTGCTGGCCAAAATCCGCTGAATCGACAAATGGCTCACCAGAGCGTATACCAGACAGTTCTATTAGCGGGTGTCTATGTTAGGCTTACTTATCACTAGTGTGTCTAGTGTCTAGCGTGGGCCCACAATTGCTTATCGTTATCACTAAATAGGGAGTGTGTTATGTAAGCAAATTTGATAGACTTTTTGATAGCTGCTGGTATCGCTTTCACTATATTTTCGCGGCGTTATAGTAGCCACAGAAGGCTATTTATCACCATAGTCATTCTAGCAATCGTTATCCACTCCTTTATGGGGTCATTGAGCATAGGACCTGTAGAATTCGGCCTCCTATTTGTCCCCTTTCAATTACTAGGCGAATCAATCCTGGGAGGCCCATGTATGAATTTCTGTTTTAGAAGAAACGAGACACGTGATTGTCTATCTCAGGAGGCATACGGCACCAACTATCTAACCCCGTTCGTATCGATCATCCATATCTGTAGATAGCGATAAAACAGACCTTAAAACACCATTGCATGAGTGTAGATCGCGTGGTATCTCTGGACGCCTATCCATGCGAGGACGAACATTCGTTGGACACAATCTTGAACATCCACAGTTATTGTCCAGCAGTACTTTCACAACCACACTTCGAATATCAACCGTTCCCGGAAGTCCATAACTAAGAGTCTACAAGTCTACTATTATAAACATATAAACCTATACGCGTCCTAAATGCTTGGATTATACATAGATACTTCAACATGTGAATATAGAATCTCAGGCGACGCAGCGATTCGACAAAGATCACTTTCTAATTGTGGTAAGTCTGTAGATACTACATCCAAGATACAATAGCCCAAACGAAAATCTACGGCATTTTTTGTCGCCCATTTAGTGGAATGCAGATATACGCTTTTATCTATTGTTCCCAATAGTCACCGAAAGTGATTAGCGGGGTCGTGTATATTGGGTGAATAATATTGATTGAAATTTTGCAATTGATAAGAAGTTATTACTTAATGCAACTAACCTGGGCACATACAGAGAACATATAAGTATGAGACAATATCCGGAAATAATGGTGAACAAAGAAAAGCAGATTTATTCGAAAAGCTTTTGATCGTTGTATTACAGGTTCATAATATCACACGATGCCTGAAAAAGAACTTAATTATATAAGGTCAGCGGACGCTGCAACATCCACCGAGAAAGACGGTGGAGTGTTTGTCGATGCTTTTGAAGCCAGCGACAACAAGGCTCCTATGAGCAAGTTTGAGAAGTTTCGTGATTCTTTTAGGAGGTTTGACGATACTGAATTGGGTCTCGATCCTAATTTGTCTGAAATAGAAAGAGCTGCTATCATTACTGCTAACGCTCCATTATCGAGATCTTTGAAGAACAGACACTTGCAAATGATCGCCATTGGCGGGTCCATTGGTACGGGTCTTTTTGTGGGTTCTGGTACGACTTTGAGAACTGGGGGTCCAGCAGGGGTTTTGATTGCTTATATTATCATCGGGGTTATGATTTACTGTACTGTCCAATCTTTGGGTGAGTTGGCAGTGACGTTCCCAGTTTCTGGAGCTTTCGTTACTTACAATACTCGTTTTGTTTGTCCTTCTTGGGGTTTTGCTATGGCTTGGAATTACGCCTTGCAATGGTTGGTCGTGCTTCCGTTAGAATTGGTGGCTGCATCTATTACAATCCAGTACTGGGATCAGAAAACCAGTCCGGCGGCGTTTGTGGCTATTTTCTATGTTTTGATTGTTAGTATTAATTTCTTCGGTGTCAAAGGTTATGGTGAAGCAGAATTTGTTTTCTCCATTATTAAAGTTACCGCAGTTCTTGGCTTTATTATATTAGGTATAATCATCACTGCAGGTGGTGTCGGGCCTCAAGGTTATCTTGGTGGTAGATACTGGCAACACCCTGGTGCCTTTGCTAATGGATTCAAGGGTGTTTGTTCTGTTTTTGTCACTGCTGCTTTTGCTTTTGCTGGTACTGAGTTAGTTGGCTTAGCTTCTGCTGAATCTGCTAATCCAAGAAAAACATTACCAAAAGCCACCAAGCAAGTTTTCTGGAGAATTGTTTTATTTTACGTTATTTCTTTAACCTTAATTGGTTTATTAGTTAAGTACGACGATGACAGATTACTTTCTACATCTTCTGTTGACGCATCAGCTTCTCCATTCGTTATTGCAATCAAGAACGCAGAAATTAAGGGATTACCATCGGTTATGAATGTTGTCATCATGATTGCTGTCTTATCTGTCGGTAACTCCTCTGTTTTCGCTTCTTCAAGAACATTGGCTGCATTAGCAGCTGCAAAACAAGCACCAAAAATTTTTGGTTACATTGATAAAAAGGGTCGTCCATTAGTCGGAATTATTGTCCAATGTACCTTTGGATTGCTTTGTTTCCTCTGTGCATCTGATAAGGAAAACGAAATTTTTGGTTGGATGATGGCATTATCCGGTCTTTCTTCAATTTTCACCTGGGGTTCGATTAACTTCTGTCACATTAGATTCAGAAGAGCATTAAAAGTACAAGGAAGAGATACTTCGGAGGTTGCATTTACATCTCAAGTCGGACTTGTTGGTTCATACATCGGTATGACTTTAAATATCTTGGTCTTAATTGCCCAATTCTGGATCGCTTTATTCCCATTGGGTGCTTCTCCCGATGCATCCGCATTCTTCGAAAGTTATCTTGGTTTCCCAGTTGTTTTAGTTTTCTATATTGGCCACAAGCTCTATAGAAGAAACTGGAGGCTTTACATCAGGGCTAAGGATATTGATATCGATACCGGTAGAAGAGACTTAGATTTGGATTTATTGAAGCAAGAACTTGCTGAAGAAAAAGCATTTATTGCCGCAAAGCCTTTCTACGCTAGGGCTTGGAATTTCTGGTGTTAGTCACTATTAATGATAGGATCATGGAACTATGTTCTAAATTTTCAATTCATCGTCTAGCGTACTATTAATTCTATTATATCTTTATTGCGGCACGTGATATAGTTGCAAATTATATACTGATACATAAAGATCAATACATGTCTATATATTTTTAAATTGGTGATATTATAGTACTGGTATTTTTGTTGTAGTATTAGAAGTAGAAAATTGTCCTGGAAGTATATGAAAGGAATTAAATATGAATAATCAGAGCTGTTGTGCAAATCTTTGATTTACTCAGATAATAGACGGGGTTGAATCAACCACTTTTTGATACTACTAGCGACCTCATTAATGCTAATGATAACTGTACTAGGGTTACATACGGTATCATAAAGCCTGAAAAAAATTATAATAACTCTGCTGCAGAAATTCGATACCATCTACTTGTAATTCAACAGAAAGGTTCAATGTGATGATTTTTCACCTAATATTAATATATCTAATATTTACTGTATAATCGATAGTATATACTTCAGAAGGATTATTTTTGGTAATCTTCAGGGTAAAAGATTAATCTTTCGACCCCCTTTTCGGTTAAAATGACCATTCTAATGACACCACCCGAAGATCCATCCCATTTAATAGCCTCAGACAAAGCAGTTTTGATGAATTGAACACAGTCATCCTTTTCCATGTCTGGTTTGTAGTTTTCATTACACCAACCGTAAATGAAGGTGGAACCAGATCCTGCAATCGCATAATCTTGCTGATGTATAGAACCGCCAATTGGAATCAGGTACACCGTCCCTTTGTTCTGTCTATCATACCCAGCACATATAATACCAGCTGTCAAATTATCCTTGTTGTTGTAACATAATTCTTGAAATACGTTCGCTGCTATCTTAGTAGTAGGCTTTTCGTTGTTTGGTAATTGTGATGCGTAAACCTGCAAATGATACTTAACAATGTCTGCTACAGCTTGTGTATCTGCTGCTGATCCAGACCGGCAACAATATATGGTATCGTGAATTTGCGTCAACTTATCTGTAACTCTGTTGGCGATATATGATCCAGTTGTTGTTCTTGAATCTGCTCCTAATATAACCCCATCTTTAAATGTAACGGCCATAATTGATGTACCTAAATTGACTTCTCCTTTCTTCAAATGATTAATATCAACTGAAATACCGTTCATTTTGTATGATTAACTTATAATTGACTATATAATGACTCTTCTAATGGTAGTATATAAAAATTGCCACTTCCATTTTTGAATGAGATCGAATGCCGCGGGTTTGTGTCACTTTTCATTTAGTAGTTAAGAATATCAATTTTCAAGATCAGGCCAAATCATATAAATGGCTACAGAATGAAGGGGTTATTAGGGATATTATTCCTATGTTTAAGCGTGGTATCGTTATTTATTGATAAGCATGCTTTAATGGATAAATTAAGTGTACAAGAAATCAATTTTTTATACCGTGATCCATTAATTACCCACAAAGTACATATTGAAGTAACTAAACTCGTAAAGAAAAAGAATAAGGATATAAAGCCTGTTGTTATAGGGGAGATACACGCCGGTCTTTTTGGATATACAGTACCTTTTACGGTAAATAATTTTATTCAGTTGGCAAATCAAACGTATGGGTATGGATATCATGACAGGACTTTATTCCACCGAATAATTAAGGATTTTATGGTTCAAACAGGGGATTATGAGTTTGGAGAAGGATATGGAGGGCATTCTATTTACAATCATGAGGGGAAGTTTAGGGACGAAAATTTTAAAATTAAACACGATAAGTTAGGTCGGATGTCTATGGCAAATGGAGGACCCAATACCAATGGGGGCCAGTTTTTCATCACGACTGCTGACAAATGTTCTTGGTTAGATGGGAAGCATGTTGTGTTTGGCCAAGTAATTAATGGATACGACACGTTGCACCTTTTAAATAGTGCTAGAACAAACAAGAATGATAGGCCTAGAGAAGAACTTGTAATGTCGAAAATTACCATAGAGACATTAGACGAAAACTATCTTAAAAATATTGACTTGTCCAAAGTTAATGATGTTGGGTACAATGAAGTAGTTGAAGAATCATCGATCGGCTACACGTATATATCATTGTTTATGCTTTGTTTTGCACTTGGAATGCTTTACAGAAGATGGTATTACAAGAGACAAGCTTTCACTGATGTGAAGGATTCTGATTTCTACTAGTATCCATGTCAATACCAAACTATACATTATATACATATATATTTATTTTTACGCATTCACATTTCATTATAAATTCATGATTGATCTAACAGAAAAGTACTACTGAGCTGACTCATTTTACTAAGTTCAAATTCATAATTATGAGACAGCTTTGCTCGTTTATCAATATACTACTGAATAGTTCGTCTATCCGGGCTGCGAAATAGATAGTTCATCGAGCTAAGAGTGAACCACTATTTCACTTCCTGGTTTTAATAGAAAAAAATCAAGCTAATTTAATACTTTTAAATATAACTACATACACAAGACGTCCGCTGGCTTCTTCATTATTGATTTCTTGGTGATATATACCACACGTAGTAAATGTATGGAATATGCTCAATCTGAGCCAGAAAACTTGAATACAAAATCATCGCACAGATAAAAACACTTCGAAAAGTAACAAACAGTTTAATTTATATTAGCTATGTCTACGACAAATGATTTTCCAATAGTTTTGGTCAAAAATCTTCCATATGATGTATCAACAAAATCCTTGTATGAATTGGCAGGGAAATTTGGAAATATCCATCAAATAAGAATACCGGTTGATGAGCAAAATAAGGGAACTTGCTTTATTGTGTATAATAACTTATCTAACGCAATCAAGGCATCCAAGAGTTTAAATGGTATAAATTTTCAGGGACGTTACCTTGTTAGTATACATTACTCGATTGATAAATCAAAACTTTCAGAAGAGGACTTTAAATACCGTAAGGAACAATTAGAAAAGTTAAAACTTGAGCATTCTATATAGTAATAATTTTTTCGTTATATCGCTGTATATATATTATTTATTTATTTATCTTTCTTGTCAATTGAAACATCAATTAAACTTAATAGATAATAACTGGTTAATCCAATAAAGACGAAACCAGATATCTTCATAACCTTCCACCAGTAGTTAACTTGGGTGTATTTGAACATTAATAAAACGTCGATTTTATTCAAGTCATCAAAAAGGTTGTGGTATTTCAAAGTGACTTTGACATGACCCTTTGATACATCAAGGTAAGACAATTCATTACCTACTTCGATTGATGAAAACTCGATTGGAGAAGAAACATTTATAAATTCTGCACTTTCTGGTAAGTAGAAATTCAATGAGACATTCTCGTATGTAATATCTTTAATTGAGTTCAATAATGGGAACTTTACCATGTAGGTGTCTGGTTCTTCGTTTAACTTGTGGATATAATTCTTAATTTGATTGTTCCAGCCGAGAGTGAAATTATAGTTCCATCTTCCGAAAAGAGGGAATCTTGGTCTCAAAAACAAGTTGTTCAAGCTAACTGAATGGGTAGAAACCATACCAACTAAATCAGTAAAGTAGTAATCCTCGAATTGGTTCACATCGGTGTATGGGAATTGCAAGTGGGAAAGAGCCCAGTGGTTTCTGGTAGACTCATATTTACCTTGCATCCAGTCTACTCTCAGAAAACCTGTAGATAACTCGGCAGCATCATTTGTTAATTCATAGTACTCTTCTATAGCTAAGTTATTGGTACTAGAAGCAGGAACCCAGACAGATCTTTCTAAATTGTTGACTTTGGCTAATGGCCTATTGTGCTCATATAATAACCCCATTGGTTTGACGGTATATGGCTGGATGTCCTTCAATAACGGCCCATACACTAATGACTTGTTCTCCACCTTTGGTTTCAAATCGGGTGTATTCTCAGTGAATTGTTGCTCTTGATTGCCCGCTAGATGTAATTCCATCTCTTGGCCTTTCAGGATTCCCGTGAACGTCATGGTATATGTCTTCGTGACGTATGGCGAGTACGCAAACTTGTTCAACTTCACCAACAAATGCTGAGTGCCGTCCATGGTCATTTTATTTGGTAATGGGCTCAATGTATCGATGTAAACATAACGAATCTTGAAATCAACCTTGGAATTGGGTGCTACCGGTACTGGAAGCTTCAACTTGTACACTCCATGCTCAACCTTGATCGCGTCAATCACAACCGGCTGGTCAACCATCGACACGGAAATCACCGACACATTAGGCACAATGTCAAACCCATCATTGATGGTGAAATAGTATTCATCCTGTGGTTTATTATCAGTATTTTTGGCTTCAATTAAGCAGCTTTCCTTGACGTAAGATCTCGAAAGATCTACAGACCTGATGTAGTTAACATTTTCCCATGTCGTTTTAATGTCAATACCTTGGCATAAACCGACTAAAAAGAAAGCCGTAAATATACCTATCAATGAATTCACCTTCATATTAGTATCAATTCGATTGAATGAGTATAATATGTCCTTATATTCTGTATTTATGTCCGTATAGTTATTTGAACACCTAATTCACTTTTTTCAATAGTAGGTAAATCCACGAATTATGTAATCGCAACCGTGAAATTTTTAAAATCAATAAACTTCGACCTGTAACAGACGCCATCATATAGGTAGTTATATACAAGCTTGTATAAGATAAAAGCGATGTCATTACAAGATCTTATTCCAGTGGTCAATAAGTTGCAAGATATTGTAACTACCACGCAGTTAGCAGACTTAGATTTGCCAATATTGGCAGTTGTTGGATCGCAATCATGTGGAAAGTCTTCGGTATTAGAGAACATTGTGGGTAAAGATTTTTTGCCTAGGGGAACTGGTATTGTCACCAGAAGGCCGTTAGTATTGCAGTTGATCAATATTAAACCAGATGACCCACTCATTTCTGAAAAAGGAAGGGCGAATGGTAGTGGCGGGCGTAACTCAGGTGCAGAGGACGGAGATATGAACTTAGAGGACCATTTGAGAAAGCATTCGAACGGAGGCAGCCAGCAGCCAGCTTCAGAATGGGGTGAATTTTTACATCTCCCTAAAAAGAGGTTCTACAACTTCCATGATATTAGAGATGAAATAGCAAACGAAACCAGCAGGATTGCCGGAGAGAATAAGGGCATAAGTAGGTTGCCAATCAACTTGAAAATCTACTCCACCAAGGTCTTGAATTTAACATTAGTAGATTTGCCTGGTTTGACCAAGATTCCTATTGGCGACCAGCCGACCGATATTGAGAGGCAAACGAGAAATTTGATCTTAGAGTATATCTCCAAGCCAAACAGTATCATCTTAGCCGTGTCTCCGGCCAATGTAGATTTAGTTAATTCAGAATCGTTGAAGTTAGCGAGACAAGTTGATCCAAAGGGTAAAAGAACCGTGGGGATTTTGTCAAAGTTAGATTTGATGGACCATGGCACTAATGCATTGGATATTTTGAAAGGTAATGTGTATCCTTTGAAATTAGGATTTGTTGGTATTGTCAATAGATCTCAACAAGACATTTCTGAGAACAAACACTTGGATGATTCGTTGTATGCTGAGCAGCAATTTTTCCAAAATCACCCAGCCTATAAACTGATTTCGAATAAGTGTGGTACGCGTTACTTGACCCAAACTTTAAACAAGATTTTGATGAATCATATTAGAGATAGATTGCCGGATATTAAGGCTAAATTAAACACCTTGATGGGTCAAACTGAACAAGAATTGCTGAACTACGGTGATTTACCATCGAATTTGAATGATTCTAAAGAAATTAGAGGTGCATTTGTGTTGAATTTAATGACTAAATTTGCTAACAGTTTCGTTAATTCAATTGAAGGTACTTCTATGAATGATATTGCTACAAAAGAATTATGTGGTGGTGCTAGAATTTATTACATTTATAATGAGGTGTTTGGAGCACAATTGGCTTCGATTAACCCAACTCAGAACTTGTCTATCCATGATATTAGAACCGCTATTAGGAACTCTACTGGTCCTAAACCTTCATTATTTGTTCCGGAATTGGCATTTGACTTATTAGTAAAGCCTCAAATTAGATTATTAGAAGCTCCAGCACATAGATGTGTTGAATTGGTTTATGAAGAGTTGATGAAAATTGTTCATAGTGTCTGTTCCTCTGGATTTGGTGTCGAATTAAACAGATATCCAAAATTGCAAAGTAAATTAATCGAAGTGGTATCCGATTTATTGAGAGAAAGATTAGGACCTACAATAAAGTACGTTGAATCCTTGATTGAAATTCATACTGCTTATATTAATACCAATCATCCAAATTTTGTTGGTGCTGCGAAGGCTATGACTATGGTTGCTGAAGAACGCCAGAAGCAAAAGGAAATGGAACTGAACTCAAAGTTAAGATTAGCAAGTGAAAGGATCTTGAACGGCAAGAACTATGAAAGCATTGAAGAATTAGAAGAAAGTACCGACGGCTCTAATGAAGAAAGAGAAGAAATTGATATTAACCAGGTTGATGACGAAATTAAGCCTGCCAAGCATAAGAGAGTTGAATCAAATAAGACTAATATGTCATATAAATCTGAATCTGCACCAAATTTATCGACTTCGTCTTCACAACCACTTCAAGATTCTTACTTAAACTACTTCTTTGGTAAGGATCCAATCACTCACCAGCAGCATTTGCAAACACAAGCGCAATTGCATCCTACACCGTTTAAATTTCCTCAACACCAAGACAGCACATTACAATTTAACAACAACTTTCTTCAAAATGGTCACATGAATGGCATTCACCAAAATGGTTTCAGTGCAACTTCAAACGCCAGCTCAACGCCCAAGTCGGAACCAGTATCACAGGATTCTCAATCTACAATTGATTTGAACTCATTGAATTTGAACGAGAAACAATTTGAAAGTGAAGATTCTCTCAGCGAATTGAACGAAAGAGAGCAATTAGAGTGTGAATTGATTAGAAGATTGATCATCTCCTACTTTAGTATTATAAGAGAAATGATTCAAGATCAAGTTCCAAAACTGATTATGTGCTTATTAGTTAATTACATTAAGCAGAATATTCAAAACAGGTTGGTCATCAAGTTGTACAATGAAAACTTGTTCGACGAATTACTCCAAGAAGATGAAACAATTCAATCGGAGAGAGAAAAGTGTATTGATCTTTTGAAAACCTACCGTGAAGCTTCTAAGATCATTAGCGATGTTGTTTAGGGAAGCTCCCATTTGGTGGGTTTGTACGCCGTATGTTTATCTTGCAAATATTGTAAATACCTTGGAAATAGTAAATTTTGATAATTTATAGTTATTTATTTAATATGATTATGTTTGGTCTTCAATATATACCAGTTTAACGTATCCCTATTTCGCTCCTGTTCCTATTTCTTTACCTAGAACCCAATTACCTATTTTTTAGGTCTGTCGTATACATACAAATCTAGTCCATCATGAAATCCACTCACTAAGCTGCTTTTCCGTATCTTGTACTTAGTTAATTTCTTCTCCTCTTCAAAACTGAAGCTGCTCGATTTCACGAGTAGACTCACACTGAAGTTACTTCCCTTTCTCTTGCTTATATGCTCAATATCTTCTCTCGTCAATCTGCCTATATTGAGTCTCAAATTGACCAAAAAATCCACAGAAACGTTCATGTAGCATTTCCACTCGTGCTCATTTATGTCTATAACGATGCGATTGTTCCTCAAAATGTTTTCCTCTATTAATTTACCTATAGATTTATTTATTAACGCGTCCACCAATTCGTGTCGTATGGACCCTATCAACGAATTTATATCTCCGTTCGATAGCTTTAATATATTGATCTTCTGTAACTTGACTATGGATCTTTCATTTACTGAAATAACAGACGCATTTTCAATTAGTTTTGATCGATTTAAAAATATCCTTACGGGAATGCTCTTATCTGGCGTTACTTTAATGAAGCTAGTGGTAGCAGGCATATCTCTTAACCGCCTTTCCGTAGACTAAAACTGACATATTGTTACAAATTTAGTGAGCTCGCTAACATCACCAGTCATGTGACTTATGTCCCAACAGCCCACGTTGGCTTATTATCTATTTCGGTCCTGGCTAAGGACGTATATATGTCCTTTGTATAAGAGTAGTCAGCTGTCAAGCCATTTTGATGAAGAGGGATATCGTTTTCTTGTTGATTAAAAGAAAAAAATAAATCTAGAATTTACAAGATACTTTTCTTGTTGATATCTTTTTGCAGTTAAATAATGATGCTAGTTCATAAAAGACAAACACCATGTATACTTGTGACCTTCATCATTGGACTCGTAGTTTTCACTATTTCGAGTATTTCTAAAGATCACATTAATCTGGGCTCTATAAGCAAGCATTTTTCTTCCGTCACACAGGCCAAAGCTGAGCCTAAAGAGTCTATGGCTTCTAAAGCTAGGAAAGCATTTAAAAAGAAGGTCTTCATTGACGACGAATTCGAGTATTCCAAGATTACCTACACTAACATCAAGTTGGTTAATTCAAGGACTGATAAGAGCATGTTGGTCGTGTCGAGCATTGGAAATAAAGATAGTTACGGTAAGGACAAGGCTTTTGCGGATTTGTTGAAAACGATTAGGCTGATCGACTACGAAGCTAATTCGATTTCTTTGGGATTTTTGGTAGGCGAGAAAGAAGAGTTCGGTAATGTAGAGACATTTTTTGATAACTACTTCAACGATTTAGCCAAGACTGATGCAAATAACAAAAATTTATTGGGTCAATATGTTAACAAGGTGACATTACTCACGGCACCATTTATAGATAAAGAGTTCCAAAGCATTGACAGAAATGACAGACATAATGACAACTTACAACGGTTGAGAAGAAGATCTATCGCGAGATCTAGAAACTTTTTGTTGCTTCACGCGTTGCAGAACGAGAAGTATACGTTATTCATTGACTCAGATATCGTGAAGATCTCTCATCCACACATGATCAAGACATTCATTGCTTCTGGCAAAGATATCATAGTTCCTAGAATTGTCCGTGGAGATCTTCAGGATTACGATAAGAACTCTTGGGTCGGTGAAAGAACAGTTCCATCTCCCGAACAATATAAAAAGTTGGATCTGAATGATTGGGACAATTGGGACTATGTTCCAAGAGATGTGGATGACAAAATGATGCACTTTGATAAATTCATAGAGAAGCATAAGGACGACCCAATGACCCATCCAGCTAATAGACCAGATTACTTGATGAAATTGGACTCGGTCGGGGGTGCCATTCTTTTCCTGAAGTCGGTGATCTACAAACAAGGCATTGTCTTCCCACCAAATTATATTATAGGGACTACTTGGGGCCGTTTGGAAGGTTACGACGGTATTGAAACTGAAGGGTTATGTTACATAGCAAAGTCTGTAGGCTATGAATGTTTCGGTATGCCAAACATGGTTGCTGAACATTCCCCAGAATAGATTTATAATATATATAATTAATAGTAAACAATATTTTGCGAATATAAAGAAAGCGCTAATGAAAAATTCTAATTGTAAATAAAAGATACCATGAAGAACTTACTTGAATCATTGTCATCTAATTTGCCTAAAGGTAACTATAAACTCTTTCATATTCAATCACAACCATGTCAATGTAAACATTTGTTGATTTATCATAAAAAAAATGCCCAAAAACCTGAATTAACTGTAAAGACCAAGCACTTTATAAGCTTGATAGATGATGATGATCTTTTTGTTATGGGCATTGAAGTTTACATCTATTTGACGATATTCGATGACCATTTAGAGCATAATATATTTATTTCAAAAGCTGATACTACTGGATTGTCAATCCAGAAATATCAAATAAATAAATTGATTGATGATATCTTGCAATATTTGATCCAATATGACATTGGAAACTACTGCCATAGAATTAGATTAAAGTCAAACCAAACTGTGATTGGATCGGGGAGCAATCCAACAATTAACTCTTTGAATCGGATAATTAGTAAGTTAAGAGAAGGTACCTCATACTATAAATCAATCCCTTACTATAACAAAATAGTGATTCCATCTATCAGTACCAATTTGAAAACCGTTGTGCCTCCAAAGCGTATTAAGACGTCTATATCGTTATTTACTAGGGCTTCCGAGCAATACCTTTTCCCAAATTCGGCAAAAAATGAAAGAAAGCATGTAATTGGCGGTGATGACTTATTGAACTGGTGGGTAAAGCTAATAAACCGGGCACTTTTACGCCAAACAATAGGAGGTAGTTGGAATTGCAAGTTACATATTCCTGGATCAGACAACGTATCTATATCCAAAAAGTTACCTAGCCACTCTAAAAATAATGTTGCATGGTCAATTGGTAGCATATTTGATAAAGATACAGAGGAATTGGCTATAAATCAGATTCCTCTATTTCCTGATGACCCTAAAGGGCGTTTCTTGGAGCATTTAATAGTTGAAAATAGATATAAGGCTACGAGTTTGAAACAGTTTTGGCAAGAGTTAGGATTTAGACAAGAATTTCGGTTAGGTAATGTCGTTGGTATTATTGGCTGTGAAAGAGAAGAATCGAGTATTAATCCAACTGAGACAAATAATAGTACTTGTGTCTTATCGTTGGGTCAATATAAGAAGATATTGAATAGCATAAAAAGTTCTGACTTTAATGATACAGCCGATATAAAGGATTTGGTATCGGTTAAGATACCTGATTCTATGAAAGAGTTCGGTGCAACCAATTACTATATTCCACTTGAAGGCTCAAATGACTCGATTCCTACAACCAGTCCCATTCCTAAGGTTAATAACTTGAATCTAAATGTGAGAAGAGAATTAGATGCATCGAAGAAACAAACTATTAATGACATATCTGGTTATGTAAAGAAATCTGTGAAGGATATATCTAGTTCTGTAAAAGGGAAGCCTGTAAACGACATATCTGGTTCTATAAAAAGAAAAGCTGTAAATGATATATCTGGTTCTGTAAAAAGGAAGACTCTTAGCACAACATCTGTGGAGAAGGACAATAATGTGTCGAACAACCAGCTGAGAATTTCTTCACATTGTGATTCATCCCCTCAGGCACACACTCCTAATGTCAATGTTATCAATGGCTTAATCAGAAAAAAGCCTAAGAAATGATCCCAGATCAAAGCTATGTTTACTGTACATACATGCATATTTCAAGTTGTACTCTACTTAACGCGCATTTCAATTGTAGTGAAGTGTTCTCCGGTTGACTGTGCTATATATTTATCTTTAACACCATAGGTCCGTTCATAATCATCACAGCCAGGAAATATGTAGCAATATGCAATGAAAACTTACTGCATGATCTATGGAATGAAAGGTACAATAGCCAAAGACCACTTTTCATACTGCGCACTTAGAATCAAGCATAGCCTTGTTTCATGATTCGTTCCCTGGCACCAATTTTTCCCTGAGCTCATCGATGTTATCACTTTTAGGTTTATACTTCATCACTAGCCATGTCATTCATCTTCAGTCCACAATTCTCAAGGTCATGTTATTACAGTTCTTTCTGCAAAAAGTTGCAAATTTTATTATGTAATTCTGATTGTACTTTTGGTTCCAAGAACCACGCGACAATAAAAACCTCCTATTATTATACCCTTATTCTACTTTTTCACTCTCCACAGTTTCTATAGTGTCCACAACTCCGCACCCTAGTCTTATCTTGCGGTTCTATCGGAAAATTAAAGCCTACAGTAAAGAACTTGTTACTGCAAACGTCACGGTCTTCCGCAGCAACCTGGTCTGACAACGTACTTTTTATATGATGTAATAATCTGCTCATTGCAGTGAATAGGTTGAGATTATTAATAGTTGTCTTTTCGACAGACACGTTGTTATTATTTTCCCTCAAACGTAGATAACTCAATTAAATCGGTTGTTTTGTAATGTACTAATAATAATCGGCACGGCCCCATATATACGCCACTATATAGACCAAATTGTATGACTTTTTAAGCTTAAAACTCAAATGCATCGTAAGTATTGCGGTAAGATTGAGGTCTAGAATTATATTGAATACTTATCAATATTGTGGAGATAAGACATATCAGTCAAGAATGAAATGTTTGTGGCCGATTTTTTTCTGTAACGAACTTTTTTTTTAAATACTATTTTATATTTTATATTTTTTTTTCTTCCTTATATTTAATACATTGATATAGATATATTAACGTCTATATGAACGAAATGGTATCGCCCAAGTCAAATGGTGCAAATTTAGCTACGAGTAATGGAGATGGTAATATTGTAACTCCGAAAGGTGGACAAGGAAGTCCGAATATGCTTAAAGTATCCACCATAAGTAATGATATTCGGATCGGTAGATCGCCTAGTTTAAAGAACAACGGATTAGCCAGTTCTTTATCCAACGTTAGGAACAACAGATCACCAAATCACAGTAGACATGGATCAATGGTAGGCGAAGATGCTGAAAAGCTCGGCCCGAGCCAGGCAGAAGGTTCAACTAACTTGCGCAAATTGAGCAACGAACAGATAATAGATCTTATGGAGAAGGAGCAGGATGGAATCGTAGTAAAGCTTATGAAGGATATAAATACGTTAAAGCAGGAACTTCATCAGTGGAAAACTGGTGCAATGCCGACCCAGCTCAGATCACCATCATTCGACCACAGACTGTCAGTAGTGTCCAGTACGTCTTCGGTTGATTCTATTGAACGTGAGAGAAGCCGTCGTAGATCTTCTAATGAAGCTCCACCGGCAGGATCTTTTCTTGATAACGGACATTTGGTTAATGAAAATAATAGATTGAAGCAAGAAAACGATTATTTAAGGCAAAAACTTAATGAATTGAATAAGCTAAACAAGTAATATGAACTTTCTACTTTTGGATTCGACATAAAATTCTCATTTTGGTATCTCTCTGGATACTACTACTTCTATTGCATTACCCCGACTACATTTAACCTTTAGATCATTGTTGCACCAAATCATTTCTTTGCAAAACTGATAGAGATTGTATGATCCTTGATCTTATCTTTACGATAAGAAATCAAGCATATATAAAGATCAATGATTTGTGTTTGATTTGTTTATGTTGCACCGGTACATCTACACTGATTCAGTTGCTCGGATCCCCATCCGAGAGGGTATTCTTCTTATATATGGATTAATTTTTAATCTACAATATACGTTCTATACTAATTTATATTCGAGTAAGATGCTATTTTATTTTTCTGTAGAAGATGTTTGTGTTTTTAATTAGGTTGTTTGTGGTTAGATGTTAGTTGTGAATGTTTTGGTAATTCGCAGCCATAAATGTACAAATTCAATGAAATCAATTTTACTTACCGACTTTTTTCTAAATCATTATACAATGAAGTATTCAATACATCTAGCTCTTCTTATGGGGCAAGCAATTGCCACCAGCTTTGGTGTATCCGAAGAAACCGAGGTGGAAAATATGGATGTTTTGAAGGAAGCTAATCCCATAATCAACCGGTTACCTTTTCCTAGTTGGTTGTCCGATTTCACAGGTCTAACTGAATGGCCAGGAATGGACCCACCATACATTCCATTAGATTTCATAGATATGAAATCCATTCCTGATGGAATACCTAGACATGGAAACGGGCACTGTGAGCCCGTCATTAATGATCACGAAACATGCTCATTTGATTGTTACAATTGTGTCTCTGCTGACGATGTCTATACTTGTCCAAAGTTATCCCAAACATTCGACGATGGCCCTTCCTTGACGACATTGAAGTTACTTGACAACTTGAAATCCAAATCCACATTCTTCACCTTAGGTGTCAACATAGTTCTTTTCCCAGATATTTATCGTAAAACTCTGCAAATGGGCCATATAATGGGCTCTCATACATGGTCACATAAGTTTTTGCCAAGTCTAACAAACGAACAAATAATTGCCCAAATTGAATGGTCCATCTGGGCTATGAATGCCACCTCTGGGCATTTACCAAAATGGTTTAGACCACCATATGGAGGCCTCGACAACAGAGTCAGAGCCATTGTCAGGCAATTTGGGATGCAAAATGTGGTATGGGATTTCGATACTTTCGACTGGAAGTTGATCAGCGAAGATGATAAATCCAATCAGCATGAATTGGAAATCTACGATGACATAGAGCGGTTCAAGAGAACAAAAGGAAGACAGGGCTTAATATTGGAGCACGATGTATACCCCAGAACAGTCGACGTTGCAATCGAAGTTCACAAACTTATAGGCCCCGATCAAATTACAGTACCTGAGTGCGTCGGAGGTATTGATTATATAAAAAAATTCATACAGATATAGTCCCTAGAATATTCAGTAGTGTGCAATATTTGCCATAATCGTAGCTCTGATCATATCAGAATTCTCAATATACTCAAAATACCCTGATAGTCTCGCAATATACGACACCAAAGTGATAAAGTTTTTACCACCTAAACGAAATGCTGGTCCTCCGGCCTACCATCCGACCATCAATACCTCTTTAAATAAAAGAAAAGCTTTTATCCAGTCTACGCTCCACTATCATTCCTGTATCCATTATTCATACGCTTACGACCACGTCTCATGAGCCTCTTCCTTATTGAAATGTTAAAGAACCGTGTCTGCAAAATTCTTCAATACAGGTTACGCCTAGCAGCTGCATGTATCTGCTTGTGCCTTAATTGTTGCACTACAATAATTTTGGAGCTCAAAGATAAAAATAGGCTCGAATGGTCTAGGTTTACGCTTCATATACCTCGAACGATGATTCCTCGCATCAAGCCTAATCAAAACCATCGATCATGAGTAAAAATATTTCTCTCGTATTCGAATTGGTCCCCGTAATTTGATGTATATATTGCTCGCATTATTTGCAGGATAATTTGTCCATAGCAAGCAAACTTTTAAGCCATGATAAGGGACTTTCCGCAATCTTGCAATCTTCAAATTAACCAGGTCTTTTGAATTTCCTCTATGTTGTAGACTTGCATATATTGATCGAGATACTTCAGGCGGATTACTGTCGCTTGTTCTTTGAAAGTATCATAAGGCATTTGAAGAAATTTCAAACCCTTAATGGCATGTGAAAAGGGCCATTGAATCTGTCGCGATGAGCTGATAAACCCGAGGTTAGCATGTGAAATGTCAAGATTTTGCAGCTAATGATACTACAAGATTTTTAGGAGAATAATTAGGGTATATATTTAACTTCACAATAACATATTGATTACCCAAGAGAATTGTACTAATAATTAAGTTGAAATAAATAAATGAGGTGCACAACCACAATAAATAAATATATAAATAAATCAGCAGTTACCATAAACAGCAATTGGTTTATCAAGGACTGAGGTATAGACTTAAGCAGATGCACTAACAGCTGGAGCCTGGTTGGAGCTAGAGGATCCGTTCAATAATTCGGCACCTTCATTGCGGATTTCATTGGCTTTGCCATTAATAGCAGAAATGCCTTGCTTGGCATCAGAAATAAGCGAATCGGCCTTGTTTTTGGTAGTAGTAGCCACATCAGCAACGTATTCCTGGGTCTGGTTATTCACATCACTTACAAATCTATATCCCGTATTGTAGCCAGCCACAAGCTTCTTCTTGTAGACAGAGGCTTCATCCTTCATGGTGTTTAACTCATTGTTGTAAGTCGAGATTAAGTTGTTAGAAACATCGTTAGACTTGTTGGAAACGAATGTCTTGGCTCTGGAAACAAATTCATTGATAATTTTGAAAAACTTAGATACCTCGGATGATTCACCCAACTCCTCCAATTTGAAAACCGCCTTATTTTCTCCCACGGTAGCTGGCAAAACCTTATCGCCAGTATTGTAGATGATGTTGTTGATTGGTCTCAAGATACTGGTATTAATGTAGTCGTAGGACGCTCTGGCATAAACCACAGGGTTTAACTTGTCACTTGGTGGAACCTGCTTCACACCCCAATCAACCTTCGACAAAATAATACCATCAACCTTTTCATCAACAAATGTTAAACTGTCGTAAACAGCGTCAACTGAAGACAACTTGGTGTTAACAAAATCAATAGCACTAATAGCATATTGGTACAAAATGTTTACCAAGGAGAAAGATAACAAAAATCCTTCGAGCTGCTTGACCAACGAATAAGAACGAATATGGTTAATCGATTTCGATTCAAACTTCTTGTTTGGTGTAATTTTATCCATTATTTCAGCCATCTTGCCATTTTTTCTCTATAAATATTAAATTAATATTAATGGTTCAGAAGAGTATAAAAAAATCCTAAATGTATTTTTCGGCTCCAAGGGGGCACTGTAAAGTATTTATATACTCCCACAATCGATCGATCTCGCAAAATAAATTCCAGAAACTATACAATCCCAAATGTGGTACCTGTCTTGTTCTTTCTGTTTACTATTAGTCCACATTAATGAGAAACTTCTCTTAACCAAGCCTTTTCGCCCATGCCTCAAACCAGGTAAGTATTTGGTTGAAGCTAAGTGTGGATTTGCCCTTTACCTTTGCTTGCTTTGATGTGCGATAACACTAAGGGAACTCGTGTTAGATAGCAAAACTGGTAAGGATGTTTGGGTGCAATACGATGGAACCTATGATTAATCACATGGAGGCGGATTCCCGAAATGATTGGCATATGAAACAATGTAATTTGTGAACGATTGTGCTGCAACGCGGACTGTGGGCCTAATCGCACAATCATGTAGGTATATGCATTAATAAATTGTCAGAGATAATACGATAGGCAGGAAGGAATAGCGAGAACGGTATAGGGTCAAAATGGGTCTTTGGAAGCCCCTGATGTTGAATTGCATAGAGGTCTATGCAATGGTGGGAATTAGCGACGCTGGGATACGCAGTTATATGGAATGTGTCTGCAGATGAATAGAGGTGGCGACTTGACATATGGAAGGATGAAGAAATACTGGAGTATAGTAATGATTGATATACGGGTAAATCAACTTAAAAGCCTGTAGAGGAACTATAGAAGGCAATGCCAGAAGAAAAATGGAGGTGTTAGAAAATATTGAAGGTCGGTAGTAATCTGGATATAGAGTTCTGATTGGAAAATACGGTTGCGAACAAATTTAAAACATAAATTAAACTAGTTAACTACTTATTGTTGCTTACATTCAGGAGGATTTTCCTTTGGAGGTTCGTCATCATCATCTTCATCGCTGTCACCTTCGCTTTCACTGTCGAATTCGTCGTCTTGATCAAAATCTTCTGGGAAGCCAAATCCAACGGCATCACCAGTAAACCAGTCGATAGCTCTTGGAATCAAACGGTCCTTAATTTCTTCTCCCAATTGGTAGTCCAATTCCAATCTAGCTTCCAAGTCTTCGTCTTCTTCTTGTTCTTCTTCGCTTTCGTCTTCTTCCTTATCTGGGTTTTCCGATTCATCGACCTTTGGTGGTTTAGGTGGGTCAAAGAAGTTGAAGAAAGATTCACTTGGAGTCAACTTTTCGATGGTTCTGGTTTGCTTGGTGGTTTTATTTCTTTGTTTTCTTCTTTCAATGTTAATGGTGACGTTATTTTCCTTGGACTTCCAGTTGATTTCGCTTCCATCGGCGTGGTCGTAAACAAAATCTCCCGAGTATCCTAATTCGGCTTGGTAGTGGTAAGTCTTGGTTAAAATGTTATTAGAGAAATATGGATTCTCCTTGAATTCGAAAATCAACTCGAATCCTGGAGTAGACAAGTATTCCATTCTGATATCGTTCAAGTACTTTAATACTTCGCTATCTCTCTCAGTTATTGTTTCAGAGACAGTTTGTAAATTTTCCAAAGCTGTCAACCAGAAACCTGGAATACCCTTTTCACCCAGGTCTTCAACTTCTTCTACCTTTTCCTTTTCTTCGTCATCTTCATCTTCGTCTGCTTCGTCCAAAGCTTCTCCTTCCTCAATTTCACCTGCACTTGGTTCTTCGTCACCATTAATAATCTTCTTTCTTCTTTCGTACAATGGTTCGTACTTCTTGAAAAACTTCTTTTCTAAAACTAACAACTCCTTTTGGAATTCAGCTTCTAATTTCATTTGTTGTTGTTGGATCGACTTTAACCCATATACACGGTTTTTGACTGATTTTGGCAATGAATCAATATATCCACTTTGCTGCCCGACTAATGTTCCCAACTTACCTTGAATCATCGATAACAACGCTGGATTATTGGCTAATTGATTACTGATTCCATTTCCGCTTTCTTCTTCACTAATGGTCGATACAGTAGGCGGTTGTGATTTTAAGTACGAATTTGTAAGCGATGCTGGTGTGTTTTGCGGTGTTGGTGCCTTGGAGATATCTCCGTGCTTACTTCTAATAGGTTCTGACATGATTGATTAATCTAATTTGTAAGTATTAAGAGCTGTCAATGGTTATTACCGTCTTTAAAAAATTTCAGCTCATCTATTTTACGCGTAAATTGGCCACCTAAGCTAATAAAGGAGCAAGGAACGTTTTTATATACAATACAAAATTTATAGTTGTATAATCGTGAATTCATAAATAAATAAAGAATATAGTATATAAATAAATAAGTAATAGAGAATATCATTGCTTAAACGGATGGAATTTGGTCTCGGGACAACTCCACTGTAGATTCTTCAATATCGTCATACTTACCATCTAAAAATTTCTCAATATCTTCTTTTCTTGATTCCCATTGTTCAACTTGGGACAACTTATGTTGAATTTCTTCGATTTCATGATCAAGACTCTTCAAGTTTTCTTCGGATGTCAAGTCATGGAATTCCCAATTCACGCCACTCATATCATTTTCATTTTCACTGGTAGAGCTCTTAATTTCCAAAATGAAGTCGTGGTACTTCATTAATAATGGTCTGTGACTCAAGGTAATAAAGGTAATTTTTTTCTTCTGCAATAATTCAAATAAGTAGTCTTCCACATCGGTGGAAACAGCGTTGGTTGATTCGTCCAAAATGACGAATTTAGGATTTTTGAATAATACTCTGGCAATACTCATTCTTTGCTTCTCACCACCACTGAAAACATCCTTCCAGTCCTTTTTGACATTGAAGTTTCCCTCTCTCGATAACAAGTATTCCAATTTGACTTCTCTCAAGATGTGGTACAAGTGGTCGTCGTTGTAGCCCATTTCGAGCATGTCATCATAACTGTAAGGATAAATGATTTGATCTCTCAAGTTCCCATTGTTGAAATAAGTCTTCTGGGGCAAGTAGAAAATATCGTCGTCTTCTGGTTTACTCAATAAACCAAAGTATAACGGCCATAATCCAGCCATAATTCTAGCAATGGAAGTCTTACCGCACCCATTAGGCCCTAAGATCAACAAGTTTTTGTTTTGAGAAATCAGGAAGTTCAATTTGTTAATCAATTTGTTATTTTCTGATCCCTTAGCAGAAGGGATGATCACAGGTATATTTTCAAATCTAATACCTTCGTAGTAATTAGACTGTATGGTACCTCTGATATCCTTAACACCATGTTTAGATCCATAATCAAATCTAGGTGAATGAACTTCGTGCAACCTGGTCAATAAATTAAATACTCTATCGGTGTAACCAGTTAATTCAGAAATATCTTTTATGGAATACATCAACCTTGAACCTGCATCTGCTAATGACAACATCAATCTCTTGTTGATAATGAATTGTCTCATGTTTTGCTTCTCATTGATCGCAGCATTCTTATCTTCTTCAATTGGTCCATCATTTCTCAACAGTTGTATCGTTTTCCAAAAATCCTCGAGGAAAACTGGTAATCCTGCAAAAACATAACCCCAAGCAGACCATGTATACTTTAAAATATAATCCTCTATGATTGAATATCCAAAAGTAGTGTTAATTTCATCACGTAAGTGACTCGATAAATTATGGTACGTTTCCTTAAGCTTAGACTTCTCGATCACTGAACCTTTGTAGAAAGCAATTTCTTCGCTATTGGTAATCAAATTCAAATGTTGATTGTAATACTGACCTTCAAGGTGAGTACCCTTGGATGACAATTTTCCAAAAGCTGGAGTGTTCTTTTTCAAAAACCACGCCGTTAAAAAGTAATTACCGAAAATACCAACTAACGCACCTGTTCCTAAAGTATCTCTTAAGTAAACTGCAAAGAAAATCATGTCTATCATAGGCTTACCCATACTTGAGAATAATCCACAGATAGAATCACAGAATTGGGTGATATCATTCGTAATGTACTGATCGATATTTTGAATCCTCGATTCATTTAGTGACACCTTATAATAAGCCATCATCTTGTCGAGATACATGTCATGGACATATCTAATTAAGTTAGTTCTGAAACTTAACGATAACCTGTTCGTTAAATACTTGATGGCGGCATTGGTGTAAGAGGCCGGGAACGCAATCAATAACCAGTATATCAAATCACGAGCAAATTTTTTACCGTTCCCACCGATCAAGTTCTTCACAATCTGACCGTCGAGCTTGGCCACCAACAACGACAACCATGTTCTTAAAATCAAGAAAAAGCACTGTGATAATAACAACGATGTATTCTTCGAATAGAAACGGGGGATCAAAATCCTCCAAATAATCAGCAACTGGTTCAAAAACTTAGAATTGAACAAGTTATTCTGCGTCTTCAAATTCTGATCAATTATAAAGTTCTTGTACAAGTACTTATCAGCAGCATACCTATCCTGGTTGGGTTTTGGAATAATGATCCTTGTGGTCGAATTCTTGCCTTTTGGAATAAAGATCTCTCGACTACCATTTTTCAAGATTGTCGATGATTGTCTGATCAAATACGGACGGTTCTGCTTTCTATTTAACTGATAATCAGAATACTGGTGGAGCAAGTTTTTTAACGTGAACAAAATCCCCAATCCAGCAGTCGAGATAAGCGTACCTAAAAATAGCACCACCGGTCTCGACTTGTAGTTGATACTGACCTTGTTATCCTTGTATGTGATCACAAACTCCTGTAAAATCAATAATAGATTCCGTATGTCATTCTTGTTATATCCGGCAAGCTTGGATATGCTTACCATTTTGCTAACTCAAAATACAATTCAAATTGTCCAGGGTATATTTCGCACAATCAATTTATTAACTATACTATATCCAAAGACTTATAAGTAACCCCCTATAAACAACAAACTTTCAATGAAATTTCGATTTGCCTGTGGTGAAGGTATGTACTTCCCCACGTATGGGCCAGGCCGAGGACCTTTTTTCTTCGCTTATGTAATCGGTGATTTATACTTACACCAGTGTTAGAGTGACAACCATTAGAGGTGTTGAAACCAAAGCGTCTAAATGATAGTCGTTGTAACGTGATTGGCGTCTCATATATAATAGATAAGACATTTACCACTTCTTGCCGCTCATTTGTTTCGTAATGCACTTTTTGAATAGATTAAATTCCGTTGCACATGAATCCTTCGCCATGGTATTGTATGATTTTAGGACGCATTGGCCATAGTTCAGTCCTTCCTTAGCACACTTGGCTGATTGTGCCATGAAATTTTTAGCGGGACTAATCTTTGTCATGTTGGAAATGGCTATTAGATGTACTATATGTTTGGCGGTAGACCGAATAAATTCTAGCTCATCTAAATGTTAGTGGAAGAAACAGGTCGTGAGTCTGACCAATTGTGCAGTATGAATCTATATGGTACAAAATATTAACAAAACTTGCCAACAATAAGTTACAGTGGCCGAGTGGTTAAGGCGACGCCCTGCTATCCGCAGTTTAGGCGTTGGGTTTTACCTGCGCAGGTTCGAATCCTGTCTGTGACGTCATTCTTTTTTTCTCTTACTCAACTTTTTTTTTGGGTGTTAGTCATTATGGCTAATCTAAACTCCAGATAATCGCACAAAAAGATTTTTAGCGGTGGCTCGGTAAATAGTTTGACAATTGTTATCGGCTTTTAGACAAACTTCAGTATATGAAGCACTGGAACCCCAGCTTGAATTGCAGTACGAAATAACTAACAAAAACTGGAAAAGATGGATCCTACAAATGACCCCAACTTCACCCCTCCATCATTGAATAAAGATATCGAGCCTACAGCTCCATCAAGCCAAATCCCTAAAAATATTCCTATCGAGCCACTAGTTTTGGCAGATTTGGGGAATGCGATGGATGCACCTTCACCGCACCCATCATCCGGTAGCTCGAGAGTTCATATGGTCCACGAGGACACGAAGGATGAGCAATATAAGTCCAAGATTCCTAGAAAGCATACTGATTTGGTGAATTCGTCCTCGGACGAGGATGTATGCATGCCTCAAGTTTTACCACCATCGGCCAAGGTCAAGAGTACACAGATTGCTGATTTGGAAGAGGTGCCACAGGGGATCCAGAGACAAGCAAAGACATTGGAAGAGTATCAGTTTCCAACTCATAGATTAGGCACTACAATGCGGGACGATACTAAGTACCCATTAGTCATAGTTGCATGCGGGTCTTTTTCGCCCATTACATACTTGCACTTAAGAATGTTTGAGATGGCGTTAGATGCCATATCGGAGCAGACTCGTTTCGAGGTTGTAGGAGGATACTACAGTCCTGTGAGTTCTAATTACAAAAAACAAGGTTTGGCACCAGCACATCACCGTGTGCGTATGTGTGAATTAGCATGTGAGCGGACATCATCTTGGTTAATGGTGGATGCATGGGAGTCATTGCAGCCCAAGTACACTAGAACAGCGTTGGTGTTGGACCATTTCAACGAGGAGATCAATATCAAGAGAGGAGGTATTATGACCCAATCGGGTGAAAAGAGGGGGGTCAAAATTATGTTGCTAGCAGGTGGTGATTTAATTGAATCAATGGGAGAACCAGATGTATGGGCCGATCAAGACTTGCATCATATTTTGGGAAAATACGGTTGTCTTATTGTCGAAAGGGCTGGTGCTGACGTCAGAAGTTTCTTATTGAGTCATGATATTATGTACGAGCATAGGAGAAACTTTTTGGTTATTAAGCAATTGATTTATAACGATATTTCTTCCACTAAAATCAGGTTATTTATTAGACGGGGTATGTCGGTCCAGTACCTTTTGCCAAATTCTGTGATAAGGTACATCCAAGAACATAAGTTGTATATTAATGAAACTGAGCCTGTGAAGCAAGTTATGGCTGATAAAACGGATTGAATAATCCATTTTATATGTGCTTTTTTCAATTCTTATTGTATTATATGTTCTATTCTAGTCTATTATAAATTAATTTAGAGATAGTTACTATATATGCGTGTCATTTATATCGTCGTCAATTGTTATTTTTAATTATTAAGTCCGAAGTATCATTGTTATTTTCAAGTGTAAACCCATTTTCGTTCGCCAAATGTAATAAGCAAATAAAGCAAAAACTGGTGGAAAGATCATTTTTTTCTTCCTTTGAATATTTCGTCGTGAGGTTATTCAATATAGTGCTGAATTTGGTAGTTCCATCTGCGGAGTCTTCTTCAATACGTGAACTCCTCTGACTTTCCATGTAATTCTCAAACTTTTCTATTTTGTCGTTAATCAAACCTTCACTGTTGAATATAGAGTCGCTCTTCAATATTTCCCATAGATTATTCTTCAATAATTTAACATCCACTCTTTTTGCAACTTTTGAAAAATTTATATAGGTCGGCTTAATATGACTTTGACTCGTAACCAACTGCGATCCATACCCATTAAATAATTCATTCAAATCTCCTCCCTCCATCGGATCAATGTAATCATTATCGTCTTCAAAATTCCCTATTGTATCTTGAAAAAATGATTGGTCATAGGACTTGTGTAATTCTTGTAAGTCTTCACGCAAAATATCATTCATTCTTCTCGACCGTTCCATTTCTTCATTTTCCTTGTACTTTTCAGACCAAAATTCTTCATCTGCAAAAGCTTCATCGTCGTTATCTTTTTTGCTTTCATAAGGTATGATTTTTCTTTTGTTGAATGTCTTCAATATAGTCATAGGCTTCACAAATAAATGGATTAATCTTTTACTAGTAAAATGTATATCATCAGGCAAACAATGTTTATCCTGGGTAATCCATTGATGTTTGGGTATTGTAATTCTAGCTGCTGATTCAGAAAATAATTCGTCCTCGTCCAATTCTTCTTCGCTCAAGAAGTCAATCGTCATAATATCTTTCTTTCTAGTGGTTCCTTCGTTTCTCTGACTTCTTACTCCTTCATTTTCATTTCTTTTTTTCATTAAATTTTTCACTTTCCAATGTTCATGCCCTTTCGTCCAATTTTTTCTTAATGCTTGATCAAAATATGCTAATAGGTCATAATCAGGAATATCATCTATCTCTTCAATTCCATCCTTGGCCTTTTGTTCTTTTTGTAATGTTTCATCAAATAATCTTTGAAGTGTCACATTCATTGAATTGTCACCTAACCCACCAGCATCGCCGTGAAGTTCATAATCATCATGTTCAAAAAAGACTGACCCAGCGTTATCATAGTCGTCATAATATTGGTTTTCATGTTCCGCTTTCTGTTTCTCAATCTGCTCAAGAATGTTGGTCTTATCAACTCCTTGCGCTACAATTTCTTCAAGAGCGTCCATCGACGGACAAACCCTAAAGTCACTTAATTCTGCGATGTTACTGAAAAATAGAGTCTCAAGATTGCATATATCAACTTCAGGGCTATCTATAGGTGTCTCAGTGGTATTTATTCCAAAATCTTTTTCTATGTCTATCTCATTATTATTTTCAATCGCTAAAGTCTTCGAATCACTCGTTGTATCGAATAGAATTCTTTCCGTGGAATCAATAGCTAACATATTCAATAGTAAGCTCTTGGAACCTCCTTCATCGAAATCCGATAACGCCTTTTTGAACACCGGATCAACAACAAACTCGAAGTCCATTTTCCTAGCCCGTATTTGCTCAAATGAGTTAACTAACGTACTTTCCAATATTCTATTTTTCTTTCTTTGTTTACCTCCAACTTCTTCAATGCCCTCTTCTTCTTTTTCATCTTTTTCCTCATTATCTTCGACATTTGGCTTATGGTATTTAGATGCTGCCAATCCACTCAATAACCTCCCAGTCTCAGTAGCTGCTGAATCGACTCTCGAGGAATAAATCTTCACACAACCATCTAAAGTAGCAGATGCCTTTTGAAAGTTAATACTCTTACCTTCCCGTAATAGTGACAAGTCATGAAAAAAATCAATTAAAGCAAAATTCCATGAATTATTGGCATTGATCTTATTGTCAGTAGCCATTCTAATCCACAACTCAAAGTCAGTTGCATTAGCCTTAGACGGTCTGAGACCTGTGACTGGACCATTTTCCATTATTTTATTTACAGTCCACTATATATGTAGTCACTTAGCCCTTAGTAGCAGGTGAATGCTGGAATATATAAAGATCAAGTTCATCTACCTGATCGATGAGAGAGGATTTGAAAGGTAAACATACTACACGTGATTTTATCTCGAAATAATTTTTTATTATGGTTTTATAGAATACAGACTACAAATAGTATAAACGATTGTCTTACCATTCTTGTGCTTTAAGGCCATAGACGGACTTCTTAGCACCCTTAATTGGTTTGATTAATTTAGAACCACCTTCTAAGAAAGAAAATTTATCTCTTCTTATAGCTTCGTATTTGGTAATGAATTCTTCCTTCTGTAAAGTTAATCCAATATCATCTAATCCATTGACTAAACAGTGCTTTCTGAATTCTTCGATATCAAAATTGTCGACTAAAACTTCGTCAGTTTCACCATTTCTGATTTGTTGGTTAGGTAAATCGACAGTCAATTTTTTACCAGCAACGGCGACAGGGTATAATTTGGACTTGATAACTTCTTGGGGAATTCTAATTGGTAATAAACCATTCTTACAAGAATTATTGTAGAAAATATCACCAAATGATGGAGCAATCATACATTTGATACCGAAATCCTTCAATGCCCAAGGAGCGTGTTCTCTGGAGGAACCGCAACCGAAGTTATCACCAGTGACTAATAAAATTTCTGCGCTACGGTATGGGTTGACGTTTAATACAAAGTCAGTTTCGGTATCTTTGCCAGTTTTTGGATCTTTGACAAATCTGGCTTCGTAGAACAAACCATTCTTTAAACCTGTACGTTTAATGGTCTTCAAGAATTGCTTTGGGATAATAGCATCGGTGTCAACATTAGCCTTGTCTAAAGGTGCGGTAATACTAGTAAGAACAGTGAATTTGTCCATACCAGCAGGTGAAGATGAAGGCTTCATAACCTTGGATTTCTTAGTTTCTGGTTCTCTTGGAATATCGTTAAGTTGCTCATTTCTGATAGAAGCAGAGTCATCGACTGGTTGTTTTTCATGTTCGTAAACAGCGTCTTGTAATGCTTGATCTTCATCTGAGCCAATAACAAGAGATGGTTCATCAGTGTTATCGTAGTCAAATTCACGGATATCAGTGAAATGACCTTTGATAGCTGCAGCTGCTGCCATTGCAGGAGACATTAAGTGGGTTCTCGAAGCAGCACCTTGACGACCTTCGAAATTTCTGTTGGATGTAGATGCACATCTTTCTTCTGGATCCAAAATATCTGGGTTCATACCTAAGCACATCGAGCAACCGGCTTCTCTCCAAGAGAATCCCGCTTGTTCAAAGATTTTATGTAAACCTTCTTTTTCAGCTTGAGCTTTAATCAAACCAGACCCTGGAACAACTAAAACTAACTTGACATTGTCAGCCTTTTTATGACCCTTAGCAACTTTAGCAGCAGCTCTTAAATCTTCTATACGTGCATTGGTACAAGAACCAATGAATGCCTTGTCAATTTTAATGTCTTTTAATGGGGTATTTGGCTCTAAACCTTGGTATTTTAATGCTCTTTCCATTCCAGACTTCACAATTGGGTCGGAAACAGTGGATGGATCAGGAACCTTGGCTGTGATAGGTAAAGCATCTTGAGGAGAGTTACCCCAGGTGATAGTTGGGACAATATCAGCGGCATCGATTTTAATATCGTAATCAAACTTAGCGTTTTCATCTGAATGCAAAGTTTTCCAGTATGCAAGAGCCTTTTCCCATTGTTCTCCCTTTGGAGCTAATGGTCTTCCCTTGATGTAATTGAAAGTGATTTCATCAGGTTTAATCATACCAGCACGGGCACCGGCTTCAATTGCCATATTACAAATAGACATTCTAGCCTCCATAGACAAGCCTTCAATAGCCTTACCAGCAAATTCAATGACACAACCAGTACCACCAGCAGTACCAATTACACCAATGACATGCAAAACTAAATCCTTAGAGGTTATACCTGGAGCCAAGTCACCATTCACCTGGATTCTCATGTTCTTGGACTTAGCTTGAATAATAGTCTGTGTGGCTAAGACGTGCTCGACTTCCGAAGTACCAATACCGAATGCCAATGAACCAAACGCACCATGAGTAGATGTATGCGAGTCACCACACACCACAGTGGTACCTGGTAAAGTAAACCCTTGCTCTGGTCCAACAATATGCACAATACCTTGTCTTTCGTCACTCATTCCGAAGTAAGTGACATCAAAGTCCTTCACATTCTGTTCTAATGTCTTCACTTGTAATCTAGAATCTTCTTGATCAATAAATGTATCAATGTCCTTGAAATTAACTCTGGAACTGGTAGGAATATTATGGTCAACCGTAGCCAAAGTACAGTCTGTTCTTCTGACTGTTCTGCCTGCATTGCTCAATCCCTCGAATGCTTGTGGTGAAGTAACTTCATGCACAAGATGTCTGTCTATATATATTAAATAAGACCCAGATTCGTCCCTGTGAACTATGTGATCTTCAAATACTTTATCGTATAATGTTCTTGGTTTAGTTGTCATTATGGATATATGCTATTAATTCTAACTTATTATAAATTGATCTGCAACCAAATATAACGAATAGTGAAGTATTTAAATATATTATTCATTGTCCATTAACTGTCATACTGGAGATGTGACTAATCCTGTACCGGAGCGATACAGGCGCCGGTATCGCTCCAGTATTCTGAGCCAATCGGAGCGATACCTTTTGTAAGGCCGTTATTTCAATTTTTGCAGATTTGTAACCAATGAAAACTTAAGTATAACCTGTAAACTATTATTTTACAGGTTAGATCGGAAAATACAAGCATCTGAGGAAACAGTGATTTATATATTAGAAGTATGGTAATCAATATTGGTTATAGCAGGTTAATCAGTTGCTTATATTACCGTTAAATATGTTACCTCCCGGAAGTAGGCGGTCTAAGATAAGACCACCAAGGAAGTCTTTGGTTAGCGCTTCTATTGGGAATTCTAGTGGAGATTCGGTTGTTGATTATGATTTATCGTGGTCGGTACTTTCAAATGCGATCACACAGATCCAGAATAAAAATGTTTCTAAATTGTCGTATGAGCAATTGTATAGGAAGGCATATATTTTGGTATTGAGGAAATACGGAGCAAAACTCTATGATGATGTTTCCCAGTTGATTAAGCTGCATTTACTCCAAAGGAGAAAGAATTTGCTCGCGATATTGAATCTGTCTTCGTCGTTGAATAATTCGATCAATGAGGATTTCATGAAGGCTGTATTGGTGGAGTGGGACGAGCATTTGCAGTCGATGAAGTTCATCAGCGATGTTTTGATGTATCTTAATCGGGTGTACGTTAAAGAGCATAAGAAACTACTTATCTACGATATGGGAATTCAATTATTCAAGGATAACATTGTCAAACACGAAGATAATGAATTGGGGTTGAAATTGATTGAAATAGTCGTAGACGAGATCACTAAGAACAGAAAGGGCGAGGTGATAACGACAAAGATGTACATAACCAAAATTATCAATATGCTTGAGTTGTTAATTGAAACGAGCAATTCGGGTAATGACTTGCAATATGGAGAAAATTACTATCAGAGATACTTCGAGCCTATATTTCTTGCAAGCTCAGAGACATTTTTTTACAACTTATCTCAGGAATTTATGGATAATGTGCTTGGTACAAAGTATTTACATGATGCACATCGCTTTATTAAGGAAGAAGAAAATCGAATCAACTTTTATTTACCTTCTTCGACGTACCCAAGGATAATATATCTAATGAATAACATTCTAATTAAAGATAAAATCGATAAAATATTGTGTCTCCCATTCGAACAGCAGGGTTTATCGTACTGGTTACAACCAGTACTTTCAAATATATTTGATCAAACTTTGTCGTCGAACGGAGAAAGCCACCATATCATGGAATTGAAAATACTATATGAGTTGTTGAGTAGAATTGACCCCGACTATAGCCTTTTTAAGACTCGTTTAAAAGACTTAGTTATATCTCAAGGTAGCACGTTGCCTTCACTTGTTAAGGAGACAATATCTGTCAAAGAGGATAGTTCTTCATCAAAGAAATCCAATTCGAATTCTACTGCTTTTGCATCTACATGGATCAACTCTATCTTGGAATACAAAAACCAATTTTCAAAGATAATTAAAGAATCATTTTCGGGCGATGTTATTTTGGAACAGTGTATTACCATGGGTATGATGGAATTCATCAACAGACCTCAAAATATGTCTGGTGGTGGTAAAAAATCGAGCACATCACCGGGAAGCAGTGCACCTGAATTGCTATCGATTTATATGGATTATAGAATCAAGCAGCTTACGAAGAATCCGGGGTCAAGCTCCAAGAGTATTTCAAACGAAAAAGATAATGATATGAATGGATCGTCAATAGATCAAACGGATGATTTAATTAACAAATCTGTTGCATTTTTGAGGTTTGTAAAAGATAAAGATGCATTTGAAGCGCATTACGCAAATCATTTTGCCAAAAGATTTTTAAACTTTAAAACTTCTTCACAGGGAACCAGTGCGTCTAGCGATGGAAAATTAGGAGTGGATATCGAAGAATTGATAATATCGAAATTGGGAGAAGAAATGGGAACAGCATCTTTGCATAAGGTCATTAAAATGGATAAAGACATAAAGCTGTCTCGTGAATTAACCAAAGACTGGAAGGGTTATGTGAACCAGAATCACAAGAAATCACTAATAGAATTAGATTTAAAAGTTTGTAATGTTTCAGATTGGCCAAAATCAATGACAAAAGATTATAAGAAGTTTTCACGCGACGACACAAATAATGAAATTGGATTTATTTGGTCTCGTCATTTACGACCAACCATTAAAGAGTTTGAAGAATTTTGGTTTACGAATAAAAGAAATGACAACAAATCTCTTTACTGGTGTCCTAAATTTGGTTCTATGGACTTGAGAATAACATACCCAACTAAAACATACGATATAAGCATGTCAACTTATGCGGGAATCATCATGCTCTTGTTCGCACCGCAGTCAACTGATGCGGAAGGTAATGAGGTGCTGGCTTTTGATGAGATGAGAGAACTTACATATGAGGAGATTAGAGAGCTCACGGGCATACCAGAGCCAGATTTAAAGAGACAATTGCAATCTATTGCGGTCGCCCCTAGACTGAGACTTTTGATTAAAGTTCCAATGACCAAAGAAGTAAACAATAGTGATGTCTTTAAATTGAATGAGAAGTTCAAGTCACCTTCCACAAAGGTCAAGGTTTTAACAGTTTCAGCTTCCTCTAGTGGTGCTTCAAGTCTGAAAGTTTCCACTTCCAATGATCCTACACCAGCTAAAACGGTTCAAGAAGAAGAGTTTGAAGAAGTAGAATCGAGTATTCTAGAAGGCCGTAAGATAGAAATTAATGCTGCAATTGTACGTATAATGAAATCTCGTCGTACAATTAATCATAACGACTTAATAAGTGAATTGGTGAAGCAGTTGCATAATAGATTTCAAACACTGAATATTCTTATCAAACGGAGAATTGAAGATTTGATTGAGAAAGAGTACTTAAAAAGAGATGATAACGATAGAACTTTATACCATTACGTCGCCTAGGGTATAATAAAAATATTTAACCTGTAAAACTTTTAACCTGTAAAATTAATATTTGAAATATTTCTAAACTAACATAAACATAGTGAAATTGACTAAACTTCTAATACATATTTAGGACAGAACTAATCATGTCAGCAAATGATATATTAGATGTTTTGAATGTCCAAAGAGACAATCAAAGCCAGCCTCCAAAAAAAAAACAAAAGGTTGGAAATGAGCAAACTTCTATACCTCGTCAAACAGGTATGGCTAGAGAGTTATATAACTTATTAGGGCCAAATACGCCTCCAGTGAATATGTCAGTTGCTTCAGGTAATACAGGGATCAGGGACAAGCTTAATTTAAAGCCATCTCCTTGGACGAAAATGCCGTTTACACCGGTTACATCAAAGGCTGGTGGCCAGGTTGAATTGTTTCATTGGGTTAAAGGATCAAAAGAATTACTAGAACAGGAGGAGGCTACGAATAAAAAACCATATTTCTTTGAAAAATTTAATACGAAATTGGATTTGCCGGAGCTAATGGATGAAGAAGCGTATAATCTCTTTATGAATGAGGTTAAGGAACAGGAAATGAAGCAAATTGAGGAGCAGAAAGAAAAAGAGGAGCAGAAAGAAAAAGAGGAGCAAAACGAAAAGAAAGAACAAAATGAGAAAGAAGAGCAAAATGAAGAGGAAGAGATTGATAAGAAAGTCAATGATGAGAAAAATGGTAATTCAAACCAAATTGATAATAAGGCCAAAGAACCAGAAAAGCAACCAGCTGAAGACGAAAAGTCACAATACACTAATTCTGAAAAAGAGATTTCTCAATGGACATATCAAGAAACAAAGCACCTTTTTGAATTATGTAATGCTTTTGAGTTGAAGTGGCCTGTGGTATATGATAGATTCCAAAATTCAGATCGTACATTGGAAGATTTGAAAGAGCAATTTTATAGAGTATGTGCTAAGATAATAGAATCCCAAACTAATTCAAACCCGGCATTAGTTGACAATCTTAAGGCCTTTTCGAAATCAAAGGAGATTGAAAGAAAACAATACTTAGAAAGTCTTCTTAAGAGAACACCTGCTGAAATTGCTGAAGAAGAATCGCTTGTAATTGAAGCTCGCCGGTTTGAACTTGCAGCTAAGAAAATGCTCATAGAAAGATCCCATCTTTTAACATTGCTTGACTCTCCTCAAACTACGCAATCAGTTCAACAGTACCAGTCGTCACAGGGATTAGCCAATTTATACAATAATCTAATGATAATTGATAAGCACCAGAAAAAGCGCCAATTCCAGCAACAACAAAGAACAAATAACTCTAACAACCATGATCCAATTCCTCCTCCTATTCCAATTGCAGCTTCTTCTTCTTTCAAGAAAGAGCGCAACTTTCAAACTCATCTACAGCAATATTTATCTGGCTTCTTAAAGCAAAATCCTTCCAGTAATGACTCAAAGCACGAAACAAATGCTATCCAGCAATTGCTAATGAAGCGTTTAACTGTGAAGGAAGAAGAAGCATATGGATTGCATTACCATGCCAACGAGAAGCTTACACCAGGAGTTATATTAAGATCTACTCAAAGATTACCTGGTTTGCAACAAAGGCAATCTGTTTTAAAATCTGTTAATAGCATTCTCCAAGAGTTGGATATTCCTACAGCTGGTGGCACAAGCTGGAAACCTGTTATGCCTACTCGAAAAACTATGGCGAAATATGATGAGTTATTAAAGTCTGTGGTTGCACTTTTGGATGTTAAAAAGGGTAAGGATAAATTAGAATCTGAGATCAGATTAATCAAAAGTCAACGGGGTTTACAATAGGATCCATATTATATGTATATTATATTTATTGTAATGTAGAACATTTGTAAATATATTAAATGCAAAATGATTTTGAAGTAATAATTCCTTAAATAACCTAAAACTTAATATCAAATGGTAATGAAGTGGATAATATTTCACTAGATAATGTTGGTCGAGTAATTTTGAGTAGCTGGTCATAGCCACAATCTGAAAATTCCTTAAGTTTATTAAGATTATATTGAGGAGTATTTTGTATGGTACTTCCACTAATCTCACTTCCTGGTTGTTGAATATCAAAAAGAACGTACGAAGAAAAAGGCATACTCAAATCTGTGATATGATTATCAATATTACAATCATCGTACGTGTCGATAAACTCGTTTATCGTATTTTTTAGCAGTGCCCTATCCTTATATCCATCGTATAAATAATATGTCTCTCGAAGTATTGCAAATACCGCGATAAACGTCTTATTCTGATAAGCCTCATACAGGTGAAATCTTCCTTCCACCTTTCTTCTTAAATACCCTAAATCTACTAGCAGTCTGAGAAAATTCTTGTAAACTTTGTCTGATATCAAAATCTTATAATCTAATAGCCTTGAATAAATATACTCCATTAGCAGGGATATAAATATCCACTTATCGTCCTGAAAGTTCGCAACCGATTTCATATAAATACTAATAAGGTGATAAAGCAAATCAAAACTCTCCAAGGTAATATATTCGTCTAATATTGAATTAACATCTTTCTGGAAATAAACAGCAGACGATATTTCATTATTTATGCATATGAGTTTTTCTTTCAATGGTAGAATATGCCATCTATATTCATTAGATTCTAGGTGTTTAATACCTAATTTTCTTGAAAGGGAACCATATTCATCGATAGATTGGATATATTCCGCACAATATTTTTGTACTGTTTCGACCAATTTTTTGCAATATTCCACATAATTGGGAGACTCGAAATACTTGTTATATTCCTCATTTAATGATTTGATTAGCTCTTCCAAGTATATTACCTTCGTTGCCTTTGAAAGTCTATCATCTTCGGATATGTTAAAAATAATGTTAGAAGCTATGAGCAGTTTATAATTCAGCATTTGAAAAGATGTGAGTTGTTCTGGGACGTGCTCTTTTTTGAAAATAAAAAGAGGATGATGAGATTTCATCAACAGGTTAATAATTAATGCAAGGTACAGTGACGTTGAAAATAAGGCCAAACTCTTTAATAATGCCAAGATAACATTATCGATGTGGTTTGAGAGACTTGTGAATAATAGCAATTCATTATAGAAGAATAACACAAATCTCTCCCGCAGATAGGAGTTCCCAATATACGGATATTTTTGCAACACCAAAACATTCCAATTCACTTCTTTCAATAAGGAATTGCACCGTATCCATACCCTTATACTTTCTTCGATGATTTCAGTAGTTCGATCCTCCGTTAATTGATTCAGGAATGGAAATCTACCCATTTGCGTGTGTAAGAAAGAAAAATATTTCTCTTGCACAACGTTTATTATTTCGGAATTTTTCTCAGATATATTAAACTGATCCGCTTTAAGTATATTTGTAACTGCCTTTAATAATAACCTCACGAGGGAAACTGAAATTTCATCAGTAAACTTACTGAATTCAAGACGTCTAACTAATGCAAAAAACATGAAATGATTGTTAAAGGCAAATGTACTACTGATACTGGGGAGAAAATATTGTTCAATATTTATCAAAAGCTGTTTCCATATTCTTTGTACTCCTGGTAATAATATGTATAGATCGATCATAGTTTCAACCATGATCTGATATGAGTCGGTGGGTAAGCTATTGCTCTTACTAACTGCAATATTCGAATAAGTTTGTAGTCCCTCATTTGTAATATTATACATTTTAATGTCGTTCGAGGGTTTAACTTGTTGAACAAGGTCAAGAACTTGATTCCTCAAGTCAACATCAGAAAGTTGAGATAGAAGCAAAATGAAATTAAACCGATTGACAAACATAGCAAAACTCCTCGAGCCCTTTTTGTAATGGTAATGGCTCGATGTAAATAGCTTACTAATTAGTCTCTTTTTATTTCCGCCGTATGGTAAACTTGAGACGTAGCAGTACAAGAGATGCATAAACTTTTCAAAGAAAGATGTGTTAGGTATACTGTCCCTAGTTATTAGAATATCTATCAAATCTGGAACAGTTTTCTCGTCTTCGAAATTTGAGAATTTACGAGCAGTTATGGTCGAATAGATGGTTGTTATAAGCTTCTCTTCGAACGGCCACGAATATCTTTCATTTAAAGAATAAATTGTTTCAATAAATTTATTGTGAAAATCAGAATTATTATCCGACTTATGAACATTATAGATAATGTAGAACGATGACCAGCTACACTTACTTGCTGGAATGAGTGTTGCAATGTAATATAACATATCAAAAATACTCACAGGTGCTAATCTTAAGCTAATTAAACGATTTAACGCTTTATTAATTGCAGGCCACCATATTCCATCATTATTTTGAAATAACAAGTACATAAAGCGTAATGATCGAAAGTTTATCAGCAGCCATTCATCACTCATAGTCAAGTTGTCAATATCTATGAATTGGAAATATAGTGTCCAATATTTCACACAATATCTATTGTAATCAGTATATCTTAATTCTATCGTTTGTTTATCCAAAATATCTCTCTGCGATATTTGAATAAATATATAATACAACAACAAAATATACGGAAAAAAGGCAAGTTTCTTAGGCACCTTATCCTTCTTTTTAACTTTGGATATATCATCAAGAATATGAAAAAGATAGGTCCATGAATTTTCACTTGGCTTTTCTTGTAAAATTAGAAACCACTTGATAATTCCCTTTAAAGACTGGAAAATTTCCTTGCTTAGATCTTCATTTGAGTAAATTTTCAGATCATTGAGCAACTTTGCTAATTTTGAAAGAAGCACTTCACTTCTTACATTGGAATCAGCCTTATCAATCAAAGTGAAGTAATATTTTTCGCCCATTAGCATTATCACAGATGAATCACTATTGCATATGGAGCATACCCCAAATTTAAGAGAATGTATCTTATTCATGTCAATCTCATCAAAAATAATGTTATTTGATAAGTCATACTCGTAGTGCTTATCAAATTTTTCGGAATATTGGAGATAGCTAGGTAAAACTCCTCTTTGGTTATAAGAAAAGTTGGTGTCTTTTGTTTTGATAAATCTGTTCGTGCTCTCCGCTTCAAATATAGTGGTGCTTATATTCGGAGTTCTCAGGAAATAATAATCGGTTATTAGCATGTCTTTCTGGGATTTTTTAAGGTTCATGCTAGTATCTATTTCATTCCCAAACTTTGTATGCCCTCTCTTTTTGTTATTCATCTTATTGTTACTTCCAATTCGCTTCTTCTTTAATTGGCCAAAAGAGACCTTATCAAATCCCTTAGAAGAAAATCCTAAACTTTTTGTCTGTTGTCTATTAAATTTCCGTTTCCTTATTCCAGATCCATTAGGCATTTGACGCTTTGTATTTCTTGTAGTTAAAGCAGGTTTCCTTTTGTCTAAAAGTTGACCTATATACCTCTTTCTTGTATTCCCTGTTAAGTTATGGTTCCGTGAAATGGACGGATATACGAACTGCGGGTCCACTCTGTTATCCTCTATAACTGAATCACTATCATCATCATAATTTGTCAATAGACGCATATCTCCATAATAATCTGTACGTAAGTCTTCATTAGCTCCATTTTGAATTTTTTGTAAGCCTGCATTGTCCATATTCCCTTCAAAAGATCTTGAATTATAATCATCGTATATACCTGTATTGCTAGATTCCGAATGATCAGTAAAAACATTAATACTTTCATCTGAATCGATATTATCGGTATCCATCAATAGAAGATCATCTTGTTTTTCTGAAGGCTCAAAATTATAGTAAAATGCCGGGGGTTCTTCATAATAATTATTATCATCAACAAATGACATTAATTCTTTCTCTAAATTATTTTCCTCGTTATTCCTAACGTTCGACTTCTTAATTGCTAGACCCTTTCTATACTCGTTATTATTCCTCCTCTTGCGATCATTTTTTGATTTTTTAGATCGATATAGATCTAGTCTCTTTGCGGATTCGGGAAGGGCCCCACGCAACACATTCCTTTCCTTTCGAAATTTTCCACCAACCCTCACCATTATGTCACTATCTTCTGACTCATCAGTACTCGTTGGATCATTCAGCGGGACCTGAACATCGCCAGCTTCTTCATCTTCGTCGTCAACGATCAAAGAATGATTTTTGCGGCTGAGGAATAGGATACTAGAGTCCGATTCTCCCAGATCACTGTCATTTGAAAAATTATTCTCGATAGATTCTGTTAAATTATTGGCCTCTTCGGGAAAACTGGGTTGACTCGAGCCCTCTGTAAACTGGGACGATAATTCCTGGTCCTTAACAAAACCTGGCCTTTTCCCTAGAAATACATAGAAATTTTTCGCTTTATACTTCTCATCAGTCGAATATCTAGATTTCTTCTTCAAATATATTTGATTCAATAGCTTTACTATGGAATCTAAGTCTGGTGTCTCGCGATACATTTCATTCAAGGAGTTTATGCTGCTTAGTCCCAACCAGTGTGCCTGATCTGCTATATAAGGGTGGGTGCTTGCGAAATTTCTCTTACGAAGACCACGTCTCGAGCTCTGAATAATGCTGGATTCCTCAAGTATTTCCATATCACCTTGGTCTAAATTATGTCGTATTCCCTCTAAGTCCCCATTATCTATCTGGTTAGGATTGTGTCGTATTCTAACGCCTTCCTCGTCTGCATTCGTAGATCTTTCCCCAGACGTATTGTGTTGGTGTAAATCTCCCAAATCATTCGCAGTCAAAGTGCACGCCTCTCTTGATGACTCGTTTGTCATCTCTGGAACCAATTCGGAGAACCTTGTTCGTCTCAATTCAGACGAAATCACCTGTCGTGTAGGCTCTGGCATACTTCGTAGAGTCTGTGCAACCTTCAGGTACGATATTACGCCCGGCAGTAAGAGTAAAGCTTCTTCATCTTCTGAGTCCGGAATATAATCGCCCATTATGCCATATGCTCAGTGCCTCTATAATAATGCTTAACGCTATTTATTGCAATCGTCTTGATGTTTTATGGATACGCGTATAACTTGAAGTAAAATATCGAAAATGATCCAATTAAATTATTATTCAAAACCCCTTAGGTAATCCGGAAAATATCTGATTATATCTAGACTTAATAATGACTTGTACGAAGCTCAAACTTGCCTTCGACTTACTCCATATCTATCCAATTTCAGTATTTACATTCTGAAGTATATATTCGATCACGTGATATTTGAGATTTTTAATGAACTTAAGATGAGAGGTCAACTAAGTCAAGTAAGATACCCACGTCAATAAAGAGAGGAAGATACAGTGAATATGGACAATAGAAGGGTGTTCCGGTCTTATAAAGATAAGATGAAGGATTCTGCTACACCTTATTCGAGGCCTAATAATGGTTTATTCTCTAAGATGAAACTGTTTCTTACTGGCGCATCGCTTTGGTCCAACCATGAAACTACAAGTTACAGTGAACACACTGCTGATAATACAATGACAATGGACATCGAGCAAGGTGAAAAGGATATATCAAGTGTCAAACCTTTTAGTTTCCCAGAGCCGGATACAACTATATTTAAAACTCCATTAAAATCCACATCCAACCAGTTGAGGGCACCCAATCAAGTTTTATCAAGCTTTTTCCAGGAGAAAGGTGACAAACCCCTTACGGATATAGAATATGAAGGTGTCGTTAGTTTGTTGTCTAAGTCTAAATCAGCATCCAACACTCCAAACAATAGTGTTGTGTATCGTGGAGATAGTGCATCAAGGCAATCTGAGTCCAATGCTGATTCAACGGACCTAGGTAATAAGGATGCCGATACATCTGCATTTAAGTCATCTGCTTCAAATTTATTTGCCACGCCGTACAGTCAGAGAACTTTGAAAAACACTAGCTCGAATGACCACGTACTCTCAACTCCAGAATACAAACCAGTATACCATACTATCAATGAAAATTTCAACTCCAAAAACGTTTCATCAGTGAAAAGAGTTTATCAATTTTCAGGATTACCATCTCCTTATAGAACTAGAATAAGGGCGCCAAGTTTATCAGCTAAATCAAAAGTCCCAGCAAAGAAATCGCCATCCATTTCAAAGTCCCCATCCGCTCAAAAGGTCGCCTCGAAGTCTATGAGCAATGCTGCAAATTCATTATTAAACATTTTAGACGGCAATACACAAACGGACGATGTTGAAATGAAGGACGTGTCTAGTAATAAGGGCGATATGATTGAACAATTTTCTAATCCGTATCACAGACCTCACTCTGTCAAAAAACCTAGAAGCCAAGAGAACAATAAGTCAAAATTTTCTATCAATGCTAGCACGCCAATAAAACAGAAAAAGAGTACGTTGCTTACTGCTGATGATATCAATAAAACTATTTCTTTTGACAAGTCCGAAGAATTACCTAAAGAAAAGACTGCCCCAAAAAACGATTCTTCTAACACCAAGACCTCTTTTGGTTTTTCTACTGAAAAGGAGAATAAAATTTCAGATTCTACATCTGGTAGCGAATTTAAATTCAACATACAGAAGGAAGAACAAAAAGCTTCCGAAAAGAACCCTCATATCAATCCTGAAAGCGAGAAAGAAAACGTCAAAGATACTCCAAAATTCACTAGCAGTCATTTTCAACCAAAGACGAATGGCTTTTCGTTTGGGAAAACTACAAAACCAACTGTAGACTCTAATCCAGTATACAATGTTGCTAACAGAAACCTGGAGTTCATATTTCCGGAAATAGTTCAGTCAGAAGTTAATCTAGATTACAACAAAGTCGAGAAATATAAATCTTTGTTCGAGTTTTAACCTTCGTATAATATAGCACCCAATGTTTGTTTAATACATATCTTTATCTTATAGTAGTTATAATTTGCCTGTATATAACTTTATACGACCTGAAAAAGATAAATATAAAAAAACCAGTTTCCGATTAATATTTACCATTGGTGTACAAGCAAAGATATTTAATAATGACATCTGAGTTGAATTCGGTTCTTTTGATTGGTGGTGCAGGTTTTCTTGGATTACATTTAATCGAACAATTTTATAAAAATTGTCCAAACACCAAAATACACGTCTTTGATGTTCGCCCAATAGCTGAAAAATTATCTCCTTATTTTACATTTCCAACTAGTGAAATTTCTTTCCATCAAGGAGATTTGACATCTGAATCAGACGTTGAAGAAGCAATCAAAAAATCGCAGTGTGATGTTATTGTTCATTCTGCTTCACCTATGCATGGGCTTGCACAAGAAATCTACGAAAAAGTGAACGTTGAGGGTACTAAGAATTTGATTAAAGTAGCGAAAAAGTTACGAGTTAAGGCATTGGTATACACCTCATCCGCTGGTGTTATTTTCAATGGGCAGAATATCCATAATGCAGACGAATCGTGGCCATACCCAGACGTCCATATGGATGGCTACAACGAGACTAAGGCATTTGCCGAAACTGCAGTCATGGAAAGTAACGATCCTAACGGTTTATTAACTGTTTGCTTAAGACCAGCAGGTATTTTTGGACCTGGTGATAGGCAATTGGTACCAGGATTAAGAGCTGCCGCAAGATTGGGTCAATCTAAGTTTCAAATTGGTAACAACAATAACTTATTCGATTGGACTTATGTTGGAAATGTAGCTGATGCACATGTGTTAGCTGCACAAAAAATCTTAGATAAAAGCTTGTCCCATAAACTTGGTGGTGAAACATTCTTCATCACCAATGACGCGCCTACTTACTTCTGGACTTTAGCACGTACCGTTTGGAAAGCAGACGGCCATATAGACAAGTACAACATTGTCTTGAACAGACCGGTCGCTATAGCTGCTGGATATTTATCCGAATTCTTTTCCAAGCTATTGAAAAAAGAGCCCGGTTTAACCCCATTTAGGGTCAAGGTTGTGTGTGCTTATCGTTACCATGATATATCAAAGGCTAAAGCTCTTCTTGGATATAAACCCCAAGTTGATCTCGAAACTGGTATTAAATATACCTTAGACTGGATGAATGAATCCAACTAATTTCTATGTACATTATATAAATAGGCCATTTTAGCTGTGAATATGATATATGCTCAACCACTCTCTAATGATCTATTAATAGACGAGTCCATAATACAACTTATGCATCGCCTGACTTTGTCTTGTTTTACGTCCCACTCGATCCAAAAGTGCCGACTTTGTGCAAATTTACTATACACAAATACGTCCGAATTTCGTCTCCCAACCCCCACTGGGTACCCTCTTTGCAATAAACTTGCGATATTCAGTTAAATAGGCTCACCTTGACATCTATCACTGCACACCAAGAAATTATCCGCCTGACACCTTTCATTTGGCCTTTTTGCATATAGGCAAATACCAATAGATTCTTCCTATCTATGCTATCATTTTTAACTTTCGCATAACTTATTGAACTGCCACGATGTATTGTAAGTCTACAAAAATATTTAGCTTCACGTTTAACTCTTCTATTCATACCTAACTTGGGTCCAAAACCAACTTCAGTATGATCGCGTTACATATAGTCAAGTGGGGGCTTCTAAATTCCAGACTTCGCAATTTTGCGACAATACCTGCTAAGACACCACCCAAGAGACCCTAAATTTCCGGATTCGAATCCTATTTGTAGAGGCTTATTCGCCTAACTGGCACTATATTCCAAAAAGATATTAATTTTGCTTTGTTAAGTAATACTCCAGCTTCGCCACCTAGCGCCACTAAAGCGCGAAATATGTACCTGCATTCTTGCGAAAGGTAAATTTTAAAGTTTATGTCAACAGTGATCAAAACGCAAATTGATTGTTTGGCATCAAAATGGTAGGAAATGATTTGGGCTCTCAATATTTTTGTATTGTTAGAAGTGAAGAATCAATAGCCCTATTGACCTAGTTCAGTTCTCTTAATTTCACACGGATATCGTGTTTCGTGTATTAATAATTTTCGAGTAATCAAATGTTCGAATATATATAGGCATATTTGTTCTGCTGGGAAGGTGGACGAATTTTTGGGAAATTATTCTAGTATCTTTGTTCATTTTTCTCATAGTTAAGTGACTTAACAACACATTCGTTACATATAAGAAGATTTTGCAAAGATGTTTAAGTTACCATTATTGTTAGCGTTCATTTTTGGTTTATTGACCTGTCAATTAGTACTTGCAGACGACTCTACACCAGAAGTCGAAGTTGTGGGTAACAAATTTTACTTCAAGAATAATGGTTCTCAGTTCTTGATGAGAGGTATTGCTTACCAACAAAATACTGAAAATTCCACATCGAAGGAATTCGTTGATCCTCTCGCTGATGGTGATGCTTGTAAGAGAGACGTTGAGTATCTTCAAAAATTAAACACTAACACATTAAGAGTTTACGCTCTTAACCATTCTAAGAATCACGATGAATGTATGAAGACTTTTGCCGATGCCGGTATTTACATTATTGCTGATTTATCTGAACCAGAGCTTTCTATCAATAGAGACTCTCCATCTTGGGATTTAGAATTATACGAAAGATACACTGGTGTTGTTGATCAATTTGCCAATTATTCGAATGTTTTAGGCTTCTTCGCAGGTAACGAAGTTACAAACAACAAATCCAACACTGACGCATCTGCATTTGTCAAGGCTGCTATCAGAGATACCAAGAAGTACATTTCAGACAAGAATTATAGAGACATTCCAGTTGGTTATTCCTCAAATGATGATGAAGATACTAGAATTGCAATTGCTGACTACTTCTCTTGTGGTGACCTCGATGAAAGAGCAGATTTCTTCGGTATTAACAATTACGAATGGTGTGGTGACTCCAGCTTTAAATCTTCCGGTTACGAGGATCGTACAAAAGAGTACAAGAACTTGACTATCCCTGTTTTCTTCTCTGAATACGGTTGTAATGCTAAGAGACCAAGAAAGTTTACAGAAGTCGGTACTATTTTTAGTGATGATATGACTGATGTATGGTCTGGTGGTATTGTTTACATGTATTTCGAAGAAGCAAACAAATATGGTTTAGTCTCAGCTGATGGTGATGATGTTAAAACTCTTGATGACTTTAAATATTATTCATCCGAAATTAACAAGATCTCTCCATCTTACGCCAAGAAGTCCTCTGTTAAGCTGGCTTCTAGCACTCTTTCTTGTCCTGCCTCTGCCTCAACTTGGAAAGCTTCTTCCAAGTTACCTCCAACACCAGATAAGGATACTTGTGATTGTATGTCAAAGTCTTTGGAATGTGTTCTTTCTGATGACGTTGACGAAGAAGATTACGGTGACTTGTATGGAACTGTTTGTGGTGATATTGATTGTGACACAATTACCGCTGATGGTGAAAAGGGTAAGTATGGCGCTTTCTCTTACTGTTCGTCAAAGGATAAGTTGTCTTACATCTTGAACGCTTACTACGAAAAGAACGGTAAGAAGAGCTCCGCTTGTGATTTCAAGGGTTCTGCTTCGATTAATAAGAAAGCTTCAGCCGATAAGTCCTGTTCATCAAAGATTTCCCAAGCCACTAAGGGTGGATCTAGTTCAACTGGTTCTAGCTCTGGTTCTGGTTCCGACTCTAGTTCTGGTTCTGGTTCTGGTTCTGGTTCAAGCTCTGGTTCTGGTTCCGACTCTACATCAACTAAACTGTCTTCTGGTAACTTAGCAATGAAGAGCATCTCTAAGGCAGAATTGTTGACAGTTGTCGGTATGGTTACATGTTTCGTTGGTGGTGTCTCATTCGTATTAGTTTAATCGAATGAATGAATGAGGATGTATTTATATATATAGTTCTAATAAATTTATTAAATTGTAATCTATATATCTACTGTACTAGCTCGTTACCATGAAAATTTCGTTAAGTGCTTTTGCATCCATGACGGACGCCCTTTTTTGCTTAATCCATTTAGACCTCACAGATAACCTGGTCGCTATTTGTTTATTTAATTGATCCTTTGGCATAAGCATGCTATCACGAGTCACTAATTTTGTCTCTTTCTCTGATTTTCCTTCCTTCTTCTCTTTCTTCTCTTTCTTCTCTTTCTTCTCTTTCTTCTCTTTCTTCTCTTTCTTCTCTTTCTTCTCTTTCTTCTCTTTCTTCTCATTCTTCTCTTTCTTCTCTTTCTTCTCTTTCTTCGCCTTCTTCTCTTTCTTATCTTTCTTCTCTTCCTGTTCTTTGTCCTCCTTCTTTATTCTCTTCTTCTTATGCAGCTTAATATCTGAACTTGTTTCTGATTTATCACCAGAGTCTACGGAGTCTATTTTTCTCTTCTTTGAAAATTCATTATCAACAAGCTTCTTAGATTCTTTGTCCCATGTACTTTGCAAAACATCCCCTTTGATAAATTGAATTCCCCATTTACCATTAATAATGTTATCTTTCCTTTTTCTTTCGATCTCTTTGTTTATTTGCTCCTCTTTCCCATTAAGTCTCCCAAGAATCCTTTGGAAAACATCTAAACCAGCGCATTCACCACTATCAAACTCATCACTTTTCTGCTTCTTAGCTAGTTTCGAGCCTAATCCCATATTATCATCTTTAATGGAAACCTTGACGTGTGAGGTGGTGGCATGCTCAACCAAACCCAACCCTTTACCTGGTTTCCATCCCATTTTTTCCAAATATTGATGGCCAAATCTGGACGTATCATTGGACCAGTTTGTATTTCTTGGATCTAAACCAAACCTTTGTTTTACTTTAGTTCCAGCTAAACCCATAACGCTACAACTAAGTCTTTAATCTTTTTCCTTAGATACTACTCGATAGTTATAGATAGGAAAATTAAAAAAAAAAAAAAAAAAATTTTGAACTTCTGCGATGTATTCCTGCGTACACTATTAGCATATAAAATTAAGATCTACATAATTCAAACACACCAAGAATTCATTTCAATGGCCTAGAATAGAAAACCAATCGTTTTTCACCCAATATCCCTGGCTCTTGCCTTTATGGATACAATTCGTTTTCTGAAGCCACTTCATGACACAATAAAAATCTGAATACCCAAGTACTGGTCTCAACTTTGAGTAAACAATCGATTCTGGTACACCTGGCCTGAAGACTATATAATAAAGGATGCTTATGATAATCTTTGTCCACATTTGAGTATTGATATTTCCATTCAAATCAAGCCATATGTGAGAACAAGCTTTCCCTGTTGGTATGGGTGTACTTTTAATACTCTCTTTTTTGATATCTGAAAAATTTCCAGTTGCAATAATATCACAAGCCAATTTTTCTTTATCGATCAATCTTGATTCATAACCATTAAATTTGTACGATTTATCTACACGAATTAAGTCAGCAACCTCCTGTGAAAGAAAATGCAATAGCGTTGCCATTTGGCCACTTAGGATACCATGCGATAAAATAAGACCCTTAGATGCTTCTGAAATAACTAACATATTATTTTTAAACTCAGAAGCCTGGATGAAAAACTTGCTAGTAAAAATTTTCAGGATAAAGGCATTGTGAACTTTATCTGTTAAAATAAATCTCGTGTTCGAATCATCCAAAGAATGGGAAAGTTCTTTGTCTTTAATAAGAGCTAGAGATGCCTCCTTTATGGCCTCATCGTCATATTCGGATAGTATTTGGTTCACTCTATTACTTGAAAATTTGTCTTCAGGTGTGACGAATATAGCCTTCAAAGCAGTTCTCTCCTCATCAAACTCTTCTTTTTTAATCGTGGGTATCTTACTATAAGTAAAAGTTGTACCTGAAAGTATAGATTCTTTTCGCCTCATCGAATTATCTTCGAGTTGTTCGAATAAATCTTGCTGGTGATCATTATACTCTGAAAATATATATTCTTCCAAATTATCATTCACAGTGTCATATAATGGAGATTTATCTACAACATCTAAAATTGAACTGTCTGTGTCCCTCCACAAATCCAAAAAGAATTGAAGATTAATAGTTTCTAAATCATTAGCTGATACAAAGCCATCTTCTATGCCTCTCATGACGACATACTCAAACGAAGCGATACCTTTCATTACCGCCGCTAACCCACCAACAAGTTTCCTTACCAGAGTCCACTTCAGTTTAATTTCACTGGCGTTTACATCTTTAAACAATGTAGCAATTTTTTCAAAATCAATTGCCCCTCTTTTGAATGTTCGAGAAATAACAACTGCTCTGTATAAAATCGTTGCATCAGATTTGTCGAATTTAATAGGCATACGAATTTTGGTATTAGATGTATTAGTTGCGCCATTTCCTTTTTTGGATGTTGCTTTTCTTTTCCTTTTAGATTTCGATGAGACGAGAGTTGAAAGAGGATCTCCTGCTTTCGCATGAGCCAACTTTGCATCGACTTTAGTAGATAATTCATTCTCTTCTTTAACAGTAACATTGCTTTCTCTGGAATTATCAGATACATGTTGGTCTCTTTCAGATAAAGATTCCAAACGACCTTTTCTTTCTTTCTTGGTTGGTGATTTTTTAGGATGAGAATATATAGTAACTTCACCTTCAATTATACGTCTGCTTGTTTGATTATTAGGCCTTAATCCTTTATCTATCAAGCATTGTTGTTTCATCTCCTCAATCTTGTCATCCAGTGGCTTGAGATCAGGAGAAGTCAAAATCAATAGTTTTCTAGAAATAGGTTGTCCTGATCTAACAAATTGAATGTCTTGAACTTCAAGTTCGCCATTATTTATTAATAACGACACATCTCGAGCTAGAGTTTTTTTATCAGTAATAGTAGAATTGCAAAGTCTTTTATCCAATAGGCGGCATAAATTAGCAGTAGTATATGTTACTCCTCCCATATCTTTAATAATATTTATTAACTCAGTTCTTCTTTTTATTGCCTTCAAAGATCCTGAATGTGTCGATGGTTTCGAGGATATAACTTTTTTTCTCTGAAATTTTAAATTCGAATCTGCTGGTGGCTCAATTGACTGTATTTCACTTAGATTTATGGGTCCACTAATATTAAATTCATCTCTTTCATCTGAAGGAATTGCTTCAACCCTTGATGATCTCTCATCCAGCTGGTATTTATCACTACCAGGTAATAAAGATGCAGATGAGTAAGATTCTGCAGCTTCTAACTTATTAGAGTTATTTTCGGAATTCTTTTTTGGTCTACCTCTTGGCTTTTTAACTTCAGTTTCGCCAGCGGTGTTAATTTTTGTTTTCTTAACAGACTTTTTACTACTAGCATCTAATTTTCTTTTTTTAGAATTAACCAACGATCCCTGTGGTACTTTCCCCAATGGCCGATAATATTTCTTATTCAAATTTTCAAGCGGAATATTTTCAATTGTCGCCGGAACAATCTTGTTCGATTTTGGCTTTTCAGAAGACACTGACCCTGAAAAAAGCGTACTGAAATACCTATAAAACTTAAACTTTCCTTCGAAATCGTATGCTCTTATTATGGTCGTTTTTTCATAAGCATCGCTATAATTTTTTAAAGCCTTCGGTTTTCCATTATCGATCACATAACTGGTTAAAGAATCCAATAGCTTAATAATCGGACGATAATCTGATAAGCCTGTCAAGTTCCGTATTAATTCCATTGATGTAGCTCCATGGTTTTCTGTACTCAAAATACCCTGATATAATTGGTTTGATAGAGGAAATATAATGTTAAAAGTGGGAATTGTGTCGTTTTCATAGTCGTCATCTTCTTGGTTTGGATTGTCATCAAGTTCATTAAAAAAATCGACATAATCAGAAATTTCATCTGCATCTTTAGGTATATCTTTAATATACTTGATGCAATAAACTAGCTGTGTCTGATTTGGGTCTTTAACCATTAATCTTTCTGCATATCCACGCCTATGAAGATATTCTATAATACTTCTAAAAAACTTCCCGGATGACCTTCCATTATCCAACTTGAGTTCACTTTTCAAATCTTTAAATCCCCTTAGTTTATTAGGCGCATTCTTTAATGACTGCATGATGAATTGTTTTAATTTGTTAACATTTCTTGAGCTATCGAAATCTTCCCCAAAATCCGAAGGAGCAGATTCAATTTCATCTTCGCTGAATTTCTTATGAATACACAAGCTCGTATGTTGACTAGATTTTTCATTATAGACATTTTTCTTTATAATGAAACCCAATTCTTCCAATTTCCGTAATCTTAAAGTTAAAGATCTTGGGTCTTGGCCCGTAGCCTTACACAAATCTGGTGCATAGATACCATTGCGGCCGTACTTTGCTATTTCACATAGTAATTGAAACGGGTATTCCCCTAATTGAAGCTTTAATCGTTTTGAGTTTCCAACCCCTGTTAAATATTCCCATTGCGTTTCAGAGCTGGGCATTATTTTAAGGGTTCTTTCAGAACCTACCTCCTCCAAAAACCTCTTGTAGCTTGGCAATATTGCCACAGGTCTATCTCCATTAATTATATACAGATGCTGAGAATTATCTGCTTCGTTGTAAAAAAATAGCCATTGCCATATTATTTGTTTTTGAAAGTCATCTAATGATGGCAGCTGCAATTTGTGCGCTACTTTCTCCCACATTTCAAATAACGAAATACCATGTTGGCCAGAGAAAGCAAGTGTTTCTAAAATATGCGAAACTAGCTCACTTGGGGGACACGAAAACAGCATACTAATGGCTTATTTAGTATTGATGCTAGGTGTTGATCGATTCCACTACATGTAAACAAGAGGAGGTTCCATACAGTTTTCTCATTTCCTATGTATTTGGTAAATGCACTACTGTTATGATGACGACATCGATTTTTTTTACGATACTTGAAGAGTCCATTTTTCTTGGTTTCTTTAAAACACTTTTTTGATAATTAAAATGTTGTCAGATGACGAACCTTTAAGCTTGTCTTCCCATGCTTTAGCAGCTCTCGAGGAGTTCAAAAAAGAAGAGGATGAAAGAAGGAAAAATTTTGCATCCTTATACAAGAAGTCTGAAGAGGACTTTGCTGCACACAAAGATATTACTATTGATACTTTCCAAGAAGACTGGCAGCTCTCTCAGTTCTGGTATGCTGATGAGACTGCCGAAATATTGGGTAAAGCCTTATTGGAGGGAGCTGATGAAGACACTATTATTGTTATTGCAAGTGCACCCTCTGTGTATGCAGCCATTAAAAAATTTCCTCCGGAAGAATTACCAACCAAGCACATTTACATCCTTGAATACGATAGAAGATTTGAAATTTTAGGAGGATCCCACTTCAGTTACTATGACTATCACAAACCGCACGATATTCCAAGCCACCTTAGAAATAAGTGTCATAGAGTCTTAGTGGACCCCCCTTTCTTAGAGGAAGAATGCCAGACTAATTCCGCTATTGCCGCGCATAATCTTCTCGTAAAGGATAAAACCGAAAAAACCGTTAATGGTGACTTGAAATATAAATTAGTCACATCTACTGGTGAAAGAATGAAGGATGTAATTAAGAAAAATTATCCAGATACCTTCATCACCAATTTCTACCCGGAGCATAAAAATGAATTAGGAAATGAATTCAGATGCTACGCTACATTCGAATGTTCCCAATGGAAATTTACTTAAACACTTGCGTCGCTAATAATCACCCTAATAACAACTCTAAACGCTTCCTTGTTTTATTTAGAAATTCTACCTGTTCTTCTTTTTTGTATCGATGAAAGGTTAGTATTAATTGTATACACCTTTAATAATAACATGGCTTCAATAGCCACTATTTATTCTATAAACTTTGTTTTCCTGTAGTTTTTTTTGTAGTCTCAGGTTTTTATATTTGTCTCCTTCTCATTCACTTCTCCGTCCCTTTGATCTTTATTTTGTTTTGTATAAAGCTGCTTGATAACTGTGTATTGGAGTTTTGCAACTTCTTACAATAGGCCACATGATTCTTACCCGGATAAATCATACTCATATTTTATACAGCACTAAAATAGTTCGAAGCGCAAGAGTAAATCTTGTACTATAACTCATCGCAGCCCTAATTGGAACAACGAACTAATAATTCCAACAACTTCGAAAAATTTTCCACTCATCAAAACTCCTGATTTATTTATTATAAATTTAGATAACTTTTTCTGAACAGAAATCAATTACAAAATCAAAAATGTCTTTCTCCGATTTTTCCAAGGTTGAAACCATCAAATCATTAAACGAATTCTTGGCTGACAAGTCCTACATTGAAGGGTATGTATAAATCATTTGAAGTTATTGATTTGAGATATAACCTTTTTGTATAGTTTAAGCAATTGTTTGCTTCAAATATGCAATTGCTTACAACTATGAATATTAAAACTATAATAAACTTAATGATGATCCTAATCTTTGGTCCGTGTTTATGAGGTGGATTCAAGACCCACCGTATGAGTGACAAAGAAGATTCTAAATATCAATTCTGAATTTATTTTAATTATATGATTTAAATATATCTGTGGCTCATAATCAATTTCGAAGTGACATGATTAATAGTATACTAACATAGAATCTAGTACCTCTGCTACTCAAGCTGACGTTACTGTTTACAAGGCTTTCCAAAAAGAATTCCCACAATTTGCTAGATGGTTTAACCACATTGCATCTTTCACTGAAGAATTTGCTGACTTACCAGCTGGTAAGGTCCCAGCTGCTAAGTCTGCTGCTGAAGATGATGAAGATGATGTCGACTTATTTGGTTCTGACGATGATGATGTTGACGAAGAAGCTGAAAAAGTTAAACAACAAAGATTAGCTGAATACGCTGCTAAGAAGGCCGCCAAGGGTCCAAAGCCAGCTGCTAAGTCTATTGTTACTTTAGATGTCAAGCCATGGGATGATGAAACCGACTTAGAAGAATTATTAGCCAATGTCAAGGCCGTCGAATTAGACGGTTTAACTTGGGGTGCTCACCAATGGATCCCAGTTGGTTTCGGTATCAAGAAATTACAAATCAACTTGGTTGTTGAAGATGAAAAGGTTTCTTTAGACGACTTACAAGCTTCAATTGAAGAAGATGAAGACCACGTTCAATCTACTGATATTGCTGCTATGCAAAAATTATAAGCTTACAATAAGCTTTTAATATATATAGTATTTCTATGCTATAATTATGTTTATTAATCCTACATTTGCGATGTAAAGAATTAAATCGAAAGGATATGTAGTATATAGATTATATTCATAACTTCGGTTTGATACATGTATCTTCTTGCGCAAAAGGTTTCGATTGATCGATGGCATGAAGTTGCGTGTTTATTAATATAGGTTTTAGTTAGCTATTAATGAATACGTTTAACTAATTGTTTTTATTTTTTTTTCAGAGCTTAGTTTCAAAATCATATGTATTGCTTGTGTTCATGTTTTCCGGCTGCGAAATATTCCAATTATTAGTGACATATAAAAGCATAAACTAAAAACAAAACTATTTCTCCATATACTCGTTCACAGTATTTTATACTGCAAATAGATAATGCATAACGCATAATGCTGAATTTTAATTTGAATAATTAAAATGTTTTGTATCAAACTGAAATAAATCATCAAGGTTGTTAGCTACGTCAAGGTTGCTTATATTAGTATCATCCCATTGAGACATAAAGTCAACGGCATCTTTCTTATCGTAAATCAACGTGTCTATTAATTTGCTAAATTTACCCGCTAATTTATTAAACCTTTTTAGCTTATCAAAACTTAACCGTGAAAGCTCAATGTAATTAAACAATTCCTCGTCATTAGAATAATATTCATCATCTATACTTCCCTCCGAATTGTTATTAATAACTAACTTTAAGATGGGTATTAATATTGCCTGGAAAAGAAAGTATGTGGCATACCATGATGACAAATAATCTATTTCATTCTTCTTGATAAAATTATCAATTAATATAACAGTCTCCACGGAAGACTTGAAGCAAGTTTTACGGCACTTCTTTATCAAATTTAGATAAGATAGATCAAATGAATTTTCATCAGTTGTCTCCCACAATATATATCTAAATATTAGCATCTGAAGATTTTTATACCTGCATATAAGCCTCAACCTTGATACTGCAAACCATTTTGGGATAGATAAATTGTCATTACCATAGTGATTATTAGACCAGCTATTCAATACATATGCATATGATTTTTCATCGTCTTCATCAAAACAAGGTGGTAAATTCCTTATAAAATTGTCCAACAATTCATTCATATCTAATAGACCTATCATTTTAGATTTATCGTTTTTCAATTTTAATACAGTAGAGTTATAATTATAGATTCGTGTGGAAAGCTTCGTAAGTTCAGATTCATAAATCAACGTAGTGTAAATTGTTGGATATGCAACGATACATTCTTCAATGCTTTTACTGCCGTTCAATAGGTTATCATCAATATTCGATACTGGCTCTAAATCAATAGTACCTAAAGGAGGAATAGTCAATGGTCTGCCAAATGTCAAGGTGGTACCCACATCAAAAAAATACATCCCCCACCATAACCTTTTCCTAATTTCAATATCTTCAAATAACCCTAGTTTATCAATACTATTAATTTCGTGCTTATCAATTCTAACCTCTTTATGCAATCCCAAGCTTGTAGCTATTCTGGTCGATAAACCCAAATAACTCCAACCAGTGTTGGGTTTATTTGTCTTTTGGACATAATTACTTAATAATACAAAACTTTCCAATAATTGAGTATCACTGTATTCAAAGATATTCAAAAGTTGAATGAATCCTTTAACTCTTTGGTAATAAAATGTGTGGATTTTGGAATTTTCTCCTACCTTACACCAAACTCCAATAGCTAATATTGTATTCAATAATACTTGAAAACTCAACACTTTATTATCATCTTCGTTGATATCAAGATCATACTCATTATACCTCAATTCCTGTCGCTCAATAAAAGCTGAGTATTCAGAGAAAAACTTCTTTTTGTTAATGAAAGGGTATACATTGTAGTAATTTTCAAAGAAAGAATTAATCATAATGGACTGAAATTCAAGGTTATCTAATAAGTCTTCAATTTTACCACTATTTATGGATTGCCAAATATTGTTAATTTCCGTATTTAATATAGGGTCATCATCGTTTTCTTCATTATTAAAATCATAATTATAATTATTCAATTTTAGTATGCCGTTCCCATTTTGCCTTGACTTGACTTGTAAAAATTTTAATAAGCCGTTGCTTGAATTGATACCAAAATAACCATTTGAGTTGTCAAAATTCAAGCCAATATCATTTGATAAGGCCGCCATCCCATCAATGCTTGAATCATATAGAATCTGAGAATTAATATTAAAATCATCTCTTTCATCAAATGAATTTAGATCACTTTTTTCTATATTTATCAAATAGTCCTCTGGTTGAAACTCACGTTTCTTCTCGGTTGTACTGTCTTTAGCCTTTTTTTGGCTTATTTTGTTGATATTTTTCAATGTAATAGGAATTTCGCTTAGTTCATTTGCGGTCAAATTGATTTGTTTATAGAACTGCTGACTTACATCATCTACACCACTGCTATCACCATCGTCTATAGAATGAGATTTCTCAATCTCAATTGTTCGTAAAAGCTCATTAATCTCTACATCTTCAGGTAAAAGCCGCTTCAATAATGACTCTAAGCCCTTGACTCTTTTCTCTACTCTCGTTAGGTATGCCCTTGTTAATGGAGTTCTGACTGCTTTAGGAGAATAAACACATTTCCAACTATGTTCTTTGCAATTATGACACTGCGGTAAACCCTTCGAACATTTCAACTTCCGTAACCGACAAGAGTCGCATGCTTGTTGAACACTATTTCCTCTTTCCTCATATTTCATTTCATACTACTCTTAATTAATATATTTATCACAATACTCTTTAAAATGTATTTGTTAGAACTCGATATTTTTCTGAAAATTATTAAACTAAATCGTGACCAGTAACGAAATGCAGTATGTTAATTTTTCGCAGTTCAAATCAAGGCCGCCAATGCAAGTCATATAATCTACAATATAGATATTAATACTAATGTCCTTAAGGATTCAAGTGAATTATTTAATACACATACTATTATATAGAGGAGGAATTCGTAATCATGTAGAATTGATTTAAACTCTATTAACACTGTTACTTCACGTTTAAGCTTTGCTTATTGGTTCATGAAAATTACATCTGGCTGGATAGAATGGTCAATAACATAATTTGCATTTACCAAATCATTCGACTCAACTCTATCAATTGACTCGTCTATGGAGGTACATATTCCAGCTTGGATATGTCTTTGCACGAGTCGTTGTTTAATTATACCCAAATCAGCCAAAATAAACCATTTTTCATCACTAAGTGAATGTAACTCTCTCCATCCATCATCTTTTAGGTGAACGTAATTTCCTTCAAGCAAAATTATCTTCATCAGAGGTGATATTTCTATAGAGTTTTCCTGTGGATCTTTTAATTCGTGATCAAAACTTGGTGCAAAGATGGTACAGTTTCCGTGTTTTTTGACTTTCTTTACCAGTTCTAGGAGCCGCGAGCTATCGAACGTGAATGGAGCCCCTCTTCTTTTTATGAGAACTTGTGCATTCCTCATATCCAATAGCTCTTTGCGATAATAATGAAATCCGTCTTGTGGTAAAACAGTAGCAATTTTTGAGCCAAGCGTCTTATTAAGGTTTTTACAAACCTTTGCTGTTATGGTTGATTTACCTGATCCTGGGACTCCTGCCACAGATACAATTAGCCTTTGGCTACTATCATCCTTTTTCTTTTCGTGATACAATCTTATCACTCTCTGGGTCAACGTTTCTATATTTGCATCCAAGTCATCTTCTAAAATCATTATTAAATTATCATTCATAATAGACCCCGAAAAACAGAAAGAAAATCAAGTTGAAAAGCAAAATAACAAATATATTTAAATAGCTTTAGGCTGGCGTTTGATTGATACTATCATGTTAATAAACCATTTTTATACTCATATATTATCTTGATTCCGTGCTGCAGAAACAATTTATGCGCACGTTATTATTCTATTGTACCATTTGCCTAATTTATCATCTTTCGCTCTACTAACTCCCGGATTAATAGAGAGATTCGCTATTTGAACTGACGTTTCTGTAGCTGTCGCATAAATTCCTTTATCTAAAGAATACGAGCGTGGGGGATGTGGGGATGACTACTCTTCACAATAGACACGCTACTCCTTTGGATATATTCGGATCAACTTCAGCCGTAAATAATCATGCAAAAGTCTACGGCTTCATACAAGCGGTCTTTTGTGGAGAAAAAAGTAGGAGTATTTAGGACAACAAGAACAAATGTGGATAAGATGTTTTTATTATAAATCGATAGTTGTGTCGTTTCTTATTTCTTAAATATAAAAGATTTAATTAGAAACTGCTTGAAATCTAAGAAGAGAAAATATTGCTAATAAAATGTCTGATACCATTGGACTAAAAGATAATTCCAAAGGAAATGTAATTACTGTCATGGCCAAGGATCCGTTAGTATTCTGTATTATTGCATTCGCATCGATCGGAGGTTTGCTTTTCGGATATGATCAGGGGGTTATTAGCGGGATCGTTACTATGGAGTCTTTTGCCGCAAAATTCCCCAGGATTTTTTCCGATCCTGACTATAAAGGCTGGTTTGTTTCCACATTTTTGTTATGTGCATGGTTTGGTTCATTGATTAATTCTCCTGTGGTTGATAGATTTGGAAGGAGGGATACTATAAGGATAGCTTGTGTTGTATTTGTTATTGGATCAGTCTTTCAATGCGCAGGTAAATCAGTTAGTATGCTTTTCGCTGGGAGAGCTGTCGCTGGTGTCGGTGTCGGGCAATTGACTATGGTAGTTCCCATGTATATGTCGGAATTAGCTCCACCCTCTGTAAGGGGCGGACTAGTAGTCATACAACAATTATCAATAACAATTGGAATTTTAATCTCATTTTGGATTAACTATGGCACACAATTTATAGGAGGAACTAAATGTGCCCCTGATCAAGATTACAAAGGCGACACATTTGATCCATATGTAGATGTTCCACAAGGGGGTTGTTATGGACAAAAAGATGCTTCGTGGAGAATACCATTTGGGTTGCAGATCGCACCAGCTTTCATCTTAGGTATTGGAATGTCATTTTTTCCAAGATCACCCAGATGGCTTTTATCAAGAAAGAGAGAGGAGGAGGCTTGGGAGTCGCTAAATTATTTGAGACGAAGAAATAATCCTGATATTATTGATGCAGAATTTAACGAAATTAAGTCAGACGTATTATTTGAACAAAAGTATAATGATAGAAAATTCCAAGGAAAATCGGGAATATCGTTCTATATATCCTCATATTGGGACCTCTTTTCTTCTAAACCAAATTTTAGGAGGGTATTTATAGGCTCTGCGGTTATGTTCTTCCAGCAATTTATTGGTTGTAATGCCATTATTTATTATGCCCCAACAATATTTAGTCAATTGGGAATGGATTCGAACACGACTGCATTATTGGGTACTGGTGTCTATGGGATTGTTAATTGTCTTTCGACTATTCCTGCTATTTTTGCTATTGATAGATTTGGTAGAAAAACTTTATTAATGGCTGGAGCTGCCGGGACTTTTGTTTCATTAGTTATCGTAGGTGCAATAGTCGGTAAATATGGTGATACTTTATCTAAACACAAAACTGCTGGTAGAGCTGCAATAGCCTTCATATTCATATATGACTTCAATTTTTCGTATAGCTGGGCACCAATTGGATGGGTTTTACCATCTGAAATCTTCTCTATTGGGATCAGATCTAAAGCGATATCGATTACTACTTCATCAACATGGATGAATAATTTCATTATTGGTCTAATAACTCCACGTATGTTGGAGACAATGAAATGGGGAACATATATATTTTTTGCAGCTTTTGCCATAATTGCTTTTGTTTTCACTTGGTTTGTTATTCCCGAGACCAAAGGAGTACCATTGGAGGAGATGGATTTAGTATTTGGCGATTTAAATGCATTACAAGAAAAACAAAACTTCTCTCAAATGAATGATTTATCAAGAATAGACTCAGTTAAAGCTACAACAGATATATCGGAATAATTATATAGCCGCTAAAAATCGTGAACTTTGAGTGAATTAATCTATTCAAAGTTACTTGAGGTAAAGCGGAGAAAACCCATATGCTATTGATTATTTATCTTCATAGGCTCTCACATATTACTAATACAATTAATAAATACATAAGAAAATAAATGTAGTGCTCAAGAATGTTAAGTTAGTATTTAATTATTCCATTCAATAGAAGGTATTATAATCATTTTTTAGTTACATTTAATTTGATAAATTTTAATAAAAAAATTTGTTTTTGTCTTGTTTCAGTTAAAAATTTAATTATTACCTTTAATTTTAGGTTTATCTTTATCTTTACTTCTTGTATATATTTACGAATTTACTTACAAAATAAGTAAATATTTTTCTAAGATTTTTTGATCTTTCTTGTAAAATCGCGAATAATTTATCCAATACGAGATGGAAATATACTTCATGAAAAGGTTTAAAATCATCTTTTCATACCAGGTATTTCAGTTTTCTTAAGTTAGTTTCTTAAAATTTCGACCCCCTCATAATTTTTATTGCAACTCTTAAGTATTGACTTATTAGTGAAACACAAGTCAACTTAGAAATGAGAATAAATTAGCTGCAAAATATTATCAGGCCACTATTAATGAGATAGTCTTCCTTTAACAACAAGCGGTAAATATGGTTCATTATGCTTCCACTCAAGTACAATTTATCTTCTGGTTTTATACGCAGTTTCCTTAAAGGCTTCTTATTATAGTTTCTATCGATTGTCACCTGTCACCTTATCTGAACAATCAAAAATGTCATGGTCACGTTCAATCATATGAGAGAATAAGTGCCGACGAATACGAGAGAGGTAGAGAAGATAGAGAGCTAGACATTTGGACCAAATTCTGAGGATATACAAACTCAAAAGGAACTTTAATAGGAGTATTAAGGAAATCGTCATTCATGACGACATCCCCAACCTAATCCTCCCTAGAATAAGCAAAGCACGTACCATGAGATTTTAGCCTGGTTTCTAAGGAATATTACTTAAAAAATTTATACTCCTGAAGGCATATTATATATAAAGTTGCGTTTAAGTTTCATTGATAAGTATAGATCACACAAAGTGTGTAAATTGACCAAATCACTTAATTGGTGAAAAACAAGCGAAAACAAGTAAGAGAACTCTTGAGGTAATCTTTCTAAAGGTGTATTCACATGTTATATTCCATTCTTTACTCAATTAAGTCCTTCTTTGATTTTGCAACCGATTTGCATTTTCTCAAATTAATTGATGCTCACTAGTAGAATAATTAATATCTACGTATTCCAACAAATATTTCAACATAAAGACCTCCTTTTATAATGACAGGATTAGGATTAGGACTCCGTTCGTTCCATGTTTAGACAATGTAATATATAAATTATAAATTTGTGCTGATTTCTCACGAAATACTGCTACTTATGCATAGCAATGTCAGGAAATTCATGTGTCGGAAGAAAACCAGGGAAAAGAATGGATACAGACAGGTTTCTCTTCGGAAAAGACGAAAAGAATTCTCGGCTAGGGATACGTAAGTTCTTCAAACTTGCATTTATTACTAGGGACAAGGTACGGTATGCATGCTGTGGAGGTGCATAAACCACTATGACATCTCGAACAGAACGGGGTGACAATTTGGAGGAACGTACTGGATGTAAGCATCGGCCAAACAACCAAACGGGAGTAAATGCAACATATGAAGACGCCTATGCCAACGTTTGTACGGAATATCATGCGCAATAGCGTGAGGGTAACCTATTGATGACACAACTAATAACTTCAGCCCAGAACGAAAGTGGAGTGTTGGTTGCGAACATCATGACTCGCGTCTCTTCAGTAAGCATCCCAATAGCCCTTTCACTAACATCATTCTGATGGCTATTATACGGAACCGTAGTCTGATGTGTATTCCTCAATCAGCAAGGTATTTATCAAAGCGAGACGACATATATTCACCCCATTGTCAGAACGCAGAGTTACGATTCGATGCCCACCGTTATTATGGAAGAAACGTTGAGCTTTCAAGATAAACTCAGAAATACAGTCAGGAACTGCAGCTTTGGCAGCAATAGAATACACCATCATGTAACGAGTATAATCATCAAAAATAACCACAAAGTACCGATCATCAGTCAAACTCGATTGAGAAAGAGGGCCATACATATCAGAATGTATAAGCACTAGTGGAGCCCGTACAGGACTACTACCCATAGACGATTGTTTTGGATAAGAGTGCGTGACTTTACCGCGAACACAATGTTGAAATATTAGCGATAACTTTGTTGAAACATTAGCGCTAATTATTCTAGCTAGCATTCAATTAATTTGAAAAAATGCAAATTGGTTGCAAAATCAAAGCAATACTTAAATAAAGGAATGGAATACAAACGTGAATATTCCCTCTTTAAGCAAATGGTTGAGCGGAAGGTTGGTAAACGAGTCCATCAAACTATCCTTTACTATTCTCAGTAATTAATACTGATTACAGTTCAATTATTAATTACTACAAGAAGTAAAGCACTGAATTGGGTAATCCTAATACTCTATTATATAAAGAGGCTATAGTGAAGGGTGATTAAGTTGTAGTTCTATAAGTGAGTAATTTATATTGCCTATAAGATATATACTGATAACACACTTTTGAAGTAAATCGTCCAATTCCATAGTTCTTATGTTCTTCCTTTAATTAGTTCTTTGAGTATCTCAATTATGATATATAACTTACTTAATTACTAAATAAAAACTTCATAATACAGTGTCAGGATTAGGGTTACGAATCCGTTCACTCCATGTTAACAAACCATAACTCATTTTCAAGAGTTTGTAGAAGACTATCCAATGATAGTCTGTTATAGACTGGGACAATCGAAGGCACTCATTGCTCTAGCATAAGACACTATTGGTAGTATTATTGTTTTACGTAAATCAGTTATTTCGCAGCCAGCTAAGATAGATTGTGAATTTATTTTGACTTCTCAAGAAATACTGCAACTTATTTTAACAGTAATGATGATTGATGCAACTACGCCGATCTATTTTTGAGCTGAAGCTGTCACTTGTGCTACCTATCTTATTAATCGCTTACCTTCCAATTCTCTTCAACAACAATCTCCATACCAACGGTGGTATAAGAATCGTCCTAATCTAGCCAAGCTACGTCCCTTTGAATGTCTTGAATATGCTCTTATTCCCTAACCGTTAAGGTCCTCCAAGTTGTAGCCTCGCACCATTCAAGGCATTATGCTAGGTTATGCTTAGACGTATTTTTGACCTTGGTTTTGTCAAAATTGCAATTATTGAAAAGTCGGTTTTCCCGTTTCAAATTATGAGTAAGGTTCCTCCAACGATTAGCTTGTTTGGTTCACCGACATTGCTGACAAGCGACGTAGTTGATCAGAAGTTTCGTCTGAGGATGAAATTGAACCTTCTAAGAAACAGAAGAAGAATGACTCAGAGTCCTCGCTCGTTGTGAAAGGACATGGCTATTTCATGTCACATGCCTATGTTACCAGTGTAAAGAACGATGGTGTACCAGTCACGTACAAACAAGCTATACTGAGCGATGAATGTGAGAACTGGAAAAACGCAATGAATAGTGAGATGAGTGCACATTATTCAAATAATACTTGGGACTTAGTACCATCCCATTGCCCAATGATAGAAAGGCAATAGGTAACAGATGGGTATTTACCAAGAAACATTACGGTAGATATAAAGCCAGACTAGTAGCACAAGTGTTCAGTCAGGTTCCAGGAGAAGAAAGATTACTTGTTCACGTTCAGTCCGCTAATCAGATACGAATCCGTGAACTTCTTCTAGCATATAGTGCTGTTGATAGGAGAATAGTGCATCAGGTGGATGTGGATACCGCATTCCTAAATAGAACTGTGGAAGAAACCCTCTATATAAAGCAACCAGTCGGCTTCATTGATGAAGGTGAACCTGAAAAAGTGTGCAAATTTAACAAACGGATAGAAACAATCGCCCATATGTTGGAACGCTACAATATCAACTTTTCTCTGTGAACAATATTTTGAGAGACTTGAAAGTGAGCTGAGCCTATGTATCTGGTGAGATCTAATTATTGGCCTATATGTCGATGACAGGAAAGAATAGTAAGGAAATAGAAAGTGTAAAGAGAATGCTCCCGCAGAGGTTTAAAATAGAAAACTTAAGGAATTTCTTGGAATTGAAATTGGGCAAGACACCGATGGTGTCCCGACATGTCTTAATGACTATATTGAAAAAGTACTCCAAGATTTCAATATGATAGACGCGCAATCTAGTTGCAACCCCATTGTTAGGAGAATGCTTGCACAAAGACGATTCAGCACTAGGTACCGTTCAATAGTAGGAAAATTATCATTTGCTGCTACTACCGTGAGAACAGATATATCGTATGCAGTAGTTATGCTTAGCAGATACTTGGACAAGCCTATATGAGATATGACCCTAATCGTAATCGTTTTTACATTATTTTAAGTAAGTGTTTTCGCTATTTTTATGACTGTTTTAGTTATTAGTGATAAGTATACTGAGCACCACATGAAATGTGCCAGGAATGTTCTTCGATACCTTAAAGGAACCCGAGACATTGGTCACTATTATATTGAAGATGGGTCTGTTGAAACATTTAGCGCTAATTATTCTGGTGAGCATCAATTAATTTGAGAAAATGCAAATCGTTTGCAAAATCAAAGAAGTACTGAATTGAGTAAAAAGAACGGAATGCAACATGTGAGTATGCCCACTTTAAGGCAAATGGACTAGCGGACGGTTGGAAATGAGTCTAATAAACTATCCTTTATTGTTTTCAGTAATTAATATTGATTACAGTTCAATTATTAATTACTACAAGAAGTATAATACTGGATTGGGTAATCATAATATTCTACTATAGAAGGAGGCCATATTGAAGGGTAATTAAATTGTAGTTTCATGAGGTAGGAATTATATATTGTTTAGAAGATATATACTGTGATTACACACTGTTTAAATTGAAATGAATATTGAAATGAATACACCTTTGGAAAGTTACTTCCAGAAGCTGGCTGCGAAATAACTGATTTACATAAAACCGTAATACTACGAATAATGTCTTATGCTAGAACAATGATCGCCTTCCGATTGTCCCAGTCTATAACGGACTATTAAACTCTTGAAAATGAGTTATGGTTTTACATATTCAATTGTGTTAACATGGAGTGAACGGATTCGTAATCCTAATCCTGACACTATAAAAAGGAGGTCTTTCAACCTCATAATAAAAGACGAACATAACAATTATGGAATTGGACGATTTTCTTAAAAAAACACTCCACTTTTGTTCTGGGCTGAAGCTATTAGTTGTGCTGCCTTTCTTCATCAATAGGTTACCCTCACGCGCTATTGCGCATGATATTCCGTACAAACGTCGGCATAAGCGTCTTCCTCTGTTGGATGGTTTATGTCCATTTGGCTGTTTGGCCTATGCCTACATCCCTGCAGCAGTATGCTCCACCAAATTGTCACCTCGCTCTATTCGAGGTGTTATGGTGTGTTATGCACCTACACAACATGTCTACCGCATTTTTGACCTTGACTCCGATACGGTGGTTGTTAGTAATAATGTAAAGTTCGATGAATTTGCGTTTTCTTTCCAGACTGCCGAGAACATTTCTCGGAACCTTTCCGAATCGAAGCCTCTGTCTGTGTCTTCATTCTTTTCAGCACCTGATGTTCTGGCTACTATTGAAATACCTGACACTGCTATGGATATTTGATCTTGCGGAACTAGATAGTAACATGTTTGACTCAATTCCTGTATCTGAACTGGATTCTTCTCTGGAGATATGTGATCCTGTTTTGTCTTTTGTGCTGCCTGCGAAAACCACCCACTTGTCAAAACATATGTCATCTAAGACTGCTCCGCATGTTTCCTCTGAATCCCTCTTACGAATCCACCTGGTCTGTCTCCTTTCCGCGATTCGTCTCCTTCTGTTGTTGAACCTATATCACCTCCTGCTGTGACTGCCAAGTCAAAGAATCGTCCTCTCATTGAATATATTTCTGATTCCGAGGTTTCAGGGGAAGATGACAGAACCTTTTGCTACGAGCATCATCATGATAATGTTGACTGTTCAGATGATGAGGACTATATGGATAAGCCTGTGAGGACCTGGGAGGAAAAGAAAAACTACTACAGAGAAGTTGCGTAGAAGATCCAAAGTATCGTATGAAGAAGACTCTGACGATGAAACTGAACCTTTCAAGAAACAGAAAAGGCTCTGTGTGAGGAACCTTATATCAGACTCGTCTCTTGTTGTCAGAGTCTCTGCTAATTTTATGTCGCATGCATATGTTGTAAGCACAAAGAAAGATGGTGTACCAATCACATACAAACAAGCCATGAAGAGTGAAGAATGTGAAATATGGAAAGCTGCAATGGATAACGAGATGAGTGCTCATTATTCAAATCAAACATGGGACTTAGTACATTTGCCCAAGGATAGAAAGGCAATTGGAAACTGATCGGTATTTACCAAGAAAGACGATGGTAGGTACAAGGCTAGGATTGTAGCACAAGGGTTCAGTCAGGTTCCAGGGGAATATTAGTTTGCAACATTCTACCCAGTTTTCAGATACGAATCTGTAAGGCCACTTTTAACATTCAGTGAGGTACTACTTTCGTAAAATGGTAATGTGATGAAAAACTTTCTATGACACAACCTGTAGCCTTCATAGATGAAGATGAACCTAAGAAAGTGTGCATGCTATTGTTTTCTGAAAATACAGTTAAAACGAAATATCGTGAACAATATGTATGCTTAGTACACGTTTATCCAAGTCCACTGAACACCATATGAAATCTAATAAGCGAGCTCTTCGATATTGTAGGATATCAGATACTTTTACACAGGCGTGGGTCCTTGAACGTATCTGAATTCAATTAAATTGCAGCATTTCGCGAGAAATCAGAAAAAATTTATAATTAATGTTATTCTGGCTGCAAATAAATTATTTCAGTAAAACCATGAAATATTATCCCTATCCATAATAATGATTGTCTTACAGATTTTCTCATCAAATTACTGTATTCGTTGAAATATTTCGTTGATAATATTTAATATTTTAGCGAGAACTCAATTAAATTCAGTAAATGCATTGCAATATCAGACAAATGCTTGATCAAGTAAAGAAAAGGATATTATCAGTGAATATTCCCTCTTCAAGTTAAATAGAATAGCCTACAAGTTCATAAGTGTAATTAAACTTTCCATTACTAGTTTAAGTAATATCGATTGGAATTCAAATATTAATTACTAGTAGTAGTAAAGATCGCAATTTGGGGAACCTAATATTCTACTATTCGAAGAGACTGACTTGAAAGGTATGTAGTTTATAATAAGCAATTTATATTGTTTATAAGATATATGATTTATTACACACTGTTTAAGTTAACATAAGTATTGAAATGAATTCACAGTAGAATGATTATGGTTTCACATATGCTATTGTGTTAACGTTGAATGAATGAAATAATCTCAATCCTAATATTATAAGAGAAGGGTTTAGGAGTTGTACAAAGACTCAGAGTCATAATACTAAAATTAGCTGTAATTTGTGTGTTAAACTTCCTACCAGCCTATTCATTAAGACTCTAACATATATTAAAACTCGATAAACTTGAAACTTAAAGAGTTACTATGAACCGAGATTCGCGGCTATGAGTATATATATTTCATGCCTGTAATTATTCATTTCCTCATTCATTTACTCCATATATATATCAAAAAAAGGTAGATGTAATGCTGCCGTTTTTATATTGGGAATATTCTCAAATATTTTCTAACATTTATCGTAATTTAGAAACCAAAAAAAATAGTTTCGAAGATTATTTGCTTCTGAATATGTTGTTACTCCTAATAACTTCTCCAATTACCTTCGAGTTCGTCAAATCGTCTTCTATTTAACAATGCTCTTCTCTTGTTACCAAAATCATCTACTTCTCTTCTCATGTTCTCTCTCTTCAATCTTCTAATGTTTCTTTCTCTTTCAATCTCTCTCTTTTCAATTTCCCATGGGGTTAAGATTTCAACTATAGGTTCCCATTGATCGTTTCCATTGTGCACACTGCTTTCAGTTGTGATTCTTATACCACACTCAAATATTAAACCGCTTTGCTGTTGATACTTATGTAATTCATGATTATAGCTCCCATCAGTTATTTCCTTTTTCAATCTAAGAATTATTTCGTGTAAAGAGTGTGATACAGCAGGTTTGAATTCCAAAGATAAACCTAAGTCCGAGACTACGATATCTGCAAATTTCTCAGGAGTTATTTCATTCTGTGCTAAATCCCATTCAAATCTATCTTGGTATAGTTGTTTATTTAAACTTACCGATAAATCGATAATCACATGGTATTCAATATTAGGTGGAAGTTGTAAAGACGAAGCAAAATTGTAGTCCTCAATTTGTTTAATTATTGATTCTGTAATTTCCAGCTGCAAATGTGTAGGTAGTTCAAGGTCATTGCATAAAAGAATGGAAAATTGTTGAGGAGTGATTAATGTTTCATTTAAATTCCACATGAAGAAATCAACCAATTTTGAATTACCCCCATTGTATTCCAAATTCAATCTTATTGGAATTAAAACATCGTTATTCTTATGGTTAAGATCAGATATCTTCAGATCATCATCCAAGCCTAGTGGATAACGAGTATTCCGAGCAGGTTTTAAGAGATGCTTTTGATTATTTGAAGCTAATTGATTATTAACTACTGCAGCAGTGGTATTTGTAGCAGTTGGCACTTCATCAAATTCAAAATCATCATTTATATTGTCAAGCTCTGCATAGTTTATTTGTTGAGCGTTTCTTTTAGCTATTCTTCCTTGCGGGGCGGTATTCAAAATTAACGCATTATCAGGATCCTTCGAGATTCTTGAGTGCAAGCCAGTAGACAATGCCTGAGGGTAGAATGATTTACTATGAAACGATAAGTAAGACATGGATAATATGTTTAAATTGTTTTGATTAATCTTCGTGAGTCTTGTTATTATCCAACTTCATTTCTTGACAAAAAATGTAAAGTAAACGGGGACACGACTAAAAGTTTTCTGAAGTTGAATACGCGAAACATAATGAAGACGTCATGTATAAATAACTATGTATATATAAATATTTACGTAAATGAATTAATGGAATCATCTATAATCTTAGAGAATTTCATTCTCTCAAGGTCATCATTGCATGAAGTGATTACCTTAGAACAATTTGCAAGATTGTTTCCAAGAAGAGTGCCAAAAAGTATAATTCAGAGAATATTTGATGAATTGGTCGAACAACGTGAATCCAAATCAATTGAACCCACAAAGAGTAAAATTCAAGAGCAATTTGACGTGCCATTACAGGATACTATTGATAAGCTCAGGAGTTCCCAATCAATAACATCAGGAAGACATTCTATTGATGATCTCGTAACTAGATTAGATAAATTAGAAAATATATTTGTATTACAAAATACATTAATCGATGATCAGATAGCAAATGTTATAGATGATATCCAGTCAATATGCAAAGAGTTTAATGAAATAAAATATGGAAATGCATGGTTTAGGGGAGGAGACGAAACTGACATAGAAAAGATAGTAGAAGAAACAATACGAAGTGTTGATAGGTGTGACAGCATTTTCAGGTAAGATGCGATTTAATTCAATAGAAATACTATTTGATCAAATATTAATGGTTGGTGGATCTTTAGAATCGGTTTCCATAGAACCGATTATACTATCTAACCTTGATAATTCTTTTTCACCTATCCATTTCCAAATATCGTACTTCCAATTAAGACCATCCCTATCACCTAGTTGATAATTGCTAGACAAGCCTCCAGTTTCAGGAAGGTCTTTTATATATATAATTCTTCCAATTCGAGAATGTACAAGCGCCATGGAACACATGACGCATGGTTCGTGTGTTGTATATACAAGCAAATTATGACACAAATAATTCAAATCATTTTTATCAGCATGATCCAGTGTTGTTTTTTGTAAGTTCTGTCTTCTTTTTGTCTCATTTTTTGCGATTTCTTCTATAGCCTTCATCACACTATGTTCTAGTGGGTGATTATTTCTATTATCAAAACTCACAGTAAGAATTTCATGATCCTCATTAGTTTTTGATTCTTTCGCTATTATGGTCACAACAGGAACTCCAGTGCTATTGGTAGTTTGATGCTCTTGAAGGGCATCTAATAATTTATTGATCATTGCCTGCTCTCGGGAAACATTGAAATTAGCAGCTTTTAATGCCTGATGATTAGGATTCCCTTTCCACGACATGGGCCAATAGTTAGATGTCCATTCTTGAGAAATTTCTTTCGTTGTCGCAGGGTATCGTGGAATCTGCTTTTGATAGAAAGTGAAAGACGTAACATCAAGATCTGAACCATGTTCCTCAAGTAAATTAACAATTTCTGCTTCATTCTGAAATAATTCGGCAGAACATAATATTGTCCTCAATATAGACTTTGGCTTATCCGAAGCTTTATTTTCTGTTACTTTATTAAACCGCTTGACATGAACTAGAGGTAGCGTTTCATTTGGAGTTATAAATTCTCGAATGAAAGTAATTAAAGCCTTCGATTGAGTGGGTGATATATCACAACACCACACATTAGTCAAAATAGGTATTTTAGGATCGGCAGTATTTATAGTCGAATATTTGATTTGTTTTAGGACTCCATGGATTACTCCATTCTCCAAATCCACATGTTCAATTGAATTTTCTTTATTCTTTCCCATTTGTTTCGATGTTCTTTTGATAATTTTAACCAGTTTCGAAATGTCTGCTATAAATGAGTTTACTTTATTGAAATTTTTGAATACCATTTGTTGCAATGACTTCGTTCATTAGACCCCGGAGGTTATTTTTTTTGAGTTTTTTTGAGATCGCATTGAAATAAATGTGGAATCAGATTGCAACTTATTTAGAATTTTGATTTCTTGAGCTCAGGGATGAAAAAGGGTAAATATTTAATAGATTATTTAATATGTAATTACCCTGAATTGGATGCTAAGTTGCTTCTAAAGCAGACCGTTTTTGAAAATTCTGAGGAATATTTGAAGCTTTTACATGAATCCCTAATTGTTGACGAACGCGTAGGTACCAATGAAGATTATAGTTATCGGTATCACTTGTTTGAGGCAAATTCACACGTAGAATTAGTTGATTCGATTATTGCTCATTTAATAAGAGAGAAGTCCCCAAATATGCTTGTTAATGGATATCACGATCCATCTTCAAATTCAGCGTGGGGTTCTAAGATTTTTAATCCATACATTAGTTTTAATGTTAATTTCTTAAAGAATGAAAGTTGGAACAGACTATTTAACCGAATAGGTAAAATCAGGTTTTTAGACTTGGTTTTGAATACTAAGTGCTTTATCAAAATAAACAATGTGAACTACATGCAATTATTTGGTCTTTTGCCTAGTTTCCAATCGAAGGTTGCCGAGCTGCTACTGAAATCAAGAATGTTTTACCGGAACCAGAAAAGAATTACTAATTCCTTCAGATTCTTCTCAGATAATCCAATTGATTTAATAGATGAAATTATACCTTGTGAGGGAGTCAAATATAAGGCGAACCTTCCTAAAAAGTTCAGACCATTTAAAACATTATGCAACCAGATTATATGTAATGATTCAAAATGTAACTATTTGTCAATTTATAAGGAAATATGTATAAAATACGAACTGAAATCTATAAAAACAAACTTTGACGACATTACAAAAATTTCTGTGGTAATAAGATTTGTTTTAACAATTATTGGTAAAGTATTTCCATTGAAAACCTGGGGAACTCCTAAAAATAAATCGGAAGTTATCAAAAAAGTTATCAAATTTATTAAAGCAGGCAAAAATGATAAGTTTCCTAAGGATTATCTTATAACATCTATAGAGATATCCCATATTTACTGGCTTGGAAAGAAATCAGAGATAACGTCGAAACAAGACTACAAGCTACGTCTTCGCTTATTTTCAGGATTCTTGGAATGGTTTCTTTCGGTTTATGTTTGTGAAATAGTGGGATCTTTTTGGTATGTCACAGAAGTATCACATGGTATGTTAAGTAAAGATATAGTACACTATCCGCATAATGAATGGAAACGGATAACTAATAAATGGTTGAATGACTACGTAAAAAATTACCTTGTTGAAAGTAATAATACTGAATCTGATGAACTTAATAGATACAATATGGGGCGCTTGAGACTACTTCCAAAATCTAACGATTTTAGAGCATTATGTATTCCTATTAAACAAATAGTTGGTACAAATAACTTAAACAAAAAGGAAAAGGAAGCTCAGAAATTTCAATATTTAAACTACATGAATAATACCATAAGGCCAATACGTGAATTGCTTCTTCAAAAGGAAAGAGAGAAACTATTATTAGACAAGAAAAGTCATCCAAGATGCTATTCAATACGAAATATTGCACACAACATAGGCCTATTCAAGAATGATCTTGTTAGAAAATATACACAGATTCCAAAGCTTTTCATGTTAAAATTTGATATGAAGCACTGTTTTGACAATGTGAGTCAAGAACGAATATTGGAATCGGTCAATGACCTATTTGATGAAGATAGCAACGACAAGATATATTACGTTAGGCAATTTGTCGAATCCTCCGTTTTTAAACAAGAGCTCAAAAAGCAACGCTATATCATTAAAGACGAATCGAATGTTCACGAATATGATATTTTGCAAGGACAGAATTCCAACTTTCAATTTAATGAATCTCCAAAAATTATTGTGGACAAAGCCAAAACAATTCGGTTCAAAAAATCACAAGTCCTAGAAGTCATCAGAGAGCACGTTCTCCATTCAACCATAGTTCTACCAAATAACACTGAAAAATATTATAGAAGGATAAAAGGGGTATTCCAAGGTTTACCTCTTCTGGCCACTCTTTGTGATTTGGTTTATAACTCTTTAGTAGACAAAAATTTTCAATTTTTATTCAAAAAATCAGATTCTATTCTCTTAAGGTTAGTAGATGATTTCTTAGTGATTTCTACAGACAAAAGTCAATGCCAAAAGGTCTATGATATAGCCTTGGGAGAAGAATTTCAGCTGAGTGGGGCCCTTGTGAATACGAACAAAACATCCTGGGTAGAAACTAGCACAGACTTGGAAGACTTTATCAAGTTCGTGGGACTAAAGATTAACCCTTCTACATTAGAAATAATGCCGGATGCTGATTCGAATAGTTCATTTATATCATTATCAAAGTATAAATCGTTTAAGGCCGTATATTTATATTTACAATGGTGCTATAAAGTGAGGTTAGCAGACCATTTCATAAAATTGGAATTAGTATCTTTTAATTCTGCACTAAAAAATATAGAAATTATATTGAACGCCATAATCGAATCATACTATATTCACTTTAAGGAGATTTTATTGCGACTGGGTGAGTTTGATGAACAATCTTTACAAGAATTTTTGTTGAATTTGCTCCAAATGACTTTACAAAAATACCAGTTAGCCAATCCTAGTAAATTCGGTATCGAAGAAATCAATAATATGTTTAAAAGGGTCATAGTTGCAAAACTTTCTAAGAATAGTGTATTTCAAAAAACTAATACTTGGCTCAAGAATTCTAAAAGTTTTTAAATTATTCCGAAAGAGCTCTTCAAGTTTTCATTATCTCTGAGCTGCCTCATTCTTTCTATCTCGTCTATGCCGCCGGATTTCTTCAATTTACTATCATCAACGAAATCTCCTAATTCTTCTTGAAATTCGTCAAGTCTCATCATTTCTCTTTCTTTCTCTCTAATTTTTTCTGCTTTAGTTATGGCCTGTAAACGTTTATCATGGTCTGGTTTTAAAGCGGCAACCTCATTCAACACTTCATCTTTTATATTGTGAATGCTCTCACCTGGCTCTGGGATATATAGTTGCGAAACAAATCTATTTCGTTTAAACGCATTTTGTTTGCTTTGCTCAAGAGAACATTGCTCTATTAAACTAAATGTTTCTTCTATCTTTTTAATGTCATCTTCAAGATCTCGCGTTAAATCACTCTGTAAGTTAAAAAATTGTTGCTCTTCACAGACTTTGTCTAACTCACTTTCCCAAATTTTCTTCCATTGCATTTTTTCCCTCTCAATATAATCCGTCATATCTTTTAAAGATCCTCTAGCCTTTTCTATCTCTTTGTAGGTGTTCTTAAGCTGTTGCTCACCAACTCTAACTCCTCTTTGAGCAACATCTTTCCTTAGGGCCTCCATAATATCTTGTAAGTCATCAACTTTTGTCAACAAAGCGTCTGAGCCTTCAGATAATTTAGCATTGCAAGAGTCCATATAGGCTCTATTTGATGATTTTGAAACATTGAGACCACTTTCTTGAAAATCTTTTACTCTTCTTAGCAAATGAGTGACTGATTCTTTTATACCTGCCCTATTAGCATTTTGAGTTTGTCTGATTACTCTCAATTCTCTTTGAATACTTTCCAATTCCTTAAAATCCTCCTTATTTATCAAACTTGGATTAGATGAAAGCTGAGGCTCTTTGCTCACAGTCGGTAAAGGGGAGCTTACTTGAATTGATTTGATAGCATCTTTCAACTCAGTAAGTGTATTTGAATTTACTTCATCAATTTTAGTGTTCAAGCTATTAATCTTTTCTTCAAGTTGTTTCACAACGATTGTCAGTGTCTCTGGCTCGTTCAAGCATAAAACGCTACCTTGCTTTACATCAACCTCCAACAAATGCTCTTCTAACTCATAAGAAACTCCAGTGTTTGGATCTTGTATATAAATTTCAGGAAAGGACGAAGTTCCTGGCGAATATGCAAACTTTTCAACAAAGAGTAAGCGTAGCGCCGCAAAAGAAACAGGTAATCTAATGCTAACTTTTTTGGTTTTATTATTGATTTTAAGGAATATGTGAGTAGTGCCATTTTCTTGGGAGTACGAACTGTTGAGTGTTTCGTTCGCATCAGATTTCAGTCCTGTTTCTTCAGGAATACGAGAAGATTCTGTAGATACAATTCTCGTCGAATTATTGGTAGGCGAATGATTTGTGAGCTTGGCATATTGATAGGCACTGAATCTTTTCGAAGCACGGCGTTGCAAAGAATTTCCCTTCTGAAGCTGAACCAAAGCATCATTCAGACTTCCCTGCAGCGATCTAGATGCTTTACTACTAGCTTGTCCTTGATTTCGAATAGGAACAGATACAGTCTTAGAGTTAGTAGCGTATTCTGTATCATCAGACCTTTCCTTTTGCTGTCTTTCATAAGATAGCGATTTTGCTTTCACTTGCTTATTTTTCAAGTTTTGTAGCAATGTTACAATGATGTTTCTGATATTTGGCAAGAATCTATCCAAGTTTTCTTGGGTAGGAGCTTCACTTAATGCAGCCTCCAAAATAATTCTCAATGCTTGAGGTACATCACCAATGTCAGAGATATCAACCCCTGCATTTGTAAATGCTCTGGATGCAGCACGGAAGTCGTTTCCTAATTTAACATAGGCATCTGATACAAACTTGTCATCAGCTTCCCTTCTCGCCCACTGGGTTAAACTCTCTAATAAGTGCTTAGTTGAGACTAAAAGTCTAGTAACACTGGATTCTATCGTATTCAACGATTGACTTTTACTTCCTGATTTTGATGATGATATAGAACTTGCAGAGGAAGTTGACATAATTATTGAACCTATTGCTAATCACTTTATAACTGTGATCTAACATGTTTTGACTGTCTACCTTTTTTTATTGATCGTCAATATGCAGTCTCAATAAATTTCTACAATTATATTTAATATGAATATCTAAATTATCAATATACGAAGTGAGGTCTATAAGTTAGGAAAACCACTTTTGAATAACCAGCATTTCAGCAGGATATTTTTGCAATAAAGCCACAGCTTCATTTTGTGGTATGCTACCAAGCAATTGTCTTGTAGCAGCAGCAGTTCTCTCGGCAGTGTTACCTGAGATAGATGCATGCGATAACGCTTGAATAACGGCATCAACAACCTTAGGAATTTGATTTGTAACGCTAGGATGTTGGTTTTGGATTAAATGACACAAGAAAGTGTAAGCAAAAGGTGCAGCTTCTTCGTCTTGAACGACAGGTAATAAATCGATCCATTGTTGTATGAGAGCATCCAAATTAGGTATTGAGGAACCATAACTGTGGAAAATTTTGGCCAAAGCTGAGATAGAGTTTTCAGTAGCATGAATATTATCATCGGCACGAGCATCTGGAACAGAGGCCATTTTAAAAATAGGTTCCAAACAAGCCAAACAAAATTCACCATAGGCATTACCACCATGCTGGGCAGCCATACCTACAGCGTATGAAGCAGCTTGGCGAATTGAAGCATGTGATGCTGTTAATGATTCGCCCACAACATTAATGAACATATCTTTGTAAACAACCGAATCTGTACCACAATGCTCTAAGATATCACAAACTGTGCATAAGCCGCAAAGTTTTATATTAGTATTTTCATCATTAATAAACGAAGCAATAGTTGGAACTAAAATTTGGAAAGCTGGTAAGAAATTTGTCTTTGAATTTTTGAAAATAGCCGAGATTGCTTTATTAATTTCATCTAATAATTCTTCATCGGTATATTCTTCTTCTTCGTCATCAACTTCTTCAGTGTATTCATCATCTTCATTATCGCGTGCCTTTATACGTTCGTAAATCTCAGTCAAGTTCGAGTTAATAGATTTTGCTAAAGATTCCAATTGAGTTTGAGATAATGAATTAGGACCTAATACCCCAATAGATTCCACTAATGCAGTGTAATATGCTACCAATAATTCTGGTACAGGTTCGTTTGTCAAAACATCGACTAATTTATTAGATATTTGAGACCATATCTGTAATGTCTCATTCGAGTTATTACCAGTTGCAACAACTGAACATTTTAATAAAGATGCCAAAGTTAAAGCAGCGGATGCACGTACACCATCATGTAAGTAAAAGTCAAGTGCAGGAATACCAATATCTTGAACAATTTCTTTGACCCACGGGTAAAAATCACCTTTCAATTGAATGGCGTATGTTCTTAACAAATCCATTGCCGATACTTTATCGTCAAGCGCGGCAGTGTGAACTGCGATAAGTCTACCTGATAAATTGATGACATCCCATTCATCATTTGAATTATACTCTTCTGCCTCATCTTCTTCTAATAATGAAATATCTTGTGTAGCCTTAGCTGCATTCAATAACGGTGGTAAGACTGCAGGCAAATATGGTACGAAATCTTTTCCAATAATGCGACAAATCCTACCCCAACCTTGTTCTAAATATGGCTTGATAGGATCATCGTCTTCAACTGCAGTTTCTTGAATATGTCCAAATAATTGAATAAGACCTTGACTATGAGGAGCAAATTTTTCTTTACCGACAGCTAACGCAATCAATGTTGAACACTCAATACATTTCGCTTTTAATAATCTATTCTCTTGTCCCATATCAGTCTTAAGAACATCTGTTAATAATGGCATTAAGGTATCGTAGTATTTGATGAATTTTTTCTCAGCAGCATCAGCTATAATTGCAATCGTAGTTAATACCTGCTCTTGAACATATTTCTTTGGAGATTGCAACAATCCAAGCAAATTGTTCAACAAATCATCTAAGTAAGGTTCTAATATTTCTTTAGAAGCTGCCTCTGAAAAATTAACTAAAGCTGCGGCTGCGTGTGCTTGAACTCTGAAAACTGACTTGCTAGTCAACATCGAAATTAAGGCTGGTAATATCCTGTCACCGGATGTTCTTTGAATTATGTTTGCAAAATCGGTTGACATTTGACCCAAGGCATTACAACAGGCGTATTGAACCCTTGGATGACTATCATGTAAGGTTGGTAAAATCATATCCAATATTTTAGGAATTTCTGTCATCAAAACATCAGAACATCCTTCTGCAGCCGATGATAACGCCATTAATGCAGCTTGACGTTCCCTCCATTCTGAGGATTGAATCATTACAGGCAAATATTGGAATAACGGAGTTGCCAATGCTTGACCATTTAACCTTAAAGCAACACGATCCAAAGCTTGACGAGCAGCATCGTATTCCGGTTCTTCATCATCATCTTCTGTGTCGTCATTATTATTCCAGTCTGCTGCTTCATCATCATCAATACACACTTCAGTAAGCATGGACAATGTTATTAAAACCATATTATCAGTATATGAAGAAGTACGCTTACACATGGAGGGAGAAACTTCTGCAAACGTTGTCAATAATTCTAAACCGGCCATACGGGCACCAGAATCTAACTCTTTGTTTTTAGAAACTGCTGCACAAAATTCGATTATAGTTGGGAACATTTCTCTAAACATTTTAGGTGCTAATTCAACCAAATCAATTAATGATTCTAAAACGGAAGACAAAGCTTGATCCTGTCCATTCTGCAAGAAACGGGGTAACGAATTTAACAAGTTTGGCAACAAAGGAGATAATGTTGGCCAGCTACTCTTTGGGATTTCCCTGAAAAACGCAACGAAGGCTGTACAAGCGGCGATACGAACATCATCATTCTCATCTTCAAATCCCGCGTTGAAAATTGGAAGAACTTCATTAATATAAGACTTATCAATCAATTCAGGCGCTGACGAAAAGACACGAAATGCAGACTCACGAAAACTTGGGTCAGAATTCTTAGTGGCCTGGAATAATGCCGGTATTAATTCATTCCACGAACCCAGAGGCGATGCATCTTCTTTGGCTACTTCTGAAATGGCATCAGAAAGCTTGTGTCTTACTTGATTTGATTGTTGGGATGTAAAGCCGTGCAACAAAATCGCACGAATTTGTTGCCTCACTGGTTCACCAATAACCCCAATAGTTCTGTCAGTTACACTAGCAATTTCCTTTGGAGATCTAATAGCAACACGTCTAAATAAAACGGCGCTAAATGCTTTCAATGTGTCATTATCTGACCCACAAGCTTGTTCTGCCAAGAATATCAACAACATTTCAACATTTTCTTTCTTAGTCCATTCTGTTTCAAGCAACTTTTCAGCCTCAGATCTGACTGAGTTCTCTGAAGACGATAACCCATTCACTAACTGTGTCAATACACCCTGAACTTCAGCTGGTAATGAAGACATATTAACTAAATTTATCAGTATTCCTCACAAAATCTCTGTAATAAATTCACACAAATCAATATTAGTGTACTTTAAGACCTAGGAAATTCCAACTAAATTGATTGAATGTTAGAAATATTAATAAATTCTGTTGTTTAACACAATAAGTATTCTTAGTTTCGTTGGAAATGAAAAGCCTAAAAATTTATTTCCAGTATGTATCATGTGATCGTTTTTTAAAATTCTTATTTTTCAGTTGACGCAAGTTAAGTACAAGCCCTACGAGAGAAGCGACTTAAGTAGTATACCAATTTCTGTACATTAAAAGGCTTAAAGTAAGTTACATATACTATATATATGATATTATATGGATGGGTTATATTATACATGTATCTGGACGATTATTTTTTCAAAATTGTAATCACGTCTTCATCTTCTAAAACGTGGCCCAAACCCACAATTTGAGGTTGATGCTTAACAGAAGTTCCAAAAACCAAGGCATTTCTGAAATCAGAAACTAAGGATTTATGGATCGAATTACAGAAGTCCTCGACCGTGCATCTATCGTTCCTCAAAACCACGGGTTCATTGAAATCTGGTAACTTACCTTTTGGCTTTGTGTAGACTCGGACAAGCTTCAATCTGTCCCACATCATTTCTAACAAATCATCCAAATTCCAGCCTTGGCCTGATGATATTGGGATAGCATTTGGAATTTTATATAATAAATCTAATTCTTGGATGGAGAAAGAATCGATTTTGTTTAAGACATAAATTGCAGGTATGTATCTTCTGGACTTTATTTCGATAGCATCGATCAAATCATCCACCGTTGCATCACATCTGAAGGCAATATTGGCTGAGTTGATTTTGTATTCTGCCATAACCGCTTTGATTTCATCATTGTCTAAATGGGTCAATGGTGAAGTGCTTGTGATATTAATACCTCCCCTTTCTTTCTTTTGAATGACAATGTTTGGTGGCTCCTTGTTGATTCTTATTCCTACCCCCTCGAGTTCGTATTCAATGATTCTCTTATGTTGTAATGGCTTATTGACATCCAAAACTAAAAACAATAAATTGACAGATCTTGCAACTGCAATAACTTGTTTACCTCTACCTTTACCATCCTTAGCACCTTCAATAATACCTGGCAAATCCAACATTTGAAGCTTGGCCCCCTTATATTTGATTATACCTGGAACGGTCGTTAATGTAGTAAACTCATACGCAGCAGCTTCTGAATGGGTACCAGTCAATTTTGACAATAAAGTAGACTTACCCACAGATGGGAATCCCACAAAACCAATAGTTGCTACACCTGTTCTTGCCACATCGAAACCGGCTCCTCCACCACCTCCTCCTCCAGGAGTGCTATCTGATAATAATTCTCTTCTCAATTTGGCTAACTTAGCTTTTAATTGACCTAAATGGAAAGAAGTAGCCTTATTCTTTTGGGTTTTGGCCATCTCATCTTCGATGGCCTTAATCTTTTCAACAGTAGTCATAATGAAAGCTTCTGAAGTAACTAATCCTAGGTTTCTTTATACTTCTATTGCGATTTGGGTTTTTTTTCATCTAAGAGCTCTTCAAAAAAAATTGGTAGTGTGAAATTCGATCGACAAAAGTGATACAAAAAAAATTTCAAATTTTCACCAAATTGAAGTATTGAATATAGAGATAGAGAACCAAAATTTATAATATTTAGTACATAAATATATTTAAATATGGGTAAAAAAGGTAACAAGAGTGCCAAAGCTGGTGGAGATATCTGGGATGATGAAGATCTTGCCCAAGAAGCCCCACAGAGTGAAGAATTCGGTGGATCTAATGGATTGGAAGGGTCAGAAACTTCTTCTCCAGCGCCAGAAGGAGCGGAAGCAGCATCAGCAGATGATGTTGCTGGAGATTTTTTGAGTTCAATCCGTAAATCTAAGCAGAAGAAGGCAGAGAAGGTAGAGGAAGAAAAGAATAAGCCAAAGGATGCCCCAAAGATTTTATCCAAGAAAGAAAAGGAAAAATTGAAGAAGGAGGCCGAAAAACAAAAAAAGAAGGAACAAGCGGCTAAAAAGAAGGCTCAACAAGCAGACAAGAAAGAGCAGATTAAGGAAGCTAATAAGCAAAATGCAGCAGCAGCTTCTGCAACAGCCTCGCCCGCAGAAGGTACCACACCTGAACCAGAAGACTCTAAGGCAAAAGCTCCTGCCAAAAAGGGTGGCAAGAAAGTACCAGCTGGTCTTGCCGCATTGAAGCGTCAATTGGAGTTGAAGAAGCAATTGGAAGAAGAGCAACGTCGTCTTGATGAAGAAGAAGAAGAACGTCGTATTGAGGAAGAGAAAAAGGCGGCCGAAGCTGAGGCTGAACAAGAAGCCATTAGAGCTGCTAAGAAAGAGAGAGAAAGAGCTAAAAAAGAACAATTGAAGGCTGAAGGTAAGTTATTAACCAAAAAACAAAAAGAAGAAAAGAAATTACAGGAACGTCGTCGTCAACAATTATTACAAGGAAATGTCTCTGTGCCTGGTTTACAAAATAATTCAGACGAAGCTCCAAAACCCAAGAAGGTTGTTTATGGAAAGAAGAAGTCTACAAAGCCTAAGACATTTATTCAACACAATAACAAAGCCCAATCTCAAAATAAGACAGACGAAAAGAAAGATCAAGATGACGATATTGTTGATGACTGGGAAAAGATGGCCTTAGAAGATGATGAACCAATAGCTGATGACTGGGAAGCTGCCTTGAATGATGAGGATGATGAAGCTAAGGCTGCTGAAAAAGCTGAGGCTGAGCGTAAGACTAAGGAAGAAGCTGAACGTAAAGCTAAGGAAGAGGCTGAACGTAAAGCTAAAGAAGAAGCAGAGCGCAAGGCTAAGGAAGAAGCAGAGCGTAAGGCTAAAGAAGAAGCTCAAAAGAAATTGGCTGCTCAAAAGAAACCATCCGCTTCAAATGAAAATGACTTACGTTCTCCAATTTGTTGTATTTTAGGGCATGTCGATACTGGTAAGACCAAGTTATTGGATAAAGTTCGTCAAACTAATGTGCAAGGTGGTGAAGCTGGTGGTATCACCCAACAAATCGGTGCTACATATTTCCCGGTTGATGCCATCAAACAAAAGACAGCAGTCATGGCACAGCATGAAAAACAAACCTTCGATGTTCCTGGGTTATTGATTATTGATACCCCTGGACACGAATCTTTCACCAATTTAAGATCCCGTGGTTCCTCCCTTTGTAACATTGCTATTTTGGTTATTGATATTATGCATGGTTTAGAACAACAAACCCTTGAATCAATCAGATTATTAAGAGACAGAAAGGCCCCTTTCGTTGTTGCATTAAATAAAATTGATAGATTATATGACTGGAAGGCAATTCCAAATAACTCCTTCCGTGATTCTTATTCTAAGCAAACTAAATCAGTGCAAGCAGAATTCCAGAATAGATATGAACAAATTAAGGTTGCATTGGCTGAACAAGGATTGAATTCCGAATTGTATTTCCAAAACAAAAACATGTCTAAATACGTTTCTATCGTTCCAACTTCTGCTGTTACCGGTGAAGGTGTTCCAGATTTATTATGGTTATTGCTTGAATTAACTCAAAAGAGAATGTCCAAACAATTAATGTACTTGTCGAAGGTTGAAGCTACTATTTTAGAAGTTAAGGTAGTTGAAGGTTTTGGTTATACTATTGATGTTGTCTTGTCTAATGGTATTTTGAGAGAAGGAGATCGTGTTGTGTTATGTGGTTTGAATGGTCCTATATGTACGAACATCAGAGCCTTATTAACGCCACCACCATCGCGTGAATTGCGTATTAAATCTGAATACGTTCACAACAAAGAAGTTAAAGCTGCTTTGGGTGTGAAGATTGCAGCAAACGATTTGGAAAAAGCTGTCGCTGGTTCTCGTTTGGTGGTTGTCGGTGAAGATGATGACGAAGAAGAAATCATGGAGGAAGTTATGGATGATTTGACAGGTTTATTAGATTCTGTTGATACATCTGGAAAGGGTGTTGTCGTTCAAGCATCTACATTAGGTTCTTTAGAAGCATTATTAGATTTCTTAAAGGACATGAAAATTCCAGTTATGTCTATTGGTTTGGGTCCAGTCTACAAGAGAGATGTAATAAAAGCAAGTACTATGTTAGAAAAAGCACCCGAATATGCGGTCATGTTGTGTTTCGATGTTAAGGTTGATAAAGAAGCTGAACAGTATGCAGCAGAACAAAACATTAAAATTTTTAATGCTGACATTATTTACCACTTATTCGATCAATTCACTGCTTACCAACAAAAATTATTGGAAGTTCGTCGTAAGGAGTTCTTGGAATATGCTGTTTTGCCATGTGTTTTGAAGACTATCCAAATCATTAACAAGCGTAATCCTATGATTATTGGTGTGGATGTCCTCGAAGGTGCTGTCCGTATTGGTACTCCAATTTGTGCTGTTCGTCAAGATCCAGTTACTAAAACACCAAATATCATGGTCTTAGGTAAGGTCGTTTCTTTGGAAGTTAATCATAAATCTCTTGATGTCGTCAAAAAGGGTCAAACCTCTGCCGGTGTTGCTATGAGATTAGAAAACCCTTCATCCGCTCAACCTACATGGGGTCGTCATGTCGATGAATCAGATAACTTATACTCTTTGATTTCTCGTAGATCCATCGACACTTTGAAGGATCCAGCATTCCGTGACACTGTTAGCAGAGATGACTGGGTATTAATTAAAAAATTAAAGCCAGTCTTCGATATAAAATGATTTGACATGCTTTTCTCGTACCGTTTGTTTTTATACTTTAGTTTATTGAATCATTATGTATGTCTACGACTCTAACGTAAAGTAATATAAATATTATACTCGAAAATATAAGCGCTCGAACCAATGAGAGAGAAAAATACATATATTACTTAAATAGGAAGTCTACCGAATACCCAATGAAGTTACTCGAAATCAATTTTTCTTACTTCAAAACCATACTGAAATACTATCAATACGGTTTAATTTAATTGAATATATATTAGCCATGCAAGATTTACCACCTATTGGGGGTTACGAACCTGTTCAATGGAAAAGAAATCTTCCTTCTAGAGGGTTTAGACCTGCTATTTATTTCTGGGGATTTACTGGATTAATGGCCTTTGGATTTTATAAATACTACAAAGGTGTTGATGAACAACGTGAATTAGCAAGAGAAAGACAGTGGGCTCGTTTCTACTTAGAACCATTATTATTGGCTGAAGAAGATAGAAATGTCGCTAGAAGATATTATTCTGAAAAGGCAAGACAAGAACTTGTAAGAGATTCAATGTCCCCAGAAAAGAAAGCCAAATTTGATGAAGAATTATACCATGATAAGTCCAAATTCCGTTTCCCAAGATTTACTGCTGGAGTCCATCCTTCAGAACGTTAATATTTTAGGGAATCACATATTATAGCTTTAGTGAGTCCATATACAAAAATGATATATTCTATCAAATGATAGAATACTAAACACCTCCATGGTGGATAATACAAGCTCCTAACATCATAAAAACATTTTGAGATACGAACTCTACTGCTTCATAAATAGTATATAAAACCCAGGTCATTTTTTATCTCTATTTTCATACTTTCATAAATCCAATTATAATATAATACAGTTTATTTGTTACGTCTTTATTTCCTCCATTTTACTGTGGACATATGCCATTGAGGATTTATACCATGCCTATTGCATAGCTATTGATATTTACCAGTTAACAATATTAGTCACCTTGATACGCCCAAAATGATATCACGTGTAATATGAAGTAAAAAGATCAACATTTAACTAGGGAAGTTGTATTTATTGATATCAGAGATAAAGAGCAATGTCACAAAAGATCACTACTACAGAACAGGCAAAAGCCATAATTGACAACTATGACTATTTTATATTCGACTGCGATGGTGTTCTTTGGTTAGGTGATCATTTATTACCTCATGTCTGTGAGACCTTAGATCTCTTGAAGGAAGCCAACAAGACAGTATTATTTGTAACCAACAACTCTACCAAATCCAGGGACGCCTACTTAACAAAATTTGATAAGCTTGGTGTTCAAGGAATTACTAAAAGTGAAGTGTTTGGGTCATCATACGCCTCTGCGGTTTACATTGATAAGATTTTAAAATTGCCAAAAAATAAGAAGATCTGGGTTTTGGGTGAAGAAGGTATTGAACGTGAATTACACGAACTAGGATACACCACAATTGGAGGCACTGATCCAACATTGGTGGAACATGGAGTACATTTCGACCACGATCACCCATTGTTAACTGAACTTGATGACGACGTTGGTGCTGTGGTTACCGGATTAACTTTTAATTTAAATTACTTGAAGCTTTCTATAACAATGCAATACTTGTTGAAAGACAATAAATCCATTCCTTTTATTGCCACGAACATCGACTCTACGTTCCCAATGAAGGGCAAATTATTAATTGGAGCTGGATCAATTATAGAAACAGTTGCCTATGCTAGTGGCAGACAACCAGACGCGATCTGTGGTAAGCCAAACCAATCCATGATGAATTCCATCAAAGCTGATAACCCAGGTTTATCTTCTAAGCCATCCAGAGGTCTAATGATCGGTGACAGATTGAATACAGATATGAAATTTGGAAGAGATGGAGGACTTGACACTTTACTTGTCTTAACCGGCATTGAAACTGAACAGGGTGTATTATCACAAAATGCAACTACTGCTCCTACATACTATGCCGATAAGTTGGGTGATTTGTACGAACTATTTAAATAGATTATAGAGATTAAGTCTAGATTATTTTTTTTCTTTTGTGTAAGTTATGACGTAGGCTGAAAAGTCTCGAGACTGAGAATTAACCGTTGTAATTTTTAACAGGGTTATTGAAAACATTTATCTTGGTAGTATTCAAATCTATTTGCCATCCTTTATTAAATACACATAAACTGTCCTGATTGATTCTCAATTCATCAAATCTTGACTAGAAAATTTATAATTGGGTGATTATTATTTTACGTACTCGAAGGGTTTAAGAATCAAAGTATTAGAAACCATTTGAATAAAGTAAGACATTGACATAAGTTTCAAATTTGAACTATAGAACAGCAGCAACTACGTTAAATACGTACCATAATTTCAATCGTTTAAAAACATAATGTCAGAAGAAAAAACAAAGGAATTACAAGATTCAGGATTAATTGAATGGTCTGTTTTCTCAGAATTGGTAGCTATGGATGAGGATGAGGAAGGTTTTTCAAAATCATTATTTCAAACATTCGTTGACCAAGTGTTAGAAACTTTTAAAGAAATTGATGAAAATTTAAAAATCAAAAACTTCGACAAAATTTCAGGATTGGGCCATTACTTGAAGGGATCAGCAGCCGCTTTAGGTTTAGAAAAGATTTCATCTCAGTGTGAAAGGATTCAGAATTATGGTCATAAGGTCAACTTTGATAATTTTGAATTAAAGGACTTTAATGATCAGAAGGATGACGAGTTTTGGATTAAATTGATCGAGGATGCATTAAATAAAGCTAGAGATGGGTTTGCCAAGTCGAGAGAGGCTTTAAACAATTATTTTGAAGATGAATTTTAACCAATTTCCAGGAGAAATCTAAGCTCTTCATTGACGTTAATTTTAGAGACTGCGGCTGATTTTACTCGAATGGATTTAGATGTCGAAATCTATATTATAATAATGATTGTTTTAATGAAATAATAAAAAATGGAATCAACAGAGCCTAAGGGTAAATGAATAGACATGTTAAACTTTCTACCTGTGTTTTTTTATATATGTGCATCTATTTTGAGTTTATTGTTATATATTTATTTTTTCCGGTTTAATATATCAGTTATATTGATACTAGATATGTAATTTTATACTATGTTCTTTTTTCTCTCCATTAAACAATAGTCCATATAGTCAACGTTATAAGGGATTACAGATCTTAAGTACTCTGGGATCCAGAGTAGTTTACCTATTCCTGAACTGGTACCACTGGGGTTAATAATATTGCGGCATTGCACCACAGACCAGTCTTGGTTAACATTCAATTCTTCACCATTTCTTTCAATGACATTTGGCTCACCAACTTCAATATTTGCGGTCTGTGAATTATCTATATAATAGGAACACCCTTCAAAATCAATCACCTTGTCATTTGCATATTGGTTTTTATTATTCATATTTGGTGGAATAGAAGAAGTACTAGTTTTCAAGCTTGTTCCCTCTAAGAAGTCACCAGGTAATAAGCCATCAAATCCACTTCTAACAAACTTTAAACGGTAATTGTCCGGCAAGAAAAACGAGTTAGGAAAGTGGTACCATTCACGTCCAGTGCATACATTCACAGGTATATCTGACACAGGTAAAATTGATAATTCTCTATGGACGGATAATGGAGTGCTATAATTTTCCACTAAATTGATTATCCGCAAAACGGATACTACCCCAACTAAAAAGGCAAATAATAGTTGGACTAATTTCTCGATATGTTTTGAATTAATCTTATTTGCTGTTACTCCCTTAGATACAAAGGTAACTATAGGAAAGATGAGTGTTAATAATAATGAACTACTCAAGATCAATAATGGATATATTGGATAGAGAAATCTTTCCTCTTTGTGGGGTTGAACACCAAATATTATTGACCAAATAAGTAACGGGAGGCTGACAGCTATCAATACTTTGTATCTATTTTTCTCCCCAAAAAAAAAGACATTAAATACCAACCCAATATAGCCTAATATAGCAACTATATTAAAATTAACCAATAAATTTAAAATATAATAATGAAATGGTTCAACTCCGAAAATTTCGGGGCCCTCTCCTTGTTCTCCGAAAACGTTATATAAGACGATGTTCAAAGGAACTAGATCGAATTTTTGGTAAAACCATGAATCTATGGTAGTGCTGATTATTAATATGGATATCAAACCAAACGCACATCTCTTAACTAGAGAAAAGAGTGTATTGTATCGATTGATGTTCTGGAACAAAATGAATAATCCAAATGGTAGACCTAATGCAAGAGCGAATGGCCAGCCAACTATGCCCCCTATTAAGAACCATACAATAGCGTGCACGCTGTAGCTAATATTATTTTCTGAAATCGCTAACAACGAATTAGCTGTGGCCATAGTAACACAGTTCATGGCAAATGAAGATGGTAATAATGCAACACCAGCATGCGACATCCCTGGAGCTATAGATGATAAGAACAAGAACCAATTACCAACCTTACGATTCAAACTAGAATTTATTGAATAAAATAATCTCATTTCGGTGAAGCATGTAAATCCACATAACGCTATAAGACGAATCCAATAAAATTGATAGTACGAAGGGATACTGGCAAATTCTCCAATTAATTTAACAGGATATGTAATGATGGCATACGGTATCAAATATGTATAGGATCTTATAGCATATTCAGGCGAATATTCCCAAGTTTGTTTGCCGAAACCTCTGATCAAGAGATTTAAAGGTTCCCAATAATTAAATGTTTCATCACAGTCAGATATTATCATGTAGAATGCTGAATAGATCCTTAATAATACGTTTAAAGCAATTATCCCTATTTGGAGGCCATTGAGCCTTTGTGAATCACCAACATTTGCCTTTACTGACATTATTGTACAATACGGTTTAATTTACAATAAAAGAATACATTAAAAATTAAAATTCTCGCGACAATCAAATATTTGATAAAAGCGCTTGCAATAATATAAAAACTTCAAATTAACATCTACTTGAACTAAACAAATTTCGTATCTAATTAATTAACGGCCTTCTCTAACATTGAATCACGCGATGGACCAGTACCAACCCATTGAATTGGAACATTCAAGTAATCTTCAATGTACTTCAAATATTTCTTTGCATTTTCTGGCAAGTCGTCGTAATTCTTAATCTTAGTGATATCTTGTTCCCAACCAGGTAATGTAACGTATTCCACATCAACCTTAGCTAATTTATGTAAATCTTCAGGGAAACTGTTCAATTTTTTACCGTTGTAAGTATAAGAAACACCGACCTTAATTTCTTTGAACTTATCTAAGACATCTAACTTGGTGATGTTCAAAGAGGTGTATCCGTTAATCAAGGTCGAGTATTTCAAAACGACTAAATCTAACCAACCACATCTTCTCTTTCTACCAGTAGTAACACCAAATTCAGCTCCGACATCTTGTAATGTTGTACCGACTTCGTTCAATTGTTCAGTTGGGAATGGACCTTCACCAACCCTAGTAGTGTAGGCCTTGACAACACCATAAACGTTGTTGATAGCCTTAGGTGGAATACCTAAACCAGTACAAACACCACCGATACCGGTAGCAGAGGAAGTAACGTATGGATAAGTACCAAAATCTATATCCAACATTAAAGCATTAGCACCTTCAACCAAAATTTTCTTCTTTTGGGAAATTGCAGTGTGCATAAATTCAATAGAGTCAACAACATGGCCCTTGAGTAACTCTCTGTATTTTTCGTACTTAGCTAATTCGGCTTCAGTATCATATTCAAAGTTACCATATCTCTTGAATCTTGATTCAACTAAACGATGGTATCTGGTTTTGAATTCTTCCCACGATTCTGGCTCTTCAGAGACTAAGTGATGAACTCTGATACCAGATCTGGAAGCCTTGGTAGAATAAGTTGGTCCAATACCCTTACCAGTTGTACCAATAGACTTCTTATTCTCCGATAATTCAGCTTCTTTTAACTTATCAGTCCTTTGGTGGAAGTCAAAGACTAAGTGAGCTCTCGAAGAAATAAACAATCTATCACGACAGTGTAAACCCTTTTTTTCCAAGTTTTCTAATTCCTCAAAAAGTGAAGGAACGTGAATAACAACACCTGAACCAACCAAGTTCAAACATTTAGGGTTAACTAATCCTGAAGGTAACATGTGGAAATCATACTTGACATCACCGACAACAATAGTATGACCAGCATTATTACCACCTTGACATCTGGCACAAACATCAATTTCATCACATAATACGTCAACTAATTTCCCTTTTCCTTCATCACCCCATTGGGATCCTAAGACGACGTCACACATGTTTGTTTAATAATTGAAGTAAAAGTAAATAACCTTTAAAGAACAAAGACTTCTGATAAATAACAATAAAGTCCCGTTAAAACAAAAAGAAAACCAAAAAAAAAAAAAAATGAAAATGAAAAAATCCATTAAATCTCATTCACCAGCGAAAATTTGAGATTTCAGAGTGAGAATTATGAATCATCCAAAAATTAGATAATGAATATGTCTACCAGTTGACTCTGAAAATTGCATATTGCTTAACAAAATTATATTATTCATGAACGCAGCATGTGTAGATGTATTTCTGAGGTGTTGTGAGCTTCCAATATCACACATTAGTATTTCAACGTCGAATATTTCGAACCCTGAGAAGCAGACCCTAACCGTAAATTGTACCCCAGAATAAAATGTAATGCAACTAAAAGTGAGATCACGTATATTATTGGTTAATCATGGATGTATTTGTAGAGATATAGAATAGAAACATCCGTAAGAGCTTGGACAATCTATTTTATTTTATTTTATTTATTTCGAAATTTATGAAAATTTGCAAAAAAGGTGTAACCTCTTGAGTCATGACCTGGCAAATCAAATATTCACCTCAAAAGTTAAGCATGAGGTGCATAATACATGGTCAATAATCTTTACATGTTGATGGTTTAGAACATAATTTTCTAATCTCTTAGAAGATGTTCAGATAGTTTGGTATTTCATCCATTTGTATTATCTGCGGCTCTCATACAATTTATTTCGCAACCACAAACAACGTAAACTTAAGATGAAGCTTATCATGAAATGATAAATACGGTCTGTTTACTCTTCTAAGTCTTTTCTATATTAAAAGATACATTATAAACCATAATTGCAACCTAAAATGCACTTTTGCAAACTTTTTGCTAATTCCATTCACAAAGATCCCCCTTTCAGAAATCCGTATGTTTATTTGAAGGAAGAAGAATTTATTAAATTGCAGAAACAAAAACAACTATCAGAATCAAAGCTATCTAAAGAAATAAAGAAGGAAGAGAATCTAAAACATAATCAAATTATTTCGGCTTTGGATAATTTAAGCAATGCAGTGACAACGAAAAAACTAGTTGATACTAGGAAGAAGCTACTAAAAAAAAAAGAAAACATTATAGAGATTATGTTTCCCATTGAGCAACATATTTCCAACGAGAACTCTAGCAAAGACATTCATAGCAATGAGAGAAGTGATCGAAATATAAAGGAAAATAACCGATTATTCAGGTTTTTCACATCTCATATATCCAAGTCCACAATTAATTCTTGCCTCACATCTCTTTGTACAAAGGACTTTAGTGATTCTGAATACACAGATCTTAGCACTACATCTTATGGCCCCGAAGGTATGACTAACGATGCAACCAACACTACTAATACGTCTATTTGTAGTTCAGTGGTAGCCCTTAAATCTGAAGATTCCTTTATTTCCTCTTCGAGTGCAGCTGCAAAAATAGAATATCTAGCTTCCCATGATTATCCAACAACTAGTTATCGACTTTCCTACGATAAGTATGATAATAATCACCTTTTAACCGATAATGTATATCCGTTATTTGGTTCTTCTTCTTTTTATTCGCTAAAAACCTTAAGTCTACCGCCATGTCTAAAAACTTATCTGGAGCCTTCAATTAATTCTACCATATATCATAATAGTAACCCTTTCGTTAAGACTGTCTTGATCTCTGATAATACTTCGAATTGTTCAAAAGATACCTATTCTACAGAGAGTGAAAGCACACTAAATCTAACTCCTGATTCGTATGAACTTGAAAACAAAAAATTCTACAATATAGATGGAAGCATTGTGTTACCCAAAGCTAATTATACAGATAGCCAGTTAATCTCATTTAGAGAAAGGTACCATAAGGATTTTTTCACGCCAAACAAGTTGCGAATTAACAGTTTATGTTCGAGCAAGCAAGATTTAGAACCAAGGCAGTTCGACTACACCACTCAGTCAATCAGTGAAGAAGGAAATGAAGTGTTCGTAAGAAGTTTTAAAAATAGAGAGAAGAAAAACAATATTGACTACTTAAATGGTATCATCTCTGATTACATACATAGACAAAACGAAGAATTTGAAAGTTCAAGTGTCTGCGACTCTATGTCTGATAAGTACTACGGTCAAGGTCAAGTAGAAATTACCAAATGCTCCTATTAATACAGGCATTACAAATAAGAAAATCATGGCAAATTATAATTTAGTATCTTTAATAGATAAAAATGAATATATAATAATAATAACTGATTCAGTGATTGCTTCTAATAGACCAGTATTAATATTTGAATGCAAGAACTTCAATATAAATGGTTTCGTGGTCTAGTTGGTTATGGCATCTGCTTAACACGCAGAACGTCCCCAGTTCGATCCTGGGCGAAATCATTTTTTTTCATCTTCTAACGTTTAAACTAATGTAGAAAATTTATCAAGAACATTATAGGCTTCTTCTAAGATGATGGAATGTTTATAAAATTATTTAACAATGAGAAAATTAAATTCTTTATATATATATATAACCTAAGTAATTTAATTCAATTTAGCTAAAATAGCGTCAGTGAATTCAGTAGTAGAGGAAGTACCACCGATATCTTTAGTTCTAACGTTACCTTCGGCAATGACGTCGTAGGTAGCCTTAGAGATCTTGTCAGCGTGATCGTTTAATCCTAAGTGTCTCAATAACATAGCAGCAGACAAGATCATAGCGGTTGGGTTAGCGGTGTTTTGACCCTTGATATCTAAACCAACATGTCTACAACCTGGTTCGAAAACAGCGTATTCTCTACCAAAGTTAGCACCTGGAACTAAACCTGGACCACCAATCAAAGCAGCACCAATGTTAGATAAGATGGTACCGTACAAGTTTGGAGTGACTAAGACATCGAATTGTTGTGGCTTGGCAACAGCTTGCATAGAAGCATTGTCAACAATCAAGTCGTTAACTTCAATACCAGAGTAGTCTTGACCAACGTCCTTGACAGTGGTTCTGAATAAACCATCACCTAATTTCATGATGTTGGCCTTGTGGATAGCGGTGACCAATTTTCTGTTGTTCTTCTTAGCAAAGTCAAAGGCGAACTTGGCAATTCTTTCAGACTTGAATCTAGTCATGATCTTTAAGGATTCAACAACACCTGGGTATGATTGGTGTTCTAAACCTGAATATTCACCTTCGGTATTTTCTCTGACTAAGGCAAAGTCAATACCTTCTAATCTACCCTTGACACCTGGAATGTTCTTAATCAAAACTAAAGAAGCGTAGATATCCAATTCTTTTCTTAATGCAACATTTAAAGATTTACCCGAAGAGCCGGTTGGAGTGTACAAGATACCCTTTAAACCAACTTTGTTTCTCTTCAACGATTCAACAGCTTCAGTAACACCGTTACCAGCTTCTAATCCTGAAACATCAACAACTTCCCATTCAATTGGAACGTTTTGGTTGGTGAAGATGGTTCTGACTGAGTCGGTGATTTCCTTACCAACACCATCCCCTGGAATCAAAGTAACAGTATATTTACCACCGTATTTCTTTGGCAAAGCGGATTCGGGCGAAATAAAAGTAGCCAACTTACGAATGGAGCTCTAAAGTGCATAGTTAGTAATTTATCCTTTTTTTCCTTTATTCTCTCGGTCTATATTTATCCGCAGACTTCTCTATCTGACCGTTCCAAAATTCTATTCTAATAAGAAACTTACTTTTTGAATACCAGATCTGAACATTGTTATATACAATCAATTTATAATTTATTTCAATTAGCAAATATTAAACAATAAAATATTTGATTAAAGATCTCCGACAGGGAGTTGAACATTGAACATTGAAATTTTTTTGATTTTTTTCTATTTGCACCTTAAGAGCTTTTGTGTAATATTTTTCATCGGAGATCATGAATAATTTCCACTCCGGCCGGCTCCGACGGACTCTGGAAGAAAACGATATGATTGGCTGAAATGACAGAGGCATTTGGCGACTCTATCCGGTATATACCCAGGATTATCTGCAGTACGGGACATAATTAATTTTTCAGAGTATTAGTGCAGAATATATGGTGTAGAGCTGGAACCAGTAGTTGATAGGAGCAAATATAATGACATTCAAGCGATTATACAAGGAGTTACAGAAGGAGTTATCGATAATAAACAGTAAGACGTACAAGACGCATTGTGAGAAGGAGTTAAAGCACCGTAAGACCAAGTTGCAATACCAGAAGTTCCAGGCAATCAAAGAGAAATTGCCTACGAAACACATCGATGAGCAGCTTGCGAAGTTGGATAGTGGAGAAGTGAAGGCTCCACGGATCAATAGCAGTATAATCAAGGAGATTGTGCTGGAAAAGGAGGCGACCAAGATGAATTTGAAGCATATGGAAAATATAAAGACGTTCTTGAATTCGCAACGGGTGTACACTGAGTTGATCGAGAGGTACAATCCGGGATTGACGATGGACCAGGAGGACAAGGTGAGAAGAACAGCTAACAGGGTTGGGTTGGCGGTTCCCGAAAATTAGAGATGTACATAGGAATATATGAAATAAGGGAAAAGGCGATGTAGAAGAAGATAGGTTGAAACAAACTCTAAATAATAATACATTCGTTATTCGATAAATAGTATACAATAGCTATACATTGGTAAGCAATTTTTCACGATAATGATCATTCTACATTCTTTCGCTTGGCTCCACCTACCCAGATGTAGTCATAATCATTCTTCCTTTTCAAATTACAGTTTGTCGTCAACAACACGTTGTTAGTCTGCTTTATCGACGTATTTTCCTGATAAAACTTCTTTAAATTTTCAATAATAAGCAAGTCGTCATAATACTGATAATTCAAGGGAATAATCAGGGGCCTGGTGATCTTGAGATTGCTGTAGCTGGCGTCAAAGTTGAAATTATAGTTATCCATAAGATAAGACATTGCCACACCAGCAGAGAGTTGGGCGTTTCCATCGGGCGACACTATAAGTGTTCCAATAGAGCTGTTCACATTTTTTAACAATTTAAGCAAGCGGTTGATGTTGAAAAATTGCGCTTTCAAATTTCCTGTTAAAATTGGACTGCTAATATTGAGCGGCTTATTCTGTGGAAACTTGTGGATTAGATTATTTACGTCTGGATTCAAGTTGTAGAAAAAATTGATGTAATTTTGCAAAATCCGATTAAATCTGCTCATGTAGTCGTTCAAAAGATGCATCTCACCGCCCGTCACCTTGCTCTTATCAAACGGCGGGTCCAACAGCAATATGACCAAATCCGAAGACATGTTCATGCCGCTGGCACTCAACTGTTTCAAAAAATTACATGTAGGCGAACAGTTAATGATCACCTTGATATTCTTTGCGTCCAAAAATGGCTGCTGTGAAAGCACCGAGTACGACCCTAACCAAACCGACGGCGATATTTCTGAGGCTTCTCCATCAATATTCATATAATTATCATTTTCCATTCCTATATCCATCTCTGGTCCTGTGCCGCGTATCCAATTTCTGTATCTATCTCTTTAACAATATAATGTTGAATTAAGTAGTGTTGCAATATTGCTGTTTGCTTGTATAATAATAATAATAATAAAATAAAAGGGTTGAGCCTAATTAAGTTTAATTATACAAAGAAATCTGTTAAAACACCTCACTTATAAATTATTACAATTTACTTGAAATAGCTGCATTTGCAAGCTTTATAACTATGGCATAATGCCTTACCAGACGTGTTGAAATATTTCACTGGTTATGAAGTTTGACCGAAAACGTCACAAGATTACATAAGTAAAGGACATCGGCGTTTTTTTTGTGCGGAGTTAACTTGAAAATAATGCGACATAATTGTTAGGCTTACTACAGGATGGGTAGCAATGAGATACGACATAGCAGTCAGGGGAGTGACGGTGAAAATAGGGTAATTGGTCATGTCTGAATCATTGACCTGGACGGTAGGGCCTAGGCGCAATTGAATTCTAGGGTTAAGCGAAGCCAGGGCTGAGATTACAGACTTACGCAGATTAGACTTATAGCTAATTGTTCGTGAATGTGTATACGAAAGTACTAATTCGTAAGTTGAAAAACTGATTCAAAAGTTCGGATGCAGAATCACGGACTTCTGAAGTGGGAGTCTATGGTGTAGATGTCATGTTTGATAAAAAATCCTACTAATACTCGAATTTCACAGGATTGCAACAAAGTAGTGCGCATACCGGTCATTTTGTCCTTAAGGTGTTCTTATGGCATAATAAAGGAATAAAAGGACATTCAAGACAACGTATATTAAGATGATGCATCCATTCTTTTCAGCCGCTAGAAACTCAACCAGGGTTACATCGATGAGATCGATGTTAACGAGGAATTTTGTTTCCAAACCTCAATTTGTCAACACCAGAATTATGTCCACTGGAAACATGGTCCCAAAGATGAAGTTATTTGTGGGGTCAGTAGGAGCGTTTTATTTGGCTAACAAGCTTCAATCTAGGTCGACTATTTTTAACGATGCTGTATTTGCTGGGAATAGAGGAATCACTACCCAGCAGCCTGTTGTACAAGACCAGAAAGTAATCAAATCGAGGTTTGGGGGAAAATTGGACTACCAGGAATTGACTATTGGTTCAATCACAGGATTATTCTTGGGAATACTTGCTGGGAAATTGAGTTCTGCAATTGTATTCTTGACGTTATCAGGTTACCTTTTGACTCAATTTTTAGAAAATAGGGGTATTATCACCATTCCATGGAGACAATTCGTCAATATTGGGTCTGAAAAAATTGATGTCAAGAGATTAGTGTTAAACCAACCCAGCTTTAAGATATCGTTTGTATTGACATTCTTAATTGCTGCATTCAATGTATAGAGTACCAAAACTATTGAATAAATAAGTACGTGTAGTTAAAAAGTATGCGATTTAAAAGAATTATCATGAGGTTTGTAGAAATAGATATAGCGAAATAGTTAAAATCATTCGATCCCATATTATAGTACCTCTACAACAATCTTAATATTAATAATATGCAATTGGAAACAATATATATGTACATAATCTATTTTAACATTTTGGCATACGGGCTAAAACATCGAACGAGCCAGTACCAACATTCGACAATTTACCCATAACAATTCTTGCACTTGGACTTTCCAAGTCTTCTCTTTCACCATCCAAGACCGCCTTGGTCAAGAATTGACAAGTAGTCTCATATGACATTTTCATGAATGCCGATGTCGAGGAATCAATACCTTGTCTGTTAAATGCCAAGTAAGTACCTTCTCTCGTCATCATATCACCAATTAAATCAAGATGACGAGATGAAACGGCAATAGCATATCTGTCAAAAACATTCTTGATTTCGTTGACAATAGTATTTCTAGCAGCTTCAACACCATATGTACGCAAAACAGCAGCAATATCATTAGAAGATATACCATTGACGTTAATGAAATCATCTTGGTCCCACATGGCTTGGAAGTTAACACCTTCAGTGGTCAAAATACGCTTTCCACCAACTTCTGGTTGTGGGTGAAGACAACGTCCTATTCTTGGAATTTCTCTAACAACAACTTTACGGCAGATTTCTTCAACAATGTTAACCATCAACAATTTCTGAGAGTCACCAGATAAATCTAATTTGAATTCACACCATTCACCATTGTCATCATCAAAATTGAATTTACTTATTAAGTTATGGGACGATATAACTTCAGATTGACGGTCTTTAGCGCTTCTTGATAAAGTTTTTGGTTCTTCCTTTTTGTTGCTGTCTTCGGGTGTCATTTCTTCATCAGATTCATCATCAGATTCATCATCAGAGGAGGATGAATCATCCATATCTTCATCAGAGGTTTCTTCGGCCTTTTTCATGGTTTCGATTTCTTCGTCATCAGGTTCATCATATGAAGCTGCTTCCTTACTATTAGAGTGCTTTTCATCTGAAGCAGACCCATCTTCATTTTCGTTTGGAATACTAGAGCCACTGCTGATAGCCAAATCGGTTTGAGATTTTGGTACAGCTGCACCAACAGTAGGCAAGGCATCTGGTTTACGTTGTTTCTTGACTTCCTTAACAACTTGAGCTTCTAAAGCGTCCAAGAACTTGTCAGTGACAACAGATTCTAAGTGTTGTTGAGTGATATCGTATTCTTGTTCGTATTCCTTACGTGAATAGAATCTCATATTGATTGTGTAGGATCTTGAATTGTCACCAGATCCTGAAGATCCAGTACTCTCAGTAACTAAAATCTTATCAATAAATTCAGATAACACAACTTTAGCAGCAGACTTACAGAAAGAGTCTGCCTGAGAATCAGTAACATCATCCAATATTGGCAATGTCATCTGAGGTGTCTTGATTGCAGCAGATGCAGTCATAATAATTTCTCTCATACGTGGAATACCTAATGTGACGTTAGCAGCACCGTGACCAGCAAAATGGAAAGTATTTAAAGTCATTTGAGTTGATGGTTCACCAATAGATTGAGATGCAATAATACCAACAGATTCACCTGGGTTAATTACTGATCTCATATACTTCAACTGCATCAAAGCACGGAATTTCTTTTCACTCAATGTAGGAGAATTACTCTTCTTCTCTTTAGATGAAAATAATGATGGGTTATTGTTTACAAAATCATCTAATTTGTCTTGGAAAGTTTCAGAGACAGCTCCCAAGTATTTAGATGGGTTATAAACAGATAATACAGGATCATACTTGTTAGTTTGTTCGTAGTGAGGCAATTTACTTTGTTTCTTCATGTTCTTACGAACCTTTTTAGCGTACAGTAATGCCAGCTCAGTATCCAAATGATTCGAGAATTCACCAGGATTATATTTAGCCAATAAAGCATCGTAGTTTTCAATACAGAACTTGAATTCATTCATATGCGATTGCTTAGTAGTATCAATAGCATCACCACCGTATAAGAATTGAATCAAAGTTCCATCACCATCTCTGACAGAGTTATCGTAGCTAACATGGACACCTTCTAATTGTTTTGTTAAACAACGCTGTAAGTAACCAGATCTAGAAGTCTTAACCGCAGTATCAATTAAACCTTCACGCCCTGCCATACAATGGAAGTAATATTCTTGAGGTCTGATACCGGAATAGAAACGCCCCTTAATATAACCACCTGCTCTTGCATCAGTTTCAAATGGCTTGAATGACGGTAATGTCTTACCAGAAACCATAACTGGAACTCTTCTACCTTCTAAAGCTTGTTGACCCAATAAGCACATAATTTGGGAAACATTAACATTCGAACCCTTCGCACCAGACAAAGCCATGGCTTGCATAGAATTATATGGAAAACGCTTCATTGTACCACCTGGAACACACTTTGAAACAACTTGAGATGTAATAGCATTTACTTTAGATTGTGTAACGGCATCTAGAATACCCAACTTATTATCATCACGTAAAATTTCTTCAAGACGTCTTAATAATTCTTTATCATTATTAGCCGTATCTTTATCCAAGTTGGTAACTTCTGCTGCTGTAGCTCTACCTATATCAACAGATTGCTTTAAGATGTCACGTCTCCATTTATTACCTTCAGAAGTCAAACGCAAATCATCCATACCACAAGTGAATGCAGTCATCATAATATAGTTGGTGAATAATCTACCCAAGACAGATAATGCTTTACCTGCAACGGTTGGTCCGTAAACTTCATGTAAAGAATGTACGATACCAAATTGGGAGGCACCATATTGCGACTTATCTAAGATACCACACAATAATTCACCATTCTTGAAAATAACTTCATTTTCAGTTGAACCTTCACCCCAGTACTCATTTTTAATTTTATTTTTAGACTGCAAATTAACACCCGGAACATTATCTGGTTTGATATTTAAAAGAATAGTTGTAATAACTTGTTTACCAGTCCATAATGGTTGAGGTTTGAAAATTGTTGGCGGAACAGTAATGATTCTACTATTAGTTGTATGTCCATCCTCTGGACGAATACAACCGTAAATTAATTGTTGATAAGTTTCTCTCGTGAAGAAAGTATCTTTGCTTGTTAACCAGACACCAGCAGAAATGTGATCTTGAATTAAACCTCTTAATGGAGATCCTGAAGTTGGAGTTAAATATTGCGAATCAGTGTTAGCTAAATTCAAGGCTTCAGCCTTTGCATTTTCGTTTTGTGGGAAATGCATGTTCATTTCATCACCATCGAAATCCGCATTATAAGCACCAGTATTAGCATAATGTAAACGCAAAGTTTTTTCACCTGGCAAGACTCTTACCTTATGACCCATCATAGAAGCTTTATGTAAAGTAGGTTGACGGTTCATAATAACAACATCCTTATTCTTAATATGTCTATAAACTTTCTTATTAATGACAGTTTCACCATTAGATGGAGTTAATAATTGGTTAGCCAAAGTTTTACGTTGTTCTAAGGTCATACCAATCAAAGAAATCAAGGAGCCATCCTCATTTTGAATTTGAATTGCACCTGGCCATTTATCTGGACCATTAATAACAGCTTGTCTTAATTCTGATGCATTATATGAAGTTACTGGCTCTGGGTATGTTAATTTCTTAGCAAAAACAGGAGGAACACCAATCTCGTTGGTTTCTAACATTGGATCCGGAGAAATAACCGAACGTGCGGCGTAATTAACTCTCTTACCCATCATATGCTTTCTGAATAAACCCTCTTTCTTTTCCAACGCTTGCTTAATACCAGGATTTGGGACCTTTCCTGCTGGAGCGTTTTGATTTTTGGTAGAGTCAATAAAAGCATTAACATCATTTTGGATGGTTACAAAGGAATTCATCAATCTATTGAAAATTATTTTCCTTTCATCGATAGACAATTTTCCTTTTTGTAAACTTGAAATTTGATCATTTAAATCCCTAATTAATAAAGATGTTTTCAAGATATTTGACAACAATTCGTTCTGAGAATTTTCATGAATTTCATCTCCTAATTTAGATGGTAATCTGAATCTTGTTGGAGGAACAACCAAAGCTTGAATGAAGAAGACATCGGAAGTTACAGGTTCATTATGATGAGGTCTAGAGTGGAAAAGCTTTTGAATAATAGCTTGCTCTTTCCTAAAAACAGATCTTAAAATGTTTCTAATTTCTGTAGACAATACATACTTAGATCCTCCCTTATGTTTGATACTTGGGATGTTTTCATTAGTTTGGTTACTATCAGAATTAGCAGACGAGGCAGATTTCAATACATCAGGACGCTTTAAACCTTTAACTCTATTGTTGGTAATTTGCTTATCCTTTAACGCATTCTCGAAGATTTTGGTAAAACCATCTTTTCTGAAAGTTGCAGAATACATGCCACAGTTGTCACATTTTGGTCTACTCAATAACTTTTTATAGAATTCATGAATTGTAGCCTTTCTTTCTTCACCAACAGAGGCCGTAACGACACCGAATTGACTACTTCTGCCTTCACTAATAGCCTTAGCAATTACGGTATCGACAAATAATTCCCGGCGTTCACGCAATTCCTTCTTAGCTCTTGGATCAGCATTCTTAGATGATGGGCCATCTTCATCGTCGTCATCATCATTGTTTTCTGCCCCTTTTATTAGCATGTTGTCTAATTCAATACATTCGAGCAATAATCCGTACTGAATTAAGCGTAACTTACATTCATAACGGTGTACTTCCAATGAACTGTATCTGAAATGGTGACAATAAAGACAACTCGATCTTAAGAATATGTATAATTGGTTGAAAAATAAAGGATTATAAACTGGTACTGGCAATTCAATATGTCCTTGATGTCCTGGACAGAACTTTTCATCTAATCCACATGTAGTACATAAGTTCCTAAGGAAGGCACCTAATGCTAAATCATAAAGACCACTGTTAATTGGGTGTCCCAAATTATCAAAAACGGTTGGATTGGTAATTTGTTTTGCTGATAGTCTTCTGATTTCATCGGCAGACAATACACCGAAATCAACAGATGTAATTTCAGAACCAACAGGCTTAGAGATATCCATGGCTGGGTGTATTCCTTGCTTAATTAAATCAGTGTTTCTGTTAACTTACAATTAACCCTATCGAAAAGCTCATCTCTGGATCTTAGCGTTAAATTTTGCACAGAAAAAAAAAAAAAAAAAATCGATACATCACGTGAATAATAGACTTCCTTTTACAGTAATAAGTAAAAAACTTTAGAATTACAATAAATACATAAAAACATACAACTATTCGAAATGAATATAGCTAGGGAGATATCTAATTGATTCAGGCATCATCGGACTTACCTAAATGTAACCCTTTCTTAAATACTTTACCGACACCACCAACACCCTTGCCGACACCCTTTCCGACACCACCTACACCTTTACCAATGCCTTTTCCAACACCACCGACACCTTTACCGACGGTACCAAAGGCATCACCAATGTTCGAAGCATCTGAGGGTAAAACGTTCAAGACCAACTCTGGCTTGAAAGAACCCTTAAGGTAAACAGTACCACCATCACCACCTTCTTCGGTAGTCAATGGACAGATAAATTCCGTAGTTTCGCCATTGTTTTCGTAGATTTCGGATAAATTGATGTAACCGATACCTAAGAGATCATCCTTTTCAGGGCCAATATCCCAATCGTTACAAACGACCTTGACAACAGAATCGTAGAAGTTGGCCACCTTGGTACTTCCGGTTTCATTCCACACAGGATCAAGAGTTCTCTTGATTTTCTTAGTCTTGAAGAAACTGTCTTTTTCTGTGTTCAAGTACAATGCAACGTATGGATCTGATTTACCGTTTCTGTCGGCAGAAATCAAATTCTCGGCGTTGCTGACCTCAATAGTAACAACACCCGAGTTGTTATAAGAATCTTGTGGAGGAATTGCAGTTTGGTATATAACTGGAATCCAAGAGCATTGGATCTTGAAAGAACCATTTGCAGCACCATCAATATTGATGGTGTATGGAGCGTTATATGCGTTTCTTAATAATTCCACAGTTGGGATACTAAGTTCAGCAAGTACCTTTTCAGCTCTGTTATCTTCCTTATTTTTAGTTAATCTGAAATAAGCTTGAGATTCATCTAATTCTTTAATGACGACATCACCGGTAGTTCCAATCTTCTTGTCTTTTCTTGATAGTTTTGGAGTAATATAATCGTTGTAACCATGATTATCGAAGAAGGCTTGCATGTAAATGCTATCTTTGCTAACGGAACCTTCAATAACCTCGTAGATAAGGACACCACTTTTATATTCGACTAGCTCTTCTAAAGATAATCTCAATTTGGAGGCTCTAACACTTCCTTCATCTTCTGCATCATTTTCTTCGGTAGCGCTGTCATCTGTATTCTTCTCTTCTACATCCGCCTCTTCTACCTTGGTCTTATCTTCTTTACCAGCGGCCTGAGCAGCCTTTTCTTCGGCTTCCTTTCTAGCTGCTTCAGCATCAGCCTCTTCTTCCTTAATATCTTCCAATGACATCACAGGTAAGGTTGGATAGAAAGATAAGGAGTAAGTAAGAGTACCTTTAGGACCATTCTTATGAATCAATTTTGATTCTCTCTTCTCAGTATCAACGTATTCAATATATTCACCCTTCTCATTCTTACTAACAATGTCATTCAATTTAACATCAAAAGATCCCAAAGTACGATCAGGAGAACGTGATTCAACATCCATAACTTCAAGAGTTAATTTTTGATTTGCTGACGAAACAGTAACGTAATGAATTTCATTCCATGTTGGATTCAATGTAGAATCGGCAGCTGCAGTTCTACATCTTTGGAAACCATTGACCATGACCCTAGCGTATGGATCAACTTTACCAATTCTTTCTAAGTTACGTAAATCTTCAGCCCTATCAATACTAATTCTGACAACACCCTTTGGAGGAGTGTAACCACCCGCACCACTGGCATCAGTTAATGCGACAGACTTCCAAGTTGCCAGGATATGAACTTCACCCCCATTTGATAAAGGAAACCAACTTTCTTGAACTTGAGTAGCATCAATAAGTTCATTCAATGTTATGAAAACAGAGCCTAAAATCTTTTTAGATTTATCGCTCTTCACAACAACCTTGACCTTAGACTTAGCACGGTTATCAACAATCTTTTCGTGGGTTGCATTCCATGCTGGATCATTAGTTTTCTTCTGAACAGGGGTCTTAACTAATAAGTCTTTATTGTAATACAATTCAACATAAGTAGATGCAGCCTTATCTTTAGTCTTCAAGTGTCTTGCGCCAGAAACTTCAATTCTTGCAATACCGGTATTTAAGTCAGGAGGTGGAACAATGGCACCATCAGCTTGTTGTTCAGGTTCAAGGGTAGGCATGAAGTGCATACCGAATTGTAATTCACCAACAGGCTTGTTATTTCTGACAAAAGCACCTGAAAGATTGTGTTGTTCAGGGTTTTCACGCAAAGCTTCTAAATCAAACTGAATAGTACCAACTTGTTTATCTTTTCTAATATCGTTGTAGTCAATTACTGCAATAGATAAAGGTTCAGATAAAGATTTGATTGGAATATAAACTGTTTCGTCCCATACAGGTCTGGATGTGTTTTCCTTAACTGAAGTTTGGGCCAAAACTTTCTTTTGGAAGCCAAATGTTAAGTATGGGTCTAAAGTGTTACCAAGGTAATTAAAGCCTTTCAAACCTCTAGCAGAATGTGCTGAAATAGCTAAAACACCAATAGCTGAATCTAAACCATTACCAGCTAACAATTGTTGAACATTTAATTGGAACGATAGTGGTGAGAAAACCATAGGACCAGCATACTTCTTGATCATTTGATGGATAAATGGCAATAAACCTGGCATAGCTAAAACTTCCCAGTTGAAAATAGTGTCACCGAAAGGCTTACAGTTGAAATCAAATTCTGGTGGCTCTAATAAAGAAACATTAACAGTTTCAATATGAGGAAATGAGGACATCATTCTCATTCTAATTCTAAGAAATACTTTAAATGAAACATCAGACACAGCTACTGGAATATCAATACCAAATAAATTTGCTTTAACAATAACTTTTTGGTTCACCCTATTCTTTAATTGCTTATTGTTGGAATCAGCTAAGGCATTAGGAGTAAAAGAACAACCCCAATCCATAACAACAACATCACTATCAGTACCTTGCAAAGTCTTAGCACAGTCAATACGCGGTGGCTTGGTACCAGCTGTAAAACTATCAATCCATAACGCCTTGATGAAGGCTGGAGCAGGAGATGCTGCCAAAATTGGATTAACTTGTTCACAGACAATCTGGGAAACAGAAGGCTCCAAGAAGTACCAAAACTTATCCAAGAAAACGTTAATCCAGTCCATAGTTTCATAATCATCCTCAATTGACTTGATCGAAAATTCTCTTTGCGCTTCTTCTCTTAATACCGTTCTATATTTCTTTATAGAACTACGGTACAAAATAGCAAAAACAATCATTATGAAGAAAACAGGCGCAAGTGTGAATCTAAACCACCCTACAATCCACGATAATGTACCTCCAAGTATCAAAAACCCAACATTGTGGTACCAGTCACCATAAGCTGCCGCTGGCAAGTACGTGTCAAAAAAAGAACTGTGAGACAACAAATCGGTTGCTTCGTCTTCTTCCGTCAAAGCATCCTTCTCTTCGTAATTCCCAACCTCTTTCCATCCTCTATAAGTAGGATCAACCGATTGTCTTGGTGGAGGCTTGGTCTTAATGTTCGAAAGATCCAAATCCTCACTAGGGGTCCAATCGATAGTCGTAGTAGTAGCGCCTGACGCCTTGCTCATCTTGGCCCGACTTCTTTCTTCAACATCTTGTTTTATAGCTTCATCTTTAATTGGTGCGGGCTGTTCAACCTCAACCTGTTCTGGAGGCTGAAGCATTTCATCTGGCTGTTTTTTTAGTTAGTAGATGTTCATTAAATCCCTATGTAAACAATGAATATTTGCAATTGATCTTACTTACATTTGCGGATGCCGCATTTTGAGAGTCCATGTTGAATTGATTGAACTATCTGTTATAGATTATCTATTAAAAGTCTAATTATTTCAATTTCTGAAGAAGCTATATTATTGCTGTCTTAGTACTAAAATCATTGACTTTTTTGATATTCAGGAACCGCAACGTAAGTGAAAAATTGAAGTCACGAGAACCGAACATAGGAAATTCCAATTGTTTTAACAATAAACCTGTTCAGCCGTCTTTGTTCGGGTATCAAGCATTCACGTGAGACTGTTAACGTAGACATACATTGAGCAGAATATATACATATTAATCTAAAGTTACAGGATCTTCCCAACTACCTCTTCCTTGATAACCATCTGACGCATACTCGTGTATGCTGGATAAACGCAATAATTCGTTATCCAAGCCATCGTTGAACACATCATCGGTGGATTCTAGCATTTGAGGGTCGATTTGGGTGTTTTCGTGCTGGTGGATGGAGGGTTGTGTAGGGGGGTCTTCGCCGTCGTCGTCAGATAGAATAACCACTTCTTCGGGCTCATGAGAGACCCGGGACTTGGTGGTGGACCAATTGGCCTTGGAATCGTCAATTATCTTGTATTTGACCATGTCCATAAGTTCGATACGATCGATATGCTTGGGGGTTGTTTTGACGAAGAAATTGAACACGTCACTAATATACAACTGATTTAATGCAAAACTGACGTTGCAGACGGGGCATTTGTAGGTGGGGATTTTTGGCTGGGCAAAGGGCTGCTTGTAGTTTTTTATAGATGGAGTGAACGAAGGGAATTGGATGACGTTCAATGGATTACTGGGGGTGACACCAGGGCCCTCGTACTTAGTGTAGCCTGTGAGATTCAGCTTGGATACCTTTTCGGATTTTTTCAAATCCAAATTACGCTTCGCTAGGTCCTTTTTGATCAAGTTTTTCACCCCCGTAGGTATTTTATTAAAAATGCAAAAGTTTTCGAAATCAAAGCATTCGAAATGATGACACAAGTTTGATTTCACCGGTAAACCAATTTTGCTGGCAGATAGGGGGTCTTTTAACGTAAAAACCATCTTTTCAATCATGCCCAAATCATCGTCCGTATCTCCCACGTCTCCGAGTTCTTTCTTTATTATCGATATGAGATTCTTGGGTATTGTTCTATAACCTGCAGACTTATCTTCTGCCGTTTTTGTATTACTTTTGTTTATGATTTGTGTTCCTTGACTTGTAGGTGGTGCCTTGTAATTAATCTCACTCGATGGTAAGGTGTTCGATGAAGAGAGTGCTTTATTCAATTCCAAATCTAGCGAAGAAAGATCGCTATCACTATCATCATATTCATGCTTTATATTCTCGTCACCGTTGTGTTTAACTTGTTTCTCTGTTACGGGAGTGTCAGTTTCATTCCGATTAGTAAATGGAAAGGCTAATGAACTTAGAACTTTTGATGGAAGCCTTATCAGAACATTAAACTTTTGAATTTGACTCCCATTATAAATATGACACTCAGTGGAAAATGATACTTTACTTCCTGCTAATCTGGGTCCTTTTAATCGTATATTGGGTGCCATAGTTATTATAGTTGTGCATGCGAGCTGGTGTTGATAAATTAATTTTAAAATGGTACTAACCCTTTTTTTTAATACCTCTTTCGATAGATTTATAGTATGATTACGGGCCGTTAATAAAAGGTTAGAAGGAATAATATAGGTAGTCTATGAATATTATACTATAAAATATTGTGTTCTTTCTTATAGGCAAATCTCAATTTTAGAGATGTGCTCTCAAGAAAAAAACCGTCTGCAACCACAAATATTCATTCAAGAGGATTCAGAATAAAAATATGACCATAATTGCAAATACTTAAAAGCCTATAATCGGTAAAACATACTCTTGTCAAGCCTGATAATAGCCAGATTATTCACGCTGTAGGATACTCTCAAATGGTATTAATTACATTGTCATTTTAGCTTGATTCAATATATATCAAATTCTATACATATCAATGTTCTTTACAATTATTCATAGAAAATAAATAGCCATTACAAATAGACACCAGCTAAACTCATCTCAAGCATCCATTAACATATTTACAAATTCCAGCAGGAGTTAGGATGAAGTAAGCATGATTACAGGGTAGAATAGCAATGCACAACACACTTAGTGTTCAATGCCTTCAAAGTGGAATTCTTTTTCTAATGTAGCTGATATTTCTTCCTCTAAGAGGGTCGTCAAAGCAGAGCCATCTCTCAAGGTGACCCATTTACCACCTATCAAATCATACCTTTTAGGTCCACTAATTGGGCTGCTCAACCAAATTTGCTTGTTTGGTGGCTGCTTATTAATGACGTATGTACCACTTGGTGGTACTGACAATGTCATGACACCTTGAGTTAATTCACAATCGATCTGGGGAAAATCTTCAGATAGGATTTCTAATTCGTCACCTAATGTTTCTAAGTATTCGTTTGCAATATTATTATATTGACTTAATGTTAATGCATCAATTTTGCCCTCAAGATCTTCACCTTCAGTAGAAATAGCATAAGATCTAATGGGTACACACAAAATAGGACTTGATCTGCGTAAGATGGGAGCTAGTTGGGTCGTACGACCAATCGTGGGTAAAACTCTTCTTTGGGAAACCTTTAATGCCTGTCTGAACATCTCAACTATAATATAGAACTAAAATGGAAATCAGGTATTTGAATGTACGTACTGTAGATGGATGTATATATATGTATTACTTTAACAGTAATTATATTGGCTATAGTACCTCTCTGGTACAAGCAGGAATCTGCCATTTTTACGGGTAAATAATTTACGGGACATAAACTAAATTTTTCAGTTAATTACATAGAAATACAGTACTAGTTTTTTCTACAATATACTAGTATACTATGATTGGTACATTCTTTATCATTGCTATAGTGATTATTGCATTTTTAATATACTTGCCATATTCTTCAGGTTTAGCCACATATAAATATGAAAAAAAGCCTACGGAAAGGGCCCAACAGAAGAATAAAGACGAGTACTTGTCCAACTACCAGGGTTATATTCCTCCGGATGAAGAAGCGGCTTTGAGAAATCAAAATCAAGATTCGCATTCATTTAGGGTTAGTGTTTCCAAGCTCAAGGAAAAAGCCCACGTAACATCTAGCGACATTCCTTTAAAATTTAAATTGCAGCAAGATTCTACGTTAAGAAAGAGGAATAAGGAAAAACTAGACATCAATAATGACCCTAATACATTTGATTACGACATTGACGAACTTATAAGAGAGGAGAATGAATCAGCTATTGAGGAACAGAAGAGAGAGTTCTATAAGAATCTTCAAATGGGGAAAGAAAAGGAGGCGATGGTATAAATGTAAGCGAAATCTCAATGGCTTTCAGTGTGTATTATAATGCTTAACTATGTACATGTGTATTAAATGGAATATGTCAGATCTATTAAGTCAATCAAGAAGCCTTTCTTAAGGTAGCTGATTTCATCATTAATGAAGACCATTTGCCTTGGAATGCCTTTATACATTGAAGATGGATGCGAATCTCTTATACTTTTAATATCATTCAATAAATCTTTTCTTAGCAACTCAATTGTACCAGTGAATTCTTTTCTTTGTGATAATGTTAAATTGCGATCATTATTTAGTACCGAAACATAAGCCCGACAAACTTGATGAATCATGCTATCGGAAAGTTTAGCAAAGTTGCCTCTCCCTTTTGGAGTATGCCCGTGCTTTTTACCATCTAAAGTTTTGTTAACAAAAGATTTCAATTGCGCTGAAAGGACCAACTTATCAAGTTTATTTATCATTATGGAATCTTTATTGAACCCATTATATTCATCGTGGGCATTGATTAGTTTAATAGTAATATGATTTAGAGCTTCTAAGTTCCAATCTGATGAATTAAAGGAATTGCTTTTGTTAATTTCAATGAATTTGGAAAAGAAGGCATAGAATATTCTGGTAGTTATCGGCAAGCCATATTGATTCTCAAGAACATTTAACATATAGACAGACTTCTGAAACGAATTTTTGTCATTATTGGGAGAACAATAAGAATAAATTAATGGACGAAACGAGCCTTCATTAGGCATTAGCTTGTAAGGTTCCACATTATGAATGTTCTGCAACGATAGTATTTGTTTTAAATTATCGTACAGCCTCAATAACCTTTTATACAATTGCTTGTCATCTGCCGTTAGAGCTTTATATAAATTCAATTCTGGGTTTGATTTTTCCAACAATGTTTTTTCTGTATCTTCGAACAGTGGGTCAATAAATAACTTCGAAACTAAAAATTCAGCTTCTTCAATATTTTTCATAGCTGTCAAACATTTTGTAACTTTGTTTATGGTTCTAACATCTAGAGTGATATGCTTTGAATTTGCCAAATAATTCACAGCTTTTGAAAATGCTGATATTGAATTTTGATTCCCTGTTAATTCTCTAAATGCCTTAGACGATAAATAATCAAGGAGAAGCTCAAGAGTTTCACGGTTTGCCGCGACACTTTGTTCATTCATAATATGCTTTTTATGATTTAGTATGTCATCAAAGCCTAAGTTTTTAAGAATGTCAGCTACCACATCATGTCTATTGTGTCTTATGGCAATAAATAATAGCGTATTGTATGTATCAATATTCAATTTTGTAGTTTCGGCTTTAAATTGTTGTTTTATCAGTTGATAAATATTCCAATCAAAATGGTTATCATGAGGTAATGGGTATAAATTTTGATCATCAGTTTCCTTTAGCTCTTCGATGAAATTCTCAACTTTTTCGATTATATCTGTCCTATCTCTGAAAAAGCTCATAAAGATGAATTGATTTTGTTCTTGTACAGATAAAGGTAATCCTGATTCTCTCATGTCATTGAGAATTTTTGTACACATGGAAACATGCTCTGATCTACTTTCCAACATGTCATTATATGCACCAAACATCACATTTGCGGACCTTGTATATGATGTTGAGAATAAGTTGGGCTTAATGAAATCTCTTCTGTACAAAAAGCGACTGAGAAAGTCGTCTAAATGGTTTGGTTTCATATATGATGGAGCAGGATGAGGCAATTCACAGTAATACCTATATACCAAATTATGGTTTATCAGTTGGTATTTAATCGCATTATTGGTAAAATTGGAAGTATTATCCCCAGGAGAAATAAGATCCAATGAACCTCTATTTCTGTGTGGATACAATGCTTTGAGGAAATTGTTATAAGGAACTTGAGGAGCTCGGTATTGCTGATTTTTCAAAGTAAGTAAATCATGTCTTTTTGATCGTATTTCTGTCGAAATTCCATCAAAAGACATTAAGTTCTTCCATATCTCTTCCATACCATTTAATTTGTTATAAATTTTCGGATCAATACCAAAATAATTCGCCAATGGAACATGATATTTGTTAATCAAGGACTTCACTGTCTCATGAAGGTAACTTGAATCATTTGACTGTGACCTCAACGCCCGTTTGCATAAATTATCTATCGCTGAATGTAGAATACCGTGACTGCTACCTATATTGGATGTAGCATACCATCGTTTCATTGTTAATACCCATCAGTAAAGTACTGTTTTTGATAACGGTATATTGCAAGAGGTGATAAAACAGATATAATGTGATTATATAAGCAAAAATTTTTCAAGAAAGTGAGACGAATTTCTTCCTTTAATCTGAATAGTAGACTACATAAACATAGAATAGTAATTAGATTCAAGTAATATGAAGATTCAAACGAAAGCTACAGGTGTTTTAGAACGAACATCTCATTACTTGAAAGCTGGGATTTTAAGGGAAAAACCAGCATGGTTCAATGTTGTTGGATCACATCCACCAATGACAGACTTAACGAAGAAACCTAAAAAATTCGACACACAAGCGCAAGAAAGTGACCCTAGTAGGTCCTTGTTCCAAAAAAAGAAAGGTGGAGATTTGTTCAAGACCCGTTCCAATATATATGATAGACAGCAAAGACATAATAGCATTTCCAGAGTCCCTAAATTAGAATTTTTAGAAGATCAATTGAGAGACGTATTTTACCACCAACATCCTTGGGAATTTTCCAGACCAAAGACATTGATTGAAAATGAAGGTAACGAATCCAAAAAATGTGATTGGTCTCATATGTTACAATTATATAAACCATTGGACGGTGAATCAGTTGTTCAAAGGACTTTGTGGTTATTGCAAGATTCAAAGAAGAACAAAAAGAATATGACATTATTTGAGGCATACGATCAAGCCAGATTTGAATTTTATAGATTGAGAATGGAAGAAGAAATGAGCAGTACGGTTTCAAAAGAAGAGTCCACCATGTACGGCGCAATCTTCCCATCTACCAACTTAGATTGGGGTATCAAAAAGGAACAAGAATACATTGATGCATGGACCAAGGTTGCAGGTGAAAAGACTAAAGTTAGAGATGCCAATAAGGATGGAAGAGCCTCTAATGGTTCTATGGGAGCAGATGATGTTGTCGAGAATAAGCAATCTATATGGGAGACTGTTTTCGATGCTTCTGACGTTTCTGAAGCTTCACTCGAAGAAAGTTCAAATACTCAAACTAAAGACAATGCTTGAGTGACCCCAAACGTCACCGTTTCTTTACAACTGTATATAGTTATTACTACATAGTTTTCGTTAACATAATTTAATGTCAGAAAAAATATTTCATAGTAAGTTATTATCAATGCCAGCTTACCAAAATGCCATTTTCTACACTATTTCTTTTTAAACCCATGCAAAATAATATGTATTTAGACGTATTGAACGCATTCATAAACAGGCTGAACCCCATCAAAATATAAGTATACACAAAAAGATTTCATAAACCACTTATTCTTCAACTTAACTTCCCTTGAGCTGAACCATTATATCTAGTGGTGTTCTTCATGATGTTTATCTTTTAAAAACACTTGTTCGTAAGCAACGTAAAGGGTGAAAGCTCCTAAAGCAATACCGAACCCTGGAAATGCATTTTTGAATCTGTTGTAACGGCTAAATTGCCCTTGGTACCTCCAGGCATCTCTCTTAGCCCATGGATTGTTCATGATGTATATGTACTATTAGTTTATAGATGAACTATATATGTTCGATTTTTCACTATAATACCGTTTGTTTTATTGGCGAAAAATAACTGGTACTAATTACGTAAGCATTTATAAATTATTCACACTGGACTCATCACCACCTAAGAACTAACTTTTCGTTCAGCAAGGTATTCGATAGGTAGCATACATATGGTTAACGAGTTTATGACAAGAAGACACTACAAAAAGGTTCGTTCCCGGGTTATTCTGTTTTGAACTTTATATACTATCTGCAACAGAACAACAACTTCTTCTTCTTCGCATATCTACTGGAGTGTATAAAAAACTACTCCTGGTTGGCATACAAAGGCACAAAGGTGATAGAATATCAAGCATACCCTCTCAAATTAAATATTGCTACGCTCTTCCATGCTGGTAGGGTATAAAGCCTTTGGTCTATTGTAGAAAGATCCTCGCGCGCATGTCATGCTAGTTCCAGGTTTGTCTTCGAACGCCTTTTTCGACCTGTCGTTTCTGGGCAATAATACAAATCCTGGTGGTTTGTGCCATATTTTTAGATACCTTGTGGTCAGAAATATGATATGGTTTCCTAGAGTCTGGTTGTGAAGGGACTCCGGTTTGAAATTAGCTGGAAAATTGGCACAGGAAACTAGGAGTTAGAAATCTTAGTCCTTAACTGCACGTTTCGTCGTGACATGCAGAACTACCTCGAGTGTCAGAACCGTTCCACAGGAAGAACTAGGATGCAATATGTATAGACTCTTGTAGAAGACCTGGATTTCGGTTTATACACGACAGAATACTGAATTTATTTATTCGTTCCAGAGAAACAACACTACATACTACTTGATCTTTAGTTCTTAATAGTTGCTATAAACTATACTTATCTTAACATTTGATATATCTTAGTTAAAGATACAACACTCCGATATTTTTTAGAATCTAAAGTTTTCTGAACGTAAGTATTTTGAATAAGGTGGGTACCATAGAAGGTTGCGGTCCCTAAAAGAACGCTTAGATAAAGATATTAACAGTAATTTAGCCTATATGTCGAAAAATAAGCTACCTTCGCGAAGTAACCATGCGATTTCATTAACAAGTGGTAATGCTATCTCAAGATTAGTATTCATATTTGCACAACTTCCAAATTTAGTCAAGGCATTACCTATTTTTGCAAGAAACTCAGATATTGAGCATAATGACATTGCTGAAGCAATGGTGATGTCACCTGAGCTGTTCTATACGAACTTATTTACTTCTATTTTCCTTGTTTTGGCAGGGGGTGTATTTGCTGGATTGACCTTGGGTTTGATGGGCCAAGATGAGGTTTACTTGAAGGTCATCGCAACAAGTGGCGAACCTCAGGAACGTAATCACGCTCGTAAGGTCTTGAAATTGATTGGCCGTGGTAAGCACTGGGTCTTGGTTACATTATTATTGTCTAATGTTATTACCAACGAAACTTTGCCAATCGTTTTAGATAGATGTTTAGGTGGTGGATGGCCTGCGGTCGTCACATCTACTGTGTCTATTGTTGTTTTTGGGGAAATTATTCCTCAATCTATCTGTGTAAGATATGGATTACAGGTGGGAGCAATGTTTTCACCATTTGTTTTATTGTTGATGTACATCATGTACCCAGTAGCATATCCATGCGCCTTACTTTTGGACCATATTTTAGGTGAAGATCATGGTACCGTATACAAGAAGTCTGGTTTGAAAACATTAGTCACCTTGCATAAAACCATGGGTGTCGAAAGATTAAATCAAGATGAAGTGACGATTATTAGTGCTGTTTTGGACTTAAAAGAAAAACCGGTAGCACATATTATGACACCTATGGACAGAGTTTACACTATGAGTGCTGACGCAATATTGGATGAAAAGACTGTTGAAGAAATTTTCAATGCTGGGTTTTCTCGTATTCCAATTCATCTTCCAAATGAACCTATGAACTTTATTGGGATGTTATTAGTTAGAGTGTTAATCAGTTACGATCCCGAAGACGCATTGCCAGTGGCTTCATTCCCATTGGCTACATTACCTGAAACAGGAAGGGATACTTCTTGTTTGAACATTTTAAATTACTTCCAGGAAGGTAAATCACATATGATTGTGGTTAGTGAAAATCCTGGTGAACCAACTGGAGCTCTTGGTGTCTTAACCTTGGAAGATGTTATTGAAGAATTGATTGGTGAAGAAATTGTCGACGAATCCGATGTCTACATTGATATCAATAAGAATATCAAGAGAACCCAACCTGGCCCATTATCCAAGAGGAATTTAACTACTTACTTAAATAACTTGTACCATAAATCTGCATCTGCATCTAAGAGAAACTCACTTGATGATGGTGCCTTGACTCCTTTGAAAGATTCTTTTGCAACAGAAACATCTTCCTCACCGTCAAGACAGAAATTGTTCAACGGTAGTGGCAGTGCTGGAAATTCACCAATGATGGGTCCAATTGATGCAACTAAAGGCTGGAAACCTTTAAATCCTGCTTCAAACCCACTTGAACTAAATAAGTCATTCGTTAAAATCAAGAGGACAGATATGGAATCCGTTAAAAACTCTGTTATGCCTCCACCAAAGAGATTACCTCCAAAAAATACTAAATCATATGGCGCAATTCATGCCACAGAAGAAGGAGCATTGAATAGTGCTAAAAATCTTAACGGCGACTCGGAGGGTGAGGCAAGCAATCATGACCAAACCAGGTTCTTGCTACCTGAAGAGAAGGAAACAGATTTATCTGAAATAATGAGTCGTAAAAAGCACCAGAATGACGATAGCACAAACTCTGATGAATTTAGGCATCATCATCATGCATCGCATAACGGTGAGGGCTATGACATTCATTATCACAACGATTACTCTGCATCCCATCCTCAGAATATAATACCCGAACACCAGGAAGCAAGGTCTTACAGGACTGGTGGTATTATTGAATCGGTAGTCAATGTACAGGGTGTGCATAAAACAATCATAGAAAACGTGGATGAAGAGAACGATTACTCAAATCTTAGGAATAGTCTCGGTAACAGCTTGGAGAATTCCCAAGTTTTGGGTCAGCTTGAAAGCCGCGATATCGATGAAGAGTCTGAAAGTTTACTTGCTGGATTAAAGAAAAAGGCTGCTGGTTCGAGCATTTTATCCGGTAACAGCAGTCATTCCGATGATAGCAAGAATCGGAAATCAAGCGTATGGGATAAATTTATGAATACTTCAAATTCAAATACTTAGCCTCATTTTATATAGTATAAATTTATACGAGAATACAAATTCGAGATATAATAGATCTTACCCTAATATGAAGCCTACTATGTATATATGGCGAAGGTGAACTGTTCAAGGTGGATGCTGCACGGCTCTACTGAAAAATCACGTGAGTAGGATCGACTTAAAACCGTCTTCTATAACATTCCCAATAGACATACAAAGGAGGAAAGCACAGTAGTCTTTTATCTATTTCAAGTTGAATTCATCAATAACCAGGATTGACCGATACTTAAGTACAATTGAATAATTTGGAAGCAAACTAAGAAATTACTTCCTATTTTGAACAATTTTGAACTCCGTATAGACTATGCTTGATTCGGATCCAGTGGATTCTAAGAAGAAGAGTGGATTGAGAGGGTTCTTTTCTTCATCCTCAACATCATTGAATAAAGAGAACCGCAAGGCAGGAAATGAAAGCGGTACATCTTCACCACTGTCACATCGATTTTTGTTGAAGAAAAGAAGCTCTAGGGGCATTTCACAATCATCCCAAAATAGCTCTACAAGTTCTCTTAATTCAGTTCCAAAATACAATATGTATAATTCCAGCGGTTTAGCAAACAATGGTAGTCAGATTCAAATTGATAAAAATCCGGAGCATGGTTACCAAAGTGATGCAGGGGATATCTCCAATGAAGGGACCGAGTATGATAATTCCGCGAGCTCGAGAACCCAATCAATGAATAATACCATTGATACTTCGAATGGCTCATTTAATAATAATGAAAGTAACCTGTCAAAAACCGACGAAAGAGTCCCACCACATACACAGCGTCGTAAGATTGAGCAACCTCCAGAATCAAAGAAGGAGGCCCCGGGCAAGACCAAAAGTCATAGTCGTCATCTGAGTCATTTATCATTAAAAAGATTTCTTAAAAAACTCAAGAACACAGATTCAGGAGATTCCAAACATAAGCATAAGCATCTTAATGTTTTGCCCCATCATTCCTCAGATTTGTACAAGAAGTACGGCAATGTCGGAAAATTATTGGGAACAGGAGCAAGTGGATCAGTTAAGCTAGTTACTTCAAAGACAGATCCTAATGAGATATTTGCAGTCAAGAAGTTCAGAGCTAAATTGCCAAATGAAAATGAGCATGATTATAAAGTAAAAGTTAAGAATGAATTCAAAATAGGACAACATTTAAGACATGAAAATTTAATTCATACAATCGAACTAATAAAAGAGAGTGAGAGACTGTCTGTTGAATATTATATTGTTATGGAATATTGTCCATATGACTTCTTCAATTTAGTAATGTCGGGACTCATGACTCGGGAAGAATGTGCCTGTTATTTCAAGCAAATTATCAACGGTGTTGCTTACTTCCAAGAAAATGGATTAGCACATAGAGATTTGAAGCTAGATAATTGTGTCGTAACCAAGGATGGTATCTTAAAATTGATTGACTTTGGCTCTGCTGTCCAATTTAGAAAGGAAAAAAATAGTAACGCCCCGTCTGATGACGACATAGATGAAAAGTATAGGTTAGTAAGATCCAGAGGTGTCGTAGGCTCAGATCCATATTTGGCTCCTGAAGTTTTAGAGCCAAGTAATTTTGGTTATGATGCAAGAGGAGTAGATGTGTGGTCCATTGCAATTATGTATTGTTGTATGATTTTGAAAAGATTTCCTTGGAAAATCCCTAAAGTGAGTGACCCATCGTACAAATCGTTTATAACAGATTCGATTGATGCAGATACCGAAGAACTCTCAAATGATATGCATAATAACTTACAAGTCTCATCATCCGTCCAATCCAACAAAAAGCATTCAACGGGTCCGTATAGGTTACTTCGTCTTTTACCAACGCTGGCTCGTTATTTGATTGAAAAGATGTTAACTGTTGATCCACTTCAAAGATACACCATACAAGATGTTGTCAACGATGAGTTTTACTTATCAATTGATTACTGTCATGCAATCGAAGGTGAAGGACCTTCAACGTCAATCTATAGTGCTGATAATCATAAGCACCATTTGGTAACCGAAGAAGATCTTCAAAAAATAAATATGGAAAAAGAACGTCACAAAAAACTTAGGGATGCAGGTGTTGCTTAACCTTTACAAGTTATGATGTAAGTACAATCTATTTTATTAGGCATGTATATATTCGAACCACAGCTTTAAGTAGTAAATAAGATATCGCGTTATATACAGGAGATTAGAATTGATATTTGTGATCATAGTGTTTATAGATAGGCACTTCAATCTATACCTTATAAACATATATGTCAGGAACCAAAGATAGCAGATAATATGGGAGGTGAGTCAGCTCTACCTAATTGGGTTACTATAATATCTGGGTATTCTTCAATAATATCCAGTCTTATTATATTTTCAAGTATTATTTTGCACTTAAAGAATTATCGTAAGCCATTTCAACAGCGATTAATGATCAGAATTCAGTTAATCGTTCCTCTTTTTGCATTATCGTGTTTTTCTATGCTTAAGAATCCTGAATCGTTGTTTAATAAATATTTGTTGGAATCAATACGAGAAGTTTATGAAGCATTTGTTATCTACACATTTTTTTCGTTATTGACTGATATACTAGGAGGAGAAAGGAATATCATCATAATGACTAGTGGAAGGGAACCGGTGAATCACCCTGGAGTTTTGAAATACTTATTTACTGCTGTTGATATATCTGATCCAACAACGTTTTTAATAATTAAGCGGGGGATTTTGCAATATGTGTGGTTGAAGCCAGTCATCTGTGTTAGCACTATAATAACGGAATTGATAGGGTGGTATAATGTGAACGATGTAAGCGCTACCTCGATATACTTATGGCTCACGATGCTATATAACTTGAGTGTCACAATGTCGTTGTATTGTTTGGCGATGTTTTGGAAAGTACTTTGGAATGATTTAAAGCCCTTCAAACCGGTAGGTAAATTTTTATGTGTAAAGCTAATTATTTTTGCATCATATTGGCAGGGGGTTATCCTAGCTATATTAAATTTCTCTGGGGTATTACCAGGATCGGCATCAACTAACGGACATAATACCAATATAGGTGTTTATATTCAAAATGCGCTTCTTTGCGTTGAATTAATAGCTTTTGCTATTGGGCATTGGCATTCTTTCTCTTACAAGCCTTTCACAATTTCAGCGATACCTAATGGGAGGTTAGAATTCTATTATGCTGTTAAGGATATGTTCGGCATTAAAGATTTAGTTCATGACTTTCAATTGACCTTTTATGGTGATTATTATAAAGATTACAAGAGGTTTGACTCTGTTGAAGCTATAACTGCACATCCAGAATCTAGAGGACGTATGAGTAGAATCAACCAAGGCTTAAGGTATCACGGTGATGGAAAGCAAAAGCACTGGCTCCCAAATAACCAATCACCTATACAGAACCCTACGAACGTACGAAGTACCTCAGAAGCAAATGCATTGTTATACCAACCACTCCTAGGAAATTCTCTGCAATATTCACCATCTTTGAATTCAACAGGAACATCTACTAGAGGAATCTATCCTTCTTCACCCAAAAATATAACACCTCCTGATTCCCCAGTGGTGCCTGCTTCGGCAGGAACTTTTAATCTGATAAATGGCCCTACAATAACTGATGTCTTGAATACAAATGATATTTCATATGATAAAGAATTACTTGATGAAGATGAAATTTACTATCAAAATGCATGCTCAGTTATTAATAATTATAGATTAGATCAAAATGAAGTCAAGAAGTTGATAAACTATCCCATTGTGGATGAAGTCGTTGATGGACATATGTTTGGCTTTAAAGTTCAGAAGTTGAGAGCCGATAGATTAAGACAACAACGAAGAAATCCTGATAACGTCTCTATTAATGGACATTATAAGAACAGTTCTTACGGAAGTATAGCATAATAAATATCAAGCGTTTAATATAAATAATATAATATATACATAACTAATCTTCAATTTTAAACAGATACAACGAATCCAAATCTTCTTCATCTTTGATCTTCTTCTGTTTCTTTTCTTCTTCAATCTTTTTGAGCTTCATTAACTTTTTCTGTTTTTTCAATTCCTTTGACGAATTATCGCCCACATTTTCTTCATCCGACTTAGGCATCACAATCAAGGGTGAACATGAAACCATTATTCTCGAATCAATGTGACCACTAATATCAAATTGGCATTCACATTCTTCTAAGATATTCTTTAATTCTTCAACGATCATATGACGTCTCTTTATTTCAAAATCTATTTCCGAAGGATCACTGGCACTTATGATTTCTTCTGGTTCTTCTTCATTCACTTCAGAAGTCTCTTTCATATTTTCAATTATACCTCCTTCTTTATCTACTGATTTCCTGGCAGAATACAAACTTCTTCTATCACCAATATAAAGAATAAACTTCTCTCCTTTGCTCATTCTCCTTTTGATTTCCATTTTCTTCTGATTATTTAAATCACTCAAACTTATTTTCCATGAAAGTGTAAGAATTTTCGTTGCAGATTTTTTCTTTTCTGCTCTATCCCTTTGTCTGACTGCTTTTTGTGCAGCTATGCTACCCTTTTCCAATAATTCCTTCTCTCTTTGAGCCGCAAGTTCATCTGTGTAGTGTTTGATCATTTCAAAAACCTTATTCGTTTTAACCAATGGCAAGTCTCCTTCTTTGGAGGGTGCAACCATAAATAATCCCTTCTCAGAAAGGTCAATATCATTTACAATTTCAACTAAATGCTTTTGCTCTAACTTATTGGTTTGAGGGTTCACAAATTTCACCTTGTAAGTCTTGCTTACCAGATGAACTTTCGAAATTAAATCCTTAAGGGCATTTTGAGCTTGGTCTGACCCTGTACTTATTTGAAACCTTAATGCCTTTCTAGACGATTTCTTAGTATCCATATGATTCCTTCTTTCACCATGACTCCTCTGGTTCCTATGTTTCTTATTATTATGCTTCTGGTTGAATTCCTTAAATTTTTCACTTTCCTTGTTATTATGTACATGTTTATTTCCGGTCTGTGTAGTCTTCTCAAACATATTAACAAATCTATTATTATTTATTGTATTCTTTTCTGAACTATTCAAAGCTGATGATTTCTTTGAAGCCCCTTCACTAGAGTTACCCCTGGTTAATAAACTTTCTAAATCGAGAGGTTCAGCAAATTTATTGGAACCAAGATTAGTAAAATCAAATGGTTTGTTCCATCTTGAATTCAGAGATAAAAGTCTTAATCCCAATGTATTAGCTGATAATCTTGTTATTCTAATCATAATCTATATTATTGCTATTCGACCTTCTCTAATGAAAATAGGTATTATCTACTAATATATTTCACTTATTCCAGATGAGTATTTCTTTTTTTTATATGCACTACAAAATACTGATTGCAAATACAGCATATATTAGTATGATATATCTCTATAAACTACCATTTAGCACCTAATAAAATAGCATTGGGGTCTGTAGATTGTTCGACTTCATGAAACCATGTCTTAAGCAATCTATTTTGATTAAGATTGAATTCTTTACAAAACTCTTGACACCATTCAATAAGCTCTGATAATACTGTTCCATTTGGGCCAGAAGCTAACAAGTCGTACGATGGTATGTTAGCATAATTTTCTGAAGCTTTTAATAGCCATTCTTTCTCTGGGACATCAGTAGGTGGATTAATTTGGCCTCCACCATTGATGCAACCATTAGGACATGCCATTATTTCAACGTAATCACATTTAGATGCATCTGCAGTTTCTTGGGTGGTGCTGTTGGATGGACCAGCTCCATCTACTTTTGAAGCCAATCTAGCACGACGACGACTAGCAAGCGGGTTTACCTTCACTGTTGAAGTCTGCTTTGTTGATGGCTTTAACTTCCTCACGAGGTTTTGGATATTTCTGAAACCATTTACAACGGCGGCACTAGCAACAGTCGCATCTTTATACATCAACCGCATCTCATAAATATCAGAATTGCGTCCCAGTATTGTCTTCAATGTGAAATTTTCGGATTGATAAGTAGAAGGATCTTTCAGGATTAGATGCTCTTTTGTCAATTTTATGTAATGGTATGCATAGCCACCAGATGACGAGCCGTCATCATTAGACCAAGAAAGGTCAACATAGGGCCAATTTTTTGGGGCACATTTAGTATATAATTCAGCTGTAGAAACCGAGGATGCAGATAATATGGATTCCACCTGTGGTGGGAATAATGAAAAAGTGTCCGAATGTTCATCCAATAATGTAACCAATTCTTTTGCAGTTAGCACACAGTCAACATCATTGGTGGCGGATTCAGGTTCCCCCTTCTCTGGTCTCGCACTTTCCAATTTCTTGTCAAAACATGGCATAATAGATAAATGATATATATTATCCCTTGTCGTATTCAAATCACGAGCAGCCAAAGTTTTAAGCAAACATCCTGTTATTTGCTGAGGCGATTTTATATCCGAAATTCTTGGTAATACATATGGATGAGTTTTCTCAGCATATAGCACCCATCCGGGACAAATGGACGATAATGTAGGACCTTCGACGTTTGATTCCTTCTTACCTATTATATTCTGTGACTCATATATCAATGACAATTTTCTCCCAAGTGAAGTACCCACAATATAACTGAATCCCATCTGATTAATAAATAAGTTTATGAGAAGTCTATCCACTTCCTCTGTCGATAAGTTGTATGCAGTGGCCAAAGATGCCCTTGATTGGTGTGAAATACTGGCCACAAAGACCTTTTCAGTTTTATTGTTGATTTTTTCTTTTAATGCTTTAATCAATTCATTATGTGAATGCTGTGCAACCAAAATTTCTTCAGCTGAAGTAATGCACCCTGAACAAGCTAAACAATCAGCAAGCGATATTTGCGCCGCCGACAAGCTTTTGGCACTTCCATCTAGTTTTGATATTTCCATCGGATTTCCTTCATTGTCTATTTGAATATCTACTTCACCATTTTCATTATTAGGATCACGGTTAATGTTCTCTGCTGGGGGTTTAATGCAAGCAACACCTGGTGAAATGAAGTCATTCAAATCATCGGCTGATAAAATAGCACTCATTATCTATTATTATACCTTAATATATACAAGTTTGTTAAAGATGAATGTTTAAATAACTGATCATGTAGTCTTAATATATAAGATGACTTTTGCGATCGTTAGTAATAGAGCTGACTAAAAAAAAAAAATACATATCTTCACGTGATAATAATAATCTTTTATGATAACCAATTATAGAATATGAATTGATAATGTTCTATGGACTATGTATATAAAGTTATATTAGTTAGATGTAGGGGAAGAGGAAGGTTCTTCAGTTTCTCCTTCACTAAGGTCTCCTAACTCAAACTCATCGGCCTCGTGTGCACTAATATTTTGATAATTTGAATTAGGACCAAAGGCTAATTCACCATTTTCATCATAACCAACCAAATGTAAGTACAAGGACAAAAGCAACAACATCCACAAGTAAATTATAAAAGCTGCTCCAGTAACCACCAAAATATAGGCTGAATGGTCGGCGCCCAAATCTTTGACCAATATCAATTGTTCTTCGTTTGCAGACATGAATAGAACACCAGCTAAGATTAGACAAAACGGAGGCATGTGTTGAAACGAGAGGATCTTACCTGAGTCACTGGAGCCTTTATCTTGTAAGATGAACAGAATTTCAATGATTCTAGTGAGACCACCCCCCATCAAAGCTAATCCAAACATGGCATGGACTTTTGTGGAGATTTCCAAGTGTTGAGCATGTTGGGACATGCCATAACCAGTAAAAATGAGCAACAAAGCTGGTATAAATGATCTAGTGTTGTTCTTTCTTGTTAACCACATTCCCACTAATCCTCCACACCACCAAATAATCCCCATGGCCGTATGCTGGTAATCACCATGTGACCATCCTTCACGGCCCCATCTGTGTTCTGTAAATGTGTTCACTATGCCCCAAAGACACATAAGAGATGAATCGTAAAATTCCTGAGAACGCCTGTTAGGATCACTATTTATGTTTGGATTAGAATGTTGACGAATCCACGGAATCACAAGCACAAAAGCTAGCACAAATCCATAAAGAATAAATGAGGATCCCATGATCCCATGAGCAATACATTGGCCAGTATGAATCCCGTAGCAGAAACCAAACAATGCAACTGGGGCCATACAAACCCGAACCCACCCAGTTAACACGACCAAAAACGATAACGTTTTATAAATCTTGTATGTAATACCATACTGGCCTTTAGAAGATAGATGTGGGTAGAACTTGTTAATAATCAAATTCGACCCATTTATAAAACTTCCCATGAACACCGTACCTCCAAGCAATAAACTAAGGAACCAGCTGGTACCTTTAGACGTTCTGTTTTCATGGTTGTCTTTGTTGTCTGGAAAGTCTAGAAAAAGCGACTCCATCACCAGGTACCCAGTCAGAATAAACTGAAGGAAAAGAGACCAATGTAATCTATTGGAAAATGCCAATGCCGATGATACCGAAGGCATCAAAAGTAATATTGCCAACGTCAATATCCAATGGAACGTTTTGGATCCGGCGTTAATAGGATGGAATTCAACTGGAGTATTATCATGCATATGTCCCTCATCATCGTCTGCAATTGCCACCATACATATTGATAATGCGATTAATACTGTGGGATAAGACAAGACTGATCTAATCTTACTATAGTACATGTTATGACTAGTTAATAAACGTTAATTTAATACAATTTCAGCTTCTTTTTTGGTGAGAAATGCGAAAACCATACTCGGTTTACACGTACATACACATACATAGTCAATAATTTTTATACTTTACACATTTAGTACTACTTGAATAGCTATTCTTGGTTTCAGCTGGGTGTCCAAGATGATCTACATACTCTTCAAATAATCTATATAGAAGGAAAAGTAACCTAAGTCCGACCAATTGATAATTTGCTACATACCGACTTGTTAGTGTATGATTATAGGTTTGATTATCTATTCAAGTAAAATCACAAAAGCACATCTTTTAGCGTATTAGAATCATTCATCTCTAGTCTATTATCATTGATATTAGTTTTGAGTTTTCACAAGTTCAAAGCCAGTAATGAAGACAATTACATCTTCAGTATAATGCATATTGTCTTTTGTGATATCCCAGTGCACTATTCAAGTCATATATATTATCTTCAATTGCTTCATCACTTTCTTGTAAGTTTTGATTCTTTACTTAGAGGGACCTTTTCGATGTTTCAAAATAAACAAGTGTGTTTTACTAATATACATTCCTTCGTTACAAGCAATCAGCAAGCTGCGGAATATCAACAAATACATCACTTTCCTTAAAATCATCTTCGTCTTCTTCGCTTGGAACATCAGTATTATGTTCCAACTTGGTCCGGCACATATCTCTGGTACTAGGGTGAGTGCCAAAACTTTAGACAGATCAACTTTCATTGACTCGCAATTAACATCGCCCTCACCAATTTCATCCCGTAGGGCCAGGTAACGTGTGAGAAATTGAAGAACCAGTTGGATGGACATAATCCATAGGAATGGAATCCAGCACAGGTCATTAGAAAGGCCAACATACATTATACAAAGTAAGGGCTAGTGTACGTCATTGATTTTGCAGCTTAAGTTCTCAAGGAAGAATTCTTTGATTGGGAGTGTAGCACCGAATATCAACTTGATAGTTTAGAAAGAAGCTTTCCTAAAGCATAAATTCTCATAGATTATTGAATTTCTTCTGATATTTACTAACCACTACTTTCACTTCTCTGATATTACCAACCGTTAGATGGGAGAAAGTAGCAAGGCCTCTCCTCATACTTAAAGACCACCATTTTTACACAAAATCATTAAAAGATAGACTCCAATTATCACAATGCCCTCGTGCCATTCAAAATAACTTCGGAACTCTTTCAGCATGATATCTATAGACCATTCTCTAACCTGTCTTCTTATCCTAGTACTTAATATGGAACACTTTTATTGACACAAAAACGCGGCATACTTAAGGTCTGTTATGTAATCAATCCACAAGCTCACTGTACGTGGCAGAATATATTTCTTTAGTAAGAACAAAAACGAAGATATATTATAAGATATTGTCCATTTTTGTTAGAAGCTCGGCATAATAGAGGTACTAGAGATCAACAACAGATTGTGCTTTATTGATAACTCCAATTTTATTCACCAGAAAAGGGAAAATAATTGATAAATTAGACAGATAGTATTGCATTATAAAATTGGCGTATATGATTATTCACAGGTGGATTTTGTATTAAGAAACGAAATAATATACTAATAACAAGAGAATGCTCCACATTGCAAGAATAATTGTAATAATTTCTTTGGTAGCCAATATGGTGGACGGATTTCGTATTCCCAAGAGAGATTACGACCTGAAAAATTACTTCATAGTCGAGTTGGATACGTTGAACTCCAGTGAACCGTTATATAATTTTATCGACAAGTATGCTGATAGTTACAAATACGAGCACCAGGTACGTGGACTAGATAACCATTTTGTATTTAGTATTAGCAAAGAGCATTCACATAACGAATTTATTGGGAATTTCAATTCAAACAATGAAAATTTGATAAAGAGATCTGCAGGGTTTGAGGACGAGTTTGATGAGTTAATATCAAACCCGCATTTAAAGTCAATCCATATGCTCACACCAAAGAGGTTGAGTAAAAGAATGCCTGTTCCGATTACAGAGGAAGAGTATAAGATTTCTATGGAAAACGAAGCCAAGAGAGGTGTAAATATTGTTGATTCAGCTCAGTTGCCCCTTAAGGAGGTAAGTGAAAAATTGGGAATTAATGATCCGATATTTCAAAAGCAGTGGCATTTAGTGAATACTTTCTATCCTGGACATGATGTTAATGTTACCGGGTTGTGGTATGAGGGAAATACAGGTAAAGGTATCGTCACAGCCATCGTGGATGATGGTTTAGACTATGAAAGTGAAGATTTACATGATAATTTCAATTCTTTGGGGTCGTGGGATTTTAATGATAACACAAATTTACCAAAACCTAGATTATTTGATGACTACCATGGCACGAGATGTGCTGGCGAGATTGGTGCTGTTAAAAACGATGTTTGTGGTGTAGGAGTAGCATATGGTTCTCAAATTAGTGGAATTAGAATCTTATCGGGTACCATATCTGCGGAGGAAGAAGCTTCTGCTATGATGTATGGGCTAGATGTCAACGATATCTATTCCTGTTCTTGGGGCCCAACGGATGACGGTAGAACGCTCTCGCAGCCTGATGTAATTGTCAAGAAAGCTATGATTAAAGGTGTTCAAACAGGTCGTAAAGATAAAGGTGCTGTCTATGTTTTTGCATCTGGTAATGGAGGACGTTTTGAAGACTCCTGTAATTTTGATGGGTATACTAATTCGATATATTCCATTACTGTTGGTGCTATTGACTACAAGGGATTGCATCCAACATACGCAGAGGCTTGTTCTGCAGTCATGGTTGTTACATACTCATCTGGCTCGGGTGAACATATTCATACTACTGATATAAAGAAGAAGTGCTCAGCCCTTCATGGCGGTACCTCAGCTGCTGCACCATTGGCAGCCGGTATTTATTCTTTGGTATTACATGCTAATCCAAGTTTAACATGGAGAGATGTTCAATATGTGTCTGCTTTGAGTTCTGTTCCAATAAATGAGGATGATGGTAATTACCAAACAACAGCTTTGGGTCGCAAATATTCTCACAGATATGGATATGGAAAGATTGATGCATATGCAATGGCGCAATTTGCGAAAACTTGGAAAAACGTCAAACCTCAAGCATGGTACTACTCCGACGTTCAGAAAGTAGGTGAGACGATTACTCCTGAGAAGCAAAACAATGTGATCAAGAAGACTATCAAGATTTCTAAGGATGACTTGAAAATCGTAAATTTAGAAAGGGTTGAGCACATAACTGTAACTGTCAATATTCAGGCTACCTTTAGAGGTAAGGTAGGTGTTAGATTAATCTCTCCATATAAAGTTACCAGTGACTTGGCTACATTCCGCCCACAAGATACTACAGGCTCAGGTTTTAAAGATTGGACTTTTATGTCTGTTGCGCACTGGGGTGAATCCGGTGTTGGTGAATGGGCAATTGAAGTTTTCTCTGATTACCCTATGGATGACAACCGCATTACCTTCCAGGACTGGCAATTGAGATTATTTGGTGAATCTATTGATCCAGAACAAGCTGAAGTATACGATATCTCTAAAGATTATAGTGCGGAGAGAAGAGAAAAGCAAAAGGAGCAAGACAAGAAACCTATTGGTGTACAGGATCCTCATTCAAGTGCTGTAGAATCACAAGCTGAATCTAAGAAGGAGACAAAGACAAAAGATACCAAGACGAAAGCTACCAAAACTAATACTGCCACTACATCCGCTAAGCCGGAAGGAAAAGTGGATGCAACCGAGAAGCCTAAGACAACCTCAAAATCTTCCTCAAAGCCGGACCCCACAGAAACTAGCGAGCCTGAAGAAGAGGAAGATGGTAAAAACAAGCAATACACAGCTGATCATACTGGGCAGTATTTCATGGCAATAGCCGTAATTGGGTTTATTATTGTCATAATTTTCATGAGATACCACAAAACCCCAGGCAGCTCTCGCCGCAGAAGAAGAAGAGAAGAATACGAATTCGATATTATCCCTGGCGAGGATTACACCGACAGCGAAGATGATAATGACGATTCGTTGGATTTAGGACATAGAAATGATAGACGTCTCAATCCTCGTAGTAGCGATGAAGCAAGAGACCGCTTGTTCGACGAATTTAATGCCGAAACATTACCAGATTACGATGATGGTATGTTTGCAATAGGTAATGAGGAGGATGACCATCCTGAGGATTCCAGGGCAGAGCAAAACTCCAAGTCTTCAACGAAACCGGCCGCGGATTCTACGCCAAACGACTCAAAAAGTGCGGCCAAGGGCATAGAAACCCCTACAAAGAACCCAAATGATCATAAGGATACAGACACTAATGAGAACACTACCCCTACTTGAGTATCAAGAACCTCTGTTTAATTATATACATTTATATATATTCTTAATATACCTTTATCGTTGAACCTGCATACCCTGTACATAATCAAAATAATCTAAAACGTTTACTACAAGCTTTTTTCTTGATCTATATATTGATTGGATTCCTATTCAGTATCATTGCTGATCATAGCTCGGTCTGTTAGTGCCTCCGAGGATCTCTACGTAACTGTCATGTAGCGCAGCCTGATATCAAGTGACGATGACACCATTCTGCGAAATTCCGTGTCGGAAATACGACTAAATTTTAAGAAATGCTCTTTATCGTTAGGAGACTACGGCATAGTGTTTTAATTCATGAGTAAGCATATGAAAGTGTCAATTGGGTCCATGATACTTCTCTGAACGCTTTTATAACGTGAATAGGCGTATATCAGTAACATTAATGTAGTACGTGCATGACTCAGATGATGAACATTGGCCCGGTCTCCCTTTTTCCGATTTGACTCAATTAGTAATTGCTATAAATCAAGAACTGATCGTCAAAGTTTTTAAGAACACTTAGTAATTCAATTCTTATAAATCAATTGACTGAAGTATTATATATTATAGTACATCAAGAATTCTAAGTACTGAAAACTTGTTGTTATTCTTTAATTGCACGAATTGAACATAATATATTTTCAGACTACTCTGACTCATTTTAAAAAGGGAGTATTAATAGATAAAAGGTCGTAATAATGTCAGTAGAACCATTTGGTAAACACGTCACCATTGTTGTCTTTGGAGCCTCTGGTGACTTAGCTAAGAAGAAGACTTTCCCAGCTTTATTTGGATTGTTTCGTGAAGGAGAATTGCCATCCACGATCAAGGTGATTGGTTATGCAAGATCAAAGTTGTCCGATGCTGACTTTAAGGAGAGAATCTCTGCCAATTTCAAGAACGTTGATGACAGCAACAAGCACAAGGTTGACGAGTTCTTGAACTTATGTTCTTACATTCAAGGTCCATATGACACTGAAGAAGGGTACAAGAAGTTGAACGAGGAGATGGAAAAATACGAAAAGGAATCCGGTGTCGAAAAGCCAGAAAGATTATTCTACTTGGCATTGCCTCCATCAGTCTTCGTTACTGTTGCAAGTCACATAAAGGAACATGCCTACACCAAGACTGGTAAGGTTAGATTAATTGTCGAAAAGCCATTTGGTAATGACTTAGAATCTTCTAGGAAATTGCAAGAAAACTTGGCCCCATTGTTCACTGAAGAAGAATTGTATAGAATTGACCACTACTTAGGAAAGGAAATGGTTAAGAACTTGGTATTTTTAAGATTTAGTAACGAGTTCCTTAGTGCTTCGTGGAACAAAAACCACATCAGATCCATTCAAATTTCCTTCAAGGAAGCTTTTGGCACTGAAGGTAGAGGTGGTTATTTCGATGACATCGGAATTGTTAGAGATGTTATGCAAAACCATTTATTACAAGTATTGACTTTATTAACAATGGAAAGGCCAGTTTCTATTGATCCTGAAGCTATCAGAGATGAAAAGGTCAAGGTTTTGAAGGCCTTCGGTGAACTTAAAACAGACGATATTTTGTTGGGTCAATACACTAAGTCTGAAGATGGAACCAAGCCAGGTTACTTAGATGATGATACAGTCAAAAGCGACTCGAAATGTGTTACATATGCTGCGCTTGGTATGCAAATCCACAACGAAAGATGGGAAGGTGTTCCAATTGTTATGAGAGCCGGTAAGGCCTTGAAAGAATCTAAAGTTGAAATTAGAATTCAATTCAAAGAAGTTGCCAAGGGTATGTTCAATGATATTCAAAGAAATGAATTAGTCATGAGAATTCAACCAAGTGAAGCTGTCTATATGAAAATCAACTCTAAGATTCCAGGTATTTCTGCTGTTCCTTCTGTTACTGACTTGGATTTAACATACTCGTCGAGATATTCTAAAGACTTCTGGATTCCAGAGGCTTATGAATCGTTAATTAGAGACTGTTACTTAGGTAACCATGCTAATTTCGTCAGAGATGATGAATTAGATCTTTCTTGGAAGTTATTCACTCCATTATTAAAGCACATTGAATCTAAGGATGGTCCAACCCCAGAACCATATGCTTATGGTTCTAATGGTCCAAAGAATTTAAGACCTTTCTTATCAGCGCATGGTTATAAATTCTATGATGAAGGCACTTACGAATGGCCTTTGACCACACCAAACGTCAAGGGTAAAATGTAATTTATATGGCCTGTATATGAAAAGTCAATAAAATTTATCTAATCGTAATTTATGTCTACGTAAATCCTACAATTTCGTCTTTAGGTAATTGATATATTAACTATTTAAGTGAAATTCTCATAATCATCATTTATCAGACATCCATGGAAGGTCTATAAGCGGTCACCGACATACTAAGATGGGTTCTAGTGTATGCTACCGAGGAAACTGCGAATGTTAATGGGAAATTTTCATCATATAAAATGATGACTATGATATTTTCACTTTTAAATTATAAACTATCTAAGAGAATCCTTTCAAAATGTGCTTAAATGATTCATTTATTAACCAACTGAATCAAAAGTTAGTAAATGTTAAAATTTTAAATTTTATGGAAATTGGGATGAATCAGAACTGTAAAATACTGGCAAGTATAAGTTCGAACAAACACCTCCTGCAACAGAGGATCAATATTGAACAAACGGTTTTCAACCCTGTCGTCATAGTCGAATCAGACTGGGAAAGAAGTAGACTTAGTTTCATCATCTTCATTAATTGGTAATTTCCTTAATTTCCATAATAATTTTTAATTGTAACTTACACTTTATATTCAAAAGTTTAATAAGTAGAATATCTAAGCTCATGTTAAGAAGATTATCTCCTCAATATTAAATAATTAAAATAGTTATCATGATCAATTCGTTTCACCTACTGAAAAACTTTTCCTTTTGTATGTAGTGGAAATTTAATGTCCTTATATACTAATGAAAAAATTATTCCTTAGGGTTACCCGATCTCCATCGAATTTTTTAGGTCTCGATGGAACACTCAATCATAGCATGATATGACAATACGTAACCCAAACGCATCAATATGTTATCTCTGCAGTATTATCGACTTGTCGGTTTTCAATGTATCAGTGTTTCAATAGTAATAAAAACTACTTTGGTTAGTCTGGTACTAAACAAAAAATACTAAATAAGTTAAATCTCTGCAAAAAATAATTGGACGAGTCCGGAGTCGAACCGGAGACCTCTCCCATGCTAAGGGAGCGCGCTACCAACTACGCCACACGCCCGATGTGTTTTCGAGAGAAATGGTCCCTAGCAGGATCGAACTGCTGATCTTGGCGTTATTAGCACCACGCCTTAACCAACTGGGCCAAGGGACCAATTTCTGACTTGTATATTTTGAGATTTGTGTAGTGCTAACATCTAACTTATTTTTGTGTCGAGATGAGTATAGAGATTATATTTTTGAAAAAATCTCTTCTATACAAATGGATGCAATATTCATTTAAGAAGAGAAATAGTGGCATAATGAAAATCTTAGTGACTTCAGACGACACCGGAGCAGCCAAGGAAGTGATATGTTCCAGAGGGACTGATACGTCGAAGCAAGATGCTACACAACCAAAGTCAATTAAGAATATTTGTTCTGAACCTGGGGCATCTGTCAGAACTAGAATCTTACATATGGTTAACTTCAAATCAACTTTTTTGGTATCTTCAAGATTGGGAGGTTCAGTAACAATCTACGACTTGAATCACGAAGAATATGAATTGGTACACACATACCAATTGCCTGTTTCTAACGGAGACAAACCGATCTCGTTGATTGAGCTCGAAGAGTTCGATGTCGTTGTAGTGGCATTTGAAAGTGGTAAGATATTCTTCATCAACTTAAATAATGGCGTTTTTGACTTAGAGCCAATAGAGATAGAATTGCCTGGTAAAAAGGGGATCAGTGCATTTATAAATCACCCCAATGAGGCTGGAATTTTTGCTTGTGGTGGTAAAGAAAATGATGCCAGAGTTGTAAGATTATTCAAAGGAGAAATCTCTAAAGAGGTTTTCGAATCTGGAAGCAAACAAGAATTCTTCAAAGCTGAAGTTATATTCGCTGGAAGAAATGTGAAAAATGACCATCTTGATTTAAGACCACCAATATGGATAAGTAAAATTCGCTTTTTTGAAGAAAAGCCTAAGGACGGCTATAAGTTCGTGACTTCGACAAGATATGGGCAGATACGTATTTATGATACAACTCATGGAAAAAGACCTATACATGATTTCAAAGTTTGCGAGAAGCCAATAGTTACTTTGAATTTCGCCGATTCAGAGAAAGAAGTCATTATATCCGATACGCATAATTTAGTTGCCAAATATTCTTTGACACAAATTGATTCTAAAGCATTTAAAACACATTCTGCTTCTGCAGGAGAAATAACCAAGCCAGTGAGTAAGCTTATGGGGAAGTTCGCTGCTGGAGGTAACACTGGGGCAATCGTTGGAGTTGATATCTTCGATCAATTAATTTCAACCGGAGGATTGGATAGATACCTTAGAGTTTACGATATCAATAGCAGAGATATATTCGCCAAGGTATACCTTGGTGTGCAAATCTCAGATGTGTTGATTTTGGATAGTGAAGATGAAGAAGAAGAAGTAGAAGATGAGTCTGAGATGGGAGATAAACGTAGAAAGAATCTTCAAAAGAGAAGGAGAAAAGCACTTGAAGAAGAAAATGAAAGCGACGAAGAAGAATTGTGGAACCAATTAGAAGAAAATAACAAAACCAAAATTGAAAAGAAGAAAAGAAGAATTTAATTAGTGTATATTTACGTTATGTAGATTAATATTTAGTCATAAAAAGGCTCAGTTTATTCTTGTATTTGTAGCAACGGTTTTGCCCAATGGCTCTTCTTGTACTTCCCTGTTAGTCAGTCTGTTACTACTGCTGATGATACTCATACATTTCCACTCGTTTAGATAATTGCATTTCCATAATCGGATCTTTCCGTCGTCGCCAGCTGAACTTAAAATTGTTCCAGTCAAATTCCAGTTAACTCGCCACACCTCCAGCTTATGATCATTCAATTTTGCTAATGTCTCTATTTTCAACTCACCATTGGCCAACTCTACAGCCTTGAATATCCTCACGTATCCATCTTTACAACCAGTAGCAATTAAATGATAATTACGGCCCATCGATGGAGCCCAACTTACTGATCTTATTAACCCATTATGTTCAGGCAAATCGCAAAGCTTCATAACTTTGCTATTCGAATGGCTACTTATAGAGCTTTGATCTGCATCAGACCCAAAGTCACCCAATGATTCTTCATCATGCATCTGATTATTGGTAGCCGTGCCATAAATAAACCCCTGGTCCAATGCCACAATTATGAACTTCTCAGTCTTGGTAAACTTGGTCGGACACCATTCTATACCAAAACTACTCTGTAAACTCTTCGCTGGTAACAGATCGCTTAGTATCGGTATTTCAGTTGTAAGTACCCAATTAGTCAAGTCAGATGGATCCAATGATTCATAAATTCGAAATATCCCATCCAGCCCCACACACCCCAATTTGAACCCCAAATGATTAGGGGCAAATACCACGTCGTATATAGGCCCATATGACTCAATAGCCAATGTTGCCAATTTTATCCATCTTCTACCAGATCCATGCAATTCTTCTGGCTGTTCTTGCCAAATCTTCACTGTCCGATCATATGAGCATGATGCAAGTATCTTACTGCTAGAAAATTCTGGATGTGCCCATGAAAGCTTCACTATCAGAGAATCGTGAGCTTTCCACAGGTCGTTTAGTACCCATGTCGAAGTCGATGAGTCCAAGTCGAACACTTTGATATGTTGGTCTGATGAGCATGTTGCAATATGCTTACCATAAAAATCGTATTTAATGTCATGAATTAACTCCTCATGCCCTGTTATAAATGGCTTCATGTTATATCTTCTTCTGTTACAAATATTATCCTTAGAATTCGAAATGATAATATCAATATCATGGAATTGATTATACCCATTGAGTGCGAATTGTACAGGAGTATGGCTGAAGTCAAACTTGTCAACATTTCGGCCTTTTTCTACTAATTACATACAATTAATCGATAAAGCTACTGTATCAGTCAATGCAGTAAGGTGTTACGCTACAGACATGTCTCTCGGTCGAATAATTAAGGTATCACTATTGGTACTTTCCATTGCATTAATCACCCCAAATAAACCACTACAGACGCTGTTTGCATTTGCTTGCATTGGGTATGTAATAACAGCATCTTTGATACCTAAGCTTATGAGTAGCTTCATTAGAATAGGTCTCAAAGGTAAGGATCTTTCCAAACCGCCTCCTGTTGAAGAAATTGCTGAATCTATGGGGGTTGTATGTGCTGTGACGTACTTGTTCCTTATGTTCTGGTTGATTCCGTTTGTTTTCTTCAAATACTTGGTTAGTTTCACGTCAATGTCAGACGATGCAGATATGTCCAATAATTACCAGGACCAGTATCTGGCACTTTCGAATAATCATTTGTTCCCACACAACAAATTAGCCGAATACTTAAGTGCCGTCTTGTGTTTGCAAAGTACTACTCTCTTGGGATTGTTTGATGACTTGTTTGATATCAGATGGCGTCATAAGTTTTTTCTTCCTGCTGTTGCATCTATGCCATTGTTGATAGTCTATTATGTTGATTTTAGTGTTACGTCTATCGTTGTTCCAAGTTTTGTCACTAACAGATTACCTGGTGGTGAATTTTTACTTGAATCGTTGAATACTTTAATACAGACCGGCAATAATGTTGTTACATATATTACTGGGTTATCTTTCCGTACGTTAGATACTGATTATGTATTACCTACCGGATCTCCAAAATTGCTCGATTTGGGAGTTTTCTACTACGTCTACATGTCGGCAATTTCGATCTTTTCACCAAATTCAATCAATATTCTTGCTGGAATCAACGGTCTTGAAGTGGGCCAGTCCATTGTTCTTGCATTTATTTTTCTTATCAATGATTTTTGCTATCTTTTTTCGACTGAGATATCTGCAGCTGCCTACGACTCCCATTTATTTTCGGCCATATTTTTGATTCCTTTTGTCGGCACTTCATTGGCTTTGTTTCAGTACAACTGGTTTCCAGCGAGGGTATTCGTAGGGGATACTTATTGTTACTTCAGTGGTATGGTTTTTGCGATTGTTGGGATATTGGGCCATTTTTCTAAAACTTTGTTGATATTCTTATTGCCACAGATAATTAACTTCGTGTACTCAGCTCCCCAGATATTGGGCATTGTTCCATGTCCACGTCACAGGATGCCTCGATTCAATATCAATGACGGTCTTATGTATCCAAGCTTCGGAGAGGTGAAATCGGTCTCAAAACTCCAAAAATATTTTTTGGAGATCTTAGAAACCTTCAAACTCATCAAAGTCGAACGTACCACTAAAGTAACAAAGTTTTCCAACATGACAATCATCAACTTATGTCTTGTATGGTTTGGTCCTTTAAGAGAGGATAAATTATGCATTTTGCTCATGACACTTCAATTTTTAATTGGAATTATCATGATTTTCGTCAGACACACATTGGGTCCTTGGTTATTGGGCTTTGATAATTTAACCTGGGGCGTTAAATAGCATTTCTAGGTATCGTTTATATATATTTATATCAAAAGTATAGAATAGTTTGAATTCAATCCTGCACGTGATTTTATGGAGTTCAAGTTAAATCAAGATCCCTCTACATCTGTATCCATCCTTTTCTATGTATTGTTAAATACGTTCAATTGTATTGATATATTAAAGATAAAATGGCTGGTCCTCCACCTCCACCTCCACCTCCACCCCCTGCTCTTGGAGGTTCATCAAACTTACCACCTGGCCCACCTCCGGTTATGCCAGCTGGCAGAGATGCTTTACTCGGTGATATTAGAAAAGGTACAAAGTTGAAGAAAGCAACGACTGTTGATAAATCAAAACCTATTTTGGATTCTAAATCTTCAGGATCCGTTGGGGTGCCAACTCCGGCAGCATCCTCGTCTGGGCCGCATAATGCAACTCCAGTTTCGCCTCCTAGTGGAGTTCCTCAATTGGGAGGTATCTTTGCAGGAGGAATGCCAAAATTGAAATCTGTCAATAAGCATGATAATAGGTCAGGAATAGTACCACCATCTGCACCCAAGATCCCAATGCCTTCTGGTGCGTCTCCTCTGGTGCCAACATCTAGGCCGCAGGGCAACAAGCCCCAAGTCGCTCCACCTATGCCATCTTCAAGGCCTAGTAAGCATACTGAACAAAAACCATCGGTACCATCGATACCATCCGTTTCTGCTCCACCAGTCCCTTCTACTCCCCCTCCTCCGCCTGTATCTAATTCTCCGGACCCTGGATCGAGGCCCGGTTTAAAAGTGCCACCTAAAATGCCACCAAACAGGCCAAAGAAATCGTCACATTTGAAGTCAAACTCTGTGAATTCAATTAGTTCCTTCGAAGGTGACAAGTCAACCTCATCTGGTCCTACATCTCCGGTTCCACCACCGCCGCTTCCAGCATCATCTGCTCCACCACCTCCACCGCTTCCAACGTCATCTGCTCCACCACCTCCACCACTTCCAACATCATCTGCTCCTGGACCACCACCAGTACCTTCTTCAGGAGCACCTCCTCCACCTCCGTTGCCAAACTTATCCTCTCAAAAGACTTCAGGTTCAAAGGCACTGTCACCAGCTCCTCCTTCTAGTGGTGGAGCCTTACCGTTCTTGGCAGAAATTAATGCAAAAAGAGACGAATCGCATGTAATTGATTCTGTTCCATCTTCTTCGAGTTCTGTGAGAAATAGTGGATCTTCGATCACTTCAAAGCGAGCACCAAATGCTTCGGCACAACCTCAACCTATATCGCACCCACCAGCTCCAAAAGCACCACCTATTCCTAAAAATAATGCACCGCCACCTGTTCCATCCGCTCCTCCTGCTCCTCCTGCTCCTCCTGCTGCTCCTGCTGCTCCTGCTGCTCCTGCTGCTCCTCCTGCTCCTAGCTTGTCTAGCTCATCGATGTCTAATTCAAAATCTCCTGTACCACCTCAGAGTTCTTTGCCTTTCCTTGCTGACATTAACTCCAAAAGAGATGAAAATAATGTTATTGATGAAATTTCGAATAGATCTTCGTCAGTATCAATGCATCAACCACCAACAAATTCGCAAAACCCACTGTTAATTCCACCTACTCCACCATCCATTCCTCCAACACCTGTTTCTAATCCAAGCAGGCCACCTCCAACACCAAAAAACGTCCAGCTGCCTTCTCCACCTCTGTCACTGGCGCCTCCATTACCCCCATCATCAGCTCCAAGTACTCCTTCATTACCAAATTCAGTACCCCCCTCGTTGCCTGCTTCGAACTCAACTTTCAAAGCGAAGAAAACACCTCCTCCCCCACCTCCTCCGTCAGGCAAAAGTTCTATGACACATCTGCAGCAAAATGCTGGTGAAAATTTAAGAAAAATCTCTGCCCTGGCCTACACTATTAATACTTCCCAAAATAGAAATGGCAAAGCTGGCAATTCATCTTCTAAAATTGTAATTGAAGATACCGGAAAAAGGTTTAAGTTTACGAATGCAACTTCTATTCCACACCCAAGAAGATATGGAGAAAATGGCGATCATACTAAATTGTATCCTAGTGGAAGAGGTTCATCCGTTCCATTAGATTTAAGTTTATATTCATAATTCGGTTTTATATCTAATATATAAGTTCCATTTATTCAAACTCATCCGGTGACCATATTTGAACCACCTTATCGTAAAACGATGATGTGGCTATAAATTTACCACTACTGGACCAATCTCCACCGTAGCACATACTCTCATGATCTTTTTTGAAATATCTGCTAACCTCAAATTCACCGTTTTCTGATTCTATTATTCTAGCTCCATCGTACATACAACATGACATAACTCTATTATCATTTGGCAAGGGACTTGGTATTAATCTCCAAACCCCTCCTCCTAAATTTTCTTCCTGTATCACTTTTGGAATATATCCTGGGATTAGCAGTGGATTACCTTTGTCTATAACTCGCAAGTCTAGGATACGTAAGCTATCATCATAGGACCCTGTCCATAAATGATTACCATTCTGATTATTCCAATTTGGACCTGATGAAAGAATCGAAACGACACCTGCACCATGATGTCGATGTCCTGTAGCCCAAATACTCTCTTTAGTTCTCAAATCATGAGCAATCAATTTTGCATCGTCACCACCTGTGAAAACAACTTGCGCTAGCTCGCCAATCTCACCAAATGAGCCGGTCCAACATTCAAGATCATGAGCTGTGTCTAATAATTGCATTGAGTAATCTGAGATATTAACCAATGCAGTTTCTCCCGTTGTTGCAGTAGCTAGTATTAAGTTTTCGTCTATTGGTGAACAAAAAACTGATGTTATTAGAGTCTCTTTGTCAAATAATTGATAATTTTTCAATTCAGATAAGGTCCTATTTGCAGCATCCACTTTCCAAAATATTAAGTTGCCAGTCGAATGAGCTGATATTAATATCGTGTCATTATTGCTATGGAATTTTAAGTCTAATACAGCACCTCCTACTTTATACTGATTTGAAACCCTTAATTCATTACCATTATGCTCATCATACTCATACACATCAATTGATCCATGTCTTGTCCTATCATCCTCTAGCTTATAAGTTCCCAATATAATAACTGAATTATCAGATGGACAAATTCTGACACAACAAGGTGGTAATTCAGTTTTTACTAAACTTAACCTTTTGGAATTTTGTATGGACATAATGATTAAAATAAATGGTCCTCTATAAAAAAAAATATTTGATTTCAATTAATGCGTTAAGTTCGATTTGAATATTGTTCTCTTCATATACTTTTCTTTGAAAGATGGGATTATTTGCAAAATGGAATAGTTTACCAATAAAAATACGGTATTATATTGGTGGTTCTACATTTGTCTTTGCATTAATTGGTGATTATGTTACAGGTAGAGTCAATGATGAAGTTAAGCAAAGAGAGATTGCGCTGAACAAATTAAAAGAATCCAATGTACCCAAATAAGAGAGCCGAACCTTAATCGCTCTAGCAATAGACATTTTGATATGCCATGCTTTAGGATATATATCAGCTTATGTTAATGTAAATATGTGGAGGATAAAGATGTAATAGACAAATTTTTACTTTTGTTAGCTTTGATTTGATTGGTGAGTTTCGTACTGGTCTATAAATGTCGAGAGCTTCTTGAAAATGACCATTCGAACAAAGTCACTTAGTCCTAGAAAGTAGACAGCGATATTACAATAATTGGAAATAGAAAAATATTAATTATCTTGCATTAAATATATTATTAATTAGTTGTAGGATTCTAAAACATTTAAAACATAAAATCTACGTACGTAGATGGATGATGTATATCATCTTTATCTATTTGAGTTTAAAGGATTTTTTTGTGGACGTATTCCTTTCTAATAGAAGAAATGAATTCCAAAAACTTTGCTGGATTCGAGTCAATACCTCTTGAATAAACAAATGAGGATGCTAAATGGGTAGCAAATAATGCTTTCAAGTAGGATTCTGGAACCCTGGCCAAGATATTATCAATTCCAGTTTCTTGTAATAATAAGCGAGGCAATGAATCAAGCAAAACAGCATTTCTGAAGTCTTGGTCATCATTCCATAACTCCTTAGAATTGGCTAACTCGTCACTCAATTTGTTAATGGAGACAGACAATTTATCTGACAATTCGGTGAAAGTTAAGCCAGTTTCTGATTTCAATTTCCATAAAGCTTCAAATTCATTTTGGGCGTTAGAAACAATGATATTTTGAGCTTCCTTGACATATTCTTGGTAAAACTTTGGAGTAGCTCCTGTTTGTGAATCAATGCACATGTTGGATAAGAACCCCTTATCATCGAAAGACAACGACGCTAAGACTTCCAAGGATGACGAAGTAACACCACCCTTATTAGTAGAAGCATCTTTAAAGATGACACATCCAGCTTTTTCCAAAGATAACTTGGCTGCTTGGGTAACGAATAAGTTAGCACCTTCGACAAAGTAAGGTACAATACACTTACCAGTCTTTTGGTCGATTAATTCGTGTACATTATTAGTGTCAATTGCAGCTGGTCTACCACCACATGGAACGAACAAGTCAACCTTGTCATTACCGAATGCTTCCTTAATCTTCAAATGGAAAGTATTTCTAAAAGTGACACCATTAGGAACAGTAATTCCATTTGGCAATTTAACATTGACGTCATCAACCAAAACAACATAACCTGCTGGAGATAATTTAGACTTGTCATAATTAGAGATCATCTTTCTCTCCTTGGCCAATCTAATCAATTCTTGTTTATCAAGACCATTTGGATCTGCAATAACACCAGAACCGTCAAAAAGACCGACATAGACCTCATTTCTGGATAATAAAATTTCATTACTACCAAGATCACCATCTGGTCCACCAGTTTGGAACTTCCTGATTTTGGCATCATCGATATTCAATTTCTCATAGATCTTATTCACGTAAGCTCTGACCGATAAACTGGTCATACCATATTCATCATGAGGGATACCACCAAGTTTAGGATTCTTACCAGTCAAGAAAGATTTCCACCATGGTGCACCTCTTGCCTTAGCATGCAAAGTAGCCCAGTCTACGTACTGCGCAGTACCTTCATCAGGACCTAAGAACAAAATCTCTTGCTTGTTGTATAAGTCAATGTAGGAGTCTTTAACTCCTGGAATATGTTGCTTTAATAACAAATCAATTAATGAATCAATATACTTTTCGAAGCAAGCTCTAGGTCTATCTTGGGCCACACCTGGGTCCAAAAGAATAACACCCTTAGAACCACCTTCAGGAATATCCTTGTTCTTTCTTTGTTGAGTATTTGCCAAGTTATAGTTCTCATCAAATAAGTTTCTGGCGTTAGTGTTGTAAGCATCAAGGGATCTTGATTTCACAATTCTGATACCGCCTCTAGCCACATCTCTGAATCTGATATGGAAGCCTCTGAAATCACTACCTACAATGAAGAACATACCAAAAGGCTTATCTGGATATTCAGTGACTGGTAGGAATGTAGGATTCAATCTGAACGAGATTGCAACCTTGGTAGAAGTATAGAAATTTGTCTTCAAAATAGAATTGTTAAAAACGAACAAAGCCTTCAATACCATGATATGGTGTTCGTTTTGGGAACACTCACGATTCAACAATTCTTCGAATTCTTGTTCGGTACCAACTGGAGTTATTTGAGATAATCTTTGGTAAGACAAAGTCTTTTCCATGGAAGAGCGGATGTAGTGGACATCAGCAAATTGACGGTACAACTTTCTGACGATATCACGCTTGGTGTCAAAAATTTCCTGGATGTAGTTCTGGGTAAAAGTTTCTGACCTCAAACGTTTCTTCAACGAATTCAAGACTTCAGCATGATTAGTGGACTTGGCTGGATCTAACAATGAAGTTAATTTATTATATTCTGGGCCCAATCTATTCAAAAAATGAGTTACGAAAATAACCCCACATTGTGCATAGATACTTTCCTGCAAAGATAACTCGCCCGAAATAAATCTATCGTGGAAGTAGTTGTGAGGAATACAATACAACAAAGATGCTTCCTTGATGACTTGGTAAATCGATAAATCAACAGGTGTCTTGTTGTGTTTGGAAGTGAGGTACATCGACACAATGGTAACACCGTTAGAAAATTGTTCGATGTACTTTCTGGTGGTTTGTAACTTGTAATAGTTAACCAAATCACTCAATGCCGAGTTGTATCTTGCAGAAGTCTTCTGTCTGAAGCCAATGACAACTCTATATTCTTCCAGCTCTTCAATTGGGAAGTACTTTATCACGGGCCCAGTGTTGGAGATAACATTTTTAATTATCTCGGAGTATAGCTCCTTAGTCTTCACCGAAGCGATCTTCAAGAAGGTCTTGTCCCCGATCTTATCCAAATCGGTTTCGTCTGTCGACACTTCCGCGTGTTGATAGTTGTTCTTGTAGATAAAGTAACATCTAACAAATTGATTGTGCAAGTCGGCATTCTTCTCAAAAACTCCTGACAAGATTGCATCCTGCTTGTAATTCAATGGCGCACTGAAGTATTCGCCTCTGTAACTAGTACCCAAGTGGCTCGATGGATCTATGTACTTGTCATCGATCCTCTCTTCGAACCGGTTACGCGTATAGTCATTGGTGCTGAATGTGTCAAAAAACACAGCATGGTCTTCTGCCTCTCTCTTATAGTGAATCAATGGCTGGTCGCAACTATCCGTTGCAAAGGCCTGCACCTTACATGAATACAACGAGTGGATGTGGTTAGCGATTCCTTGCGCCGACTCGCGGGCAAAGAAAACGTCATCGATCCCCAAACTTTCATAAAACCATCTGGCTTCCAGCTCGATCAACGACTCTGGAATAAATCCCGTGCTGTCTAAGACATCCAAAACCTGCTCATATTGATCTTTTTTGCCCGAAAATGGACTGTCGATGTACCCGTGTTTTAAGCTCTGTACCGACGAATTATTGGAGTTAGTAGCCTCCAATGACAAATTTTGTATATTCAAATCCCCTGTCATGTTGTGTATGTTATAACTATCTTATATAACAATTCTATGTCAATTATATCTATAATTGAACCTAATAATGAAAGAAACCAGTTATAGGAAATATAACTGACTTTATATATTCGCAACTCTGGGGGTTTGACTGCTAATGGCAATTTCCGAGGGTGCTTTGAGGGGGGTTAGGTTGTAGGCGGAATGTGCCGTTCGAGGATTCCGGTCAATAATTTCCGACCTGTCTAAATATGAGGCTCGTGTGATGTAGTTCTATATCCACCAGGCGGTATCCGGTCCAGCCCAACCCCGAAGGTCGCTTCATAGACCTTCGGCAACACTCCGAAGTCCTCCGATCTACACGATTCTCGCCATGTACTTCTGTGCCACTAAGTATCGGTGGAATCCACTCCTATTGGGCAAGAGTACCAGGTGGTTAAGAGGGTATATACAAGCGAACATGGAAATGTTTTAGCGGCATTACTTTAAAGGACAAACGAAAAGAAAGTCGAAGAAAGTCCCGGAACTAGTATGGTGCAATTACCATACACAGAATAGGCATTTGCATCGCCGTTGACCCCATACATGACTATACAGTATACGGATAGAATGTATACGGGGTGTTGGGCCAGAAGTGGCGAGAGAACAATAACAGAAATGGGGCATTATTTATGGAAGCAGTTGGCGTGGATGGCGCGAACGAAAACATGTACCAAGACGGGCTTTGAATTTGGTGACCGATGGGCATTCATTTGGCACTGTTCTGGCATTAATTTTTGGCATTTTCCGGGGTAATGAGGCATCAGAGGCGGACAAAGGGCAGAGAATAGGCATTTAAGATGAGAACAAGATTGGGGTGCGTTATGAGTGATTGGAGACGAAAGTTTCCAGTGATTGAAATTTGGGGCTTATTTGGAGATGGGGAGATGTGAAGTCTGGGGGAGGTAATTGTGGTTGAGTTTCATTGGATGTATGGGTGTGGTGAATGGGTGTGAAAATTGCTGCTTTCTACTTCATTTGCAGTTATGCTTCCTAATGAGAATACTGGCTCTCGTAGGGGATAGAAGGGTGTAATAGAAGCATTCCATATAGATTATACGGAGGTTAAGTAGTGCATTAAATATATTATGATTCTTTACATTAGGTATATAGCGTTAAGGTTTAATATACATGGATACGGATGCGAACTACCATCCGTGGTCGAAAAGCATTGAAACGGATTCACCATTATGGATTCTTCTGATAGCTTCCGCCAAGATCCGTGAAATATCCAACACTTCGAGCTTGTCACCTAGCACGCCTATGTTATCGGCTTGAGGAACAGAGTTGGTGACAATAAACTTGTCCACTGCAGACTTGTTGACTCTGTTGGTGGCATCTCCACTGAAAATTCCGTGTGTGACGAGAGCATAAACGTATTTGGCACCTTGGTCCTTTAATAACTTAGCAGCCCTAGTTATAGTGTAGGAAGAATCAACTAAATCATCAACCAAAACACAAACACGGTCCTTAACGTCACCAACCAACATGGTGGTAGCCACTAAAGGATTGTATGCCGAATGAGCGCCAATATTCGTAGCAGCAGTTGATGGAGGTGTGTTAGCGACCTTGGCCCTTCTCTCCTTATGAATTAAAGCAAATGAACATCCAAGGGCATCCGCTATAGAAGTGGCCCTCTTGGCTCCTCCACTATCTGGCGAAACAATAACACAATCCTGATAATTAGGGATGTAGTCTATAATATAATGCTTTAACAATGGCTTTGAGTAAAGGTTATCTACGGGAATGTTAAAGAAACCTTGAAATTGAGGATCGTGTAAGTCCATAGTAATGCAACGGTCAGCCCCAGCAGTAGTTAATAAGTTGGCAATCAATGTTCCGTTTTGCGCAATCCATTGCTTGTAACCACTCTCGGTCTTCCCGTATACATCCACACTAGGCAAATTTGTAGCTGCCGAATTGGTCACAATCGATGTAGGTGTGTACGAAGGAATCTTAGTATTGATTCTCGTAGGAACTGGCTGCTTGACATTATTCATCGTAGCTTTACTCAAGAGAGTTTCTGTCTGCTGTGAGCTGTTTCCTGATGAAGGTGTTGGTGAGACATGTCCTTCTGTTTCCATTTCACCTCTTGATAATGGCCTAGGTGTACTAGGTGCACTTTCAAAAGTATATTGGTCCTTCTTGGTGCTTACAGAAGGTGCTCCTGTGAGCGATGCTGCATGGGGAACATCAGGCTGTCTTGAATATGGGAATAGCGGTAAAACTGCCGTCACTCTCTTAGCACTAGCCGTCTTACATGCAGCTATCATAATCAACAACTCAAGCAAGTTGTCGTTTACATGTCCACACCCCGATTGAATGATAAAAACATCCTTTTCTCTAACTGAATTCTGAATTTCAATACTAATTTCTCCATTGGAAAATTTTTTCGAATCAACAAATGCTTGATCAATAGTTAAATTACGACAAATAGACCGAGTCAAATTTGGATGAGATGACCCTCCCAATACAAAAAGATCTCTCATACTATGCTATTTACTATTCTGAAATAAATATGTTTGTTTAATTATGGCTATTTATGTCTAAAAAGTTATCATGATGATAAAATTTCGCTGAGGGAACGTGCATCCAGTAGAATTGCGAAAGTATACTAAATAGCTATTACTCAATGATATAAGCTCTAATAGCGAATTTCATAAGAGCCCGATTGAGATGTATATTTGACCCATTTAACAGTCCTATAGTTAGATTTCTCTTGCACTCTTAAATATTTGACTGTCAAGCCTGAACACGAAAACATATCGATAGTGAACTCCAACTTAATAGGTGGTCTGGTCCAGTTTAGTAAATTTTTGATGTCTGCATCGCTGGAAGGAGGCACTTCTACTTCTGCAGTCAAATCGTGTTCCTGATTGCCAAAGAATTTATTAAATTTCCATAGTATGTAATTTTCTTCCGGATGATACTTCGATTTTCCCAGCGAATTGGTCGAATATGAATTGATAACACCCTTCGGGGTTGGTATCTTTATCTGCACACCTGTTGCAGGAATTTTAGATGGGAATAAAGACTTTATTCTTAATTTGTACAGTAATCTCAGGTTACCTAGCTGGTGAACCTGGGGGTAGACTTCAAAGGGTAAATTGATGTTCAGTATGCAGTTATATGACATCAACTGGAATTCGCCATCTGGTGGTATAAACTGTATAACTCTGTCGGAATCAAATTTGTTCAATTCGACTGATTGGTGGAATTTACAATCTTCCAACGTCACAGATCCACTATGAGGTATAGCGGACCGATCAGCACTCATCGAGTTCAACACCAAGCTGTCATCATTCAACCCAAACCTACATTCGGGCATTCCTGATAAATGTGTTTTCATTAGTATTTTTCCATCAACATATGCTCTTAGCACTTCCGCTTGTGCATTCATTAAGACATTAATCTTCTCTTCAACATTCAAAAAGATCTCATTTCGCCTATATTTAATGTCAGGATTTCTCCACGTAATGTTCAGGGAGTTAAGTTTAACTGTCTTACGCCTCGATAACCCTGAGCTCGGCTTGGCTCCTGCCAAGGCACTATTCGGTAATTTGAATACCTTATCATTCGCTGATACCGATGTTAAGAGATTCTGTAAATAACTCAACTCTAAGTTAGTTGGATATCCAAATTCAACTACCTCATCTAATAATTCGTAAACTAAGCTGAAATTATTCACAATTAAGTCTTCTGTCAACACTTTCTCGCCTGGTGTTTCATCTAGCATTACCTTCAACAATGACTCTAGCTTGTAAAGGAACTCTAAAATTGCTGAACAATCTTGATTCGATCTTGTCACGGCGCATATCCATAGCAATCCTGACTTTATATAAATAAAAGATGTTGACCCCAACGTTAGCACAGGAGAACGAACTTCCCTTCCGCCATTTCCTCCGTTAGAATAATGTTGAGAATTCACTGACATCACTTGAATTCTAAATACATCAGATATATTCCTTTTTACCCCTTCATTATACAACTTGGACATAAGAACATCCCCTTTGGAGTTGTACATGAACAATGCTGTAATCATTATTAACAAGTTTTATTATATCAATTTATAGAGATAAAGAAATATTTGATCAACAGATCATATTGCTACCAAAACCATTTTCTCATTCAGTCGTGTCTCGCGTATCTAAAGTACCTAAATAGAATCTATAAAAAATCAACTACTGCATTCCCGCTAATTCACGGTTAGTTTTCTTACTATGGCCACTCTTTCTGTTATGATTAGCCTTACTTGCTTTGTTTTTCTCGTTTCTAGCAAACGAGCGTTTCGTTTGCTCTTTTGATTTGGGTTTATTCCCTTTATTGCTAGCCTCGGTAGTCTGATCTTCATCATTATTTCTTCTGGCAGGTTGTCTATTAGGATTACCTCCATAAAGATAATCCTCTTCAAGAATTTTAAATCTTCTAGGGGATTTTAGCAACATTCTGAGCCACCCCTCAATTTGTTCATCAGACCAATTAGTGGACTTTTTAATATTTTGTCTATCGGAAGATTTTCTATCCTTCTTGTCAAATTTATCAGCACCCTTAGTCTTGAATACTGAAAAGAGGTGTTTCTCTATAGAGTCTACAGATACGGGCATTGGACTACTAGAAACGCTTCTGTCTGGAGTCAATGGTGCTTCGCGATCTGTGCCTGATGCGTCGTCTTCATCAAAGATTGCTAATCGGCTTTTATTAGTCTTGCGTTTAGCTATCTTGTTGTTTTCGTCCGCAGCTAAACCACTCGTCTTCTCTTGGTCTTCGTATGTATCATCAGGCTCATCTTCATCGCTTTCATACATCAATCTTAATGCAGCTGTTAACGTCTTTTTCTTCATGGTTTCAGTAACCGGCTCGTTATTTGTTGCTTGTCCTTTCTTGCCATATATAACAGTTCCATCTGAAAAATCTAAATTAGAAATCTTATCACCGTCATATATTGACCTCTTTGCTGGCTCATTCTGTGGTTTTTTAGATTCCATTTTCTTGGAATCAGAACTGGTATTATTTGTTCTCTTATTTTCATCGTATTCCCTAATGCTAGATATTAAGTCTGGGTTTTCGAACAATATATTTGTAACTTGTTCTACATCGTCATTATTTTCTTTTAGAATTGTCATTGCTTGAAGCCTTGTGAGTTGTGGTACTAAGTCACCTAATAGTTCTATATTTTCCTCCTTAATAGGTATGTCATCTTTTATTACTGATTTATTTTCAAATGAAATGTTTCGTAAAAACGTCAATCTTTCTTCCAATCCTGGTACCAACTCCTTGTATGCATCTGAGATAATAATAGTACTAAATAATGGGTATAAAACTAATGAATCGGTATTATTTATACCCAACTCCATGGCCAATTTTGCCAATTTAGCAATAGATAAAGATATCAACGAGATAATCATAATTTTCCTAATCAGATCCGCATGCACACTCTTACCATTAACATACAATCTTTCTAACATCTCAATCCATCCAGTACTAACAAAGGCTTCAGCGAAAGCTAGGGAGCTTGTCAGCTTTTTATTAATATTTCTACTGTTGTTTGACGATGCCCCAGTGACAGTGTATGTCTTTAATTTAGTAGCCGAGCTTGCATGTTGTCCTAACAATAAAGACAAGGTATTTAATTCTCGGTCCAGAATTTTTCCGTTGCTAATCATGGTTTCCAAGTGCTTGTGTATTTGACCAATACAACTTATATTACCAGATTTCTTGTTATCATTAAATTTTGATTTATATGTACCGTCAACTAATCCACGTACAATTGTACTATTACCTTTTACATATATAGTAATAAAATTCCAAATCGCTTCTCCTGTTAATGATAATTTAACAATGCTATAATTCTTGATGAGCTGAAAAACGCATGTTCGTAATATTGCCGTATTGGTTTTAATATCAGGATTAATGGCTCCCAAGGAGAAAATCTTAGTTGTTTCTTCTGCAGTCTCGAAGAGAAATATTTTTAAAAACAATTGCAACTGTTGTTGAGACTTTACCGACATCTTCAGGGTATGGCTGTCTAGATTTAGTAAGTATTTGAATAATCGAATATATGCTTCCAATAAATGCACCCATATTACAGGATCCTTGTCTATAAGTGAAGATCTCAACTTAAATGGCGGATAATGTGGTATGGGTATGTACGTGGAATCATCTTCTGTTGATGCCATTGGTATTAGGGATATATTCTAGAAGGTTATAATAATCCAGCTATTTACTAAGGTACATATTTAATACTCATAATTTTATGTATGGTTTGCGCACGATTGGCAATGATTGCAAAATTTTCATAATAAATCTGAATGCCTTCTACGACAGATCTTTACTAATGTAATGCTAGTAATACCCTGGATTTACTAGTCCTTCTTCCTCTCTGAGGTTGAAAAATGTAGATTTTACTTGTCCTTTAAATCATTAGCAATAAAAATATACGATTATGATATATGTAGACCACATAGTAAATTTATGTTGTAATTATTTAATACTCAACTAATGGAGAAAAAGGGTATACTTTCATGTATTTAACATTAACATAAACACCTGAATTTTTTAGGATTTTTTATTTGCTTTTTTATATTATTCATATCAGCAGGTTTTTGAAATTTAAAGAGATTTATTATGAAATTGCAAATTATTATAAAGAACAAAAGTATAAAAAAAGCGTTCCTAAGAGGATGCCCATTCGAACAGAAGCATATAAATAGAAGTAAAATTACACCCTTTTTAAAATTTTAGACTCTTAGTATTATTATTAATAGGATGAATTTAACGATATCTAGAAGCATTCGTTCAGGACATATTCAAAATTGGACAAAGATGTGGCTCCCGATACCTGGAGCTATGTCTAAAATATTCAAAAAATAAAGGCAAAGACAAAAAGCTAGACTACTCGAAAGATAGAGATCGTTGAATATTTCAATTGAAAGAGTCTATATGAGTATATATTTCCAGTGCGAACATATAGTCTACCAACAAATTATAATATACACAAGTTAAAGCGCCGTGGCGCAGTGGAAGCGCGCAGGGCTCATAACCCTGATGTCCCCGGATCGAAACCGGGCGGCGCTAGCTTTAATTTTTTATTTCATGTTTGATGGGTCTTGTCTTTCGACGACTCGCATTTAGCTCGTAAATAAGTAAGCTTCAACTTTCAACTATGTTTCCTTTCTTATATTAATAGAGAACATTTGCTAAATTTGCCTTCATGAACATCATAATAATCGTATCGATGTATTACCAAACAACAATTTAATAAGTTCTTAATTCATACTTACTTAAGTATCAATGGCCAAACGTAGGTTTAAAGGTTTCGTATCAATCTCGCATGTAGTGATATAGATCTTCAATCCTAATTTGTCAATTTATTTTTTAAACCAAACAAAATAAGCTTAAAAGTCTTTCAATAAACTAACTCAAACACCTGAAAAACACATAGACATAAATGCCATTTGAAGGTAGTAATAAAAGGAAGAAAATTTGCACCCATAGATTCCCGAAGAAGTAAGTCCCCACGTGCATTAATTCTAATATAAAAAATTACTAGGGTATAAAAGTTGACATGATTTTCACATTGTATTTTATCATATAACTAAGTAAAGACATATTGCAATGGCTATTCAAAAGGACGTTAACTTGAACGAACCGTTGAGTACCAAAGTCCCACCTACTTTGGGAAAAACATCATTGACTCCAGAATTATCACAGGCCGCATTAATATTACATGGTGATTATTATAGTCAGTTGCAAGGTAAATGTAATAGATATGTTTTCTGGCATATATTTTCCACTACATTCTTGATAATATCAACATCGATCTTCACATATTATAGATTGTATGATTACATATCTGTTTCAGAAAGTATTGGTGAATTTGTTAGCTTCTTTTGGAAGAGCCGTGATTTTCAATTTCAAGTGATGGGAATTCTTCCATGGCTTGTTTGTGTTTTTGGTATAGTGGGTGTTGTTGCACATTTTGTTAGTGATGTTTTCAAAGATATTTCTGTAAAATTACCACAATTAAAGTACATGGAAAAGATTTTTGGATTTAATTTGAGAGAATACGCTAAGTTGTCAGAATCAGCGTTATTAAAACAGAACCGCAAATTGTCATCTAAAGACTCAATTTTCTTGAAAAATGGGGAAAATACTCACATTATTATGTACCGTGATTCGCCAATCGCTATTATTACTTTGAAACCCTTGATAGACGAATCATCTGAGTCAAATTTGATTATCAAAATTACCGGGTTACACATTAGAAAAGCGTTTGCTAAAGTCGATTTTGATGTTTTATTACTTGAATGGTCTTATGAAAGAGCCCGTGAGCTCCTCAAGGTATACAAGCCAAATAAGAATGCTAAGTTAAATTTATTAGTTGATGCATTCTCCTTTGATAAGGAGCTTATCAAAACTTTAGAAAGCCAATCGTTCCAAAAGATTTCATCTTCTTTTACTCTCGATTCATTTGAAGATGACTCAAACTCTCAACCTGGCTTTTTTTCATATATAACTTCTACTGGTGCCTACAAAACCTTTGGTATCTCAAAGGATACTTATCGCCTTACCTTATAGAATAAGGTTACAGACATAGACTAATAGGAAGAATGAATATCTTCTTTAAGTGATACAATAAAAAATATAATATATCTTAATTTCTAATAGCTTATATTGCTACGAAATACTTTGATTCTATGTATATAGCAAACAAATCAAATTAATCTAATAGACCCGTAACTTTCAGTTTCTTTTTTTGTACTTGGACTCGGTAAACTATATTTCCTACCCAGATTAAACCACCTATCAACAATGTATACGTTATTAATTTCAAACAATATAAGATTCCTCTCAATAATCTTCTAAATAATGTAGCATTTTCATCCCCGTATTTCTCTAATCGCAATTTACGTTCACGTTCTTTTATTTTCTTTTCAGAATTCTTTAATCTGCTTAATGATTTACGTCTCAGTTGTCTTGATTTCTTCTTTATTTTTCTATTTCTGCCACCCTTTTTCATTTCTTCAACCGCTTGCTGCAACTCTTCCTCATTTTCACTTTGTGCTTGCATCAAGGTCTCTAATTCATCAACAGACTCAATGAATGAGCCATCCGGTTTGTACAACGCATACATCTTATTTTCAATAATATCAACGTTTTCAGAAAGATCGCCTGTCTCAGCAGTGAAGCCTAAATATTTCACTTGGGGCAATTTAACATCTGTCAAGGTAACACAGTTTTTCCAATCTTCAGGCTTATTGTTGTAATTAAAATCTATTGAAAAATACCCATCCTTAATGTAAACGATACGTGCTTTGGTTAATTCACTAGCCGGGTTCATGAGACCAGTAGCCGTGCATCCAGCCAATCTTGTTTCATACCCATCTGTATCCTTATTGTAGCCAGTATTTCCATCACCTAACATCAAATTCACATACGGAAAGTGACCCCTTTTACCGTTCTTGTACGTGTCAACGAATATACCCAATCCGTTGAAGTAATTTTGTGCACCGAAGACATCTCCAATATCTGACTTGCGATCGATTATCCAAATGGCAAATCCATCACCGAATAAATGAGATGACTTGCTGTGCATATGGAAAGTCAATTCCATTTCAAACGACTCAGCCTGGATTGGTAAGTTCGAAAACATACTACCAACTTGGTGCTGTCTGTCCGATGTTAGTCTAATATAAGCATCATTTTTAATAAGTGTATTACCGGCTAAATACCAATTTTTTGGTTTGAAAGTCGATTGATCTATGAAAGGATATTTTAAGGCATGAGTAGTCAATTCAGTTTTCTTAATAATTACAGTACTTTCATCCTTATTTTGTAAAAGGGAATTCAATTCTTCTGGTGTATAGCTGTCCGTAGATCCTCGCAAAAAGTACCATGCGATAAAGAAGAAGCATAATATACCAAGCTGGACAGACCTAGATCTTTGAATAGTATCTATAATCGCCATCCTCTTGTTTATCTTTTACCTGATAATACAACTTCAAGAGAATAAATGAAATCTGACACTTCGGGGTATTGAAAATTCGCATCTTTACGTGGTCAATATTCGAAGTTTTCATCAAACAACTAATAACATATTATTAAGAATGATGCATGTAAACTACATAGATTTATTTATTGAAAATACTATAGACTATAAAAATGATAAAGGTGGTACTTTGACCAGCTTTATACTAAATTAAATTCTTCAACTCATTATATTACTGAGAGATACACTTTGACTGATTCATTAAAAACATTAGTCGATATAACCAGTTCATAGTACAGATTTATGTAGATTACAAAGGGATCTCAACCATTTATGCAAAAATGCCATGTCAGCATAGGCCACCAATTCAATCTTAAATACAATAAATGTCTGCTTTAAGTTTTACTATTTACACAACGAACTCCAAAAGAACAACATTACAACAACCCCCCTAAAAAACCATCAAAACCACACGAAACCTATTTTCCAAAGACAACAGTTCTGATGGCAGATAAAAATGTTTCCTTCTTTTCACCTTTTATTTCACTTAAAATTCTATTGTAGTAATCTGGATTACCCTTTGGTTTCAATAATTTGTCATCCAACTTGTAGTAGTTCTTATATTTATCATTTACCAAGTCTCTTAATGAAATATATTGCAATTTTAAGTCCTTTTCTGAAATATCTTTCACCAGGTCGCTTGAAAACCGTTCTATTTGGGTATCTTTAAATGATGCATAATGCTTTATTCTATCCTTTGGTAAGGTTCTTAACAAAGATAAGATTTTTTCTGTGATTTCCGTATGTGCTCTGCTAGGCATTTCTTATTAATATGTTCCTGATATATTCTGCTTTGATATGTTAACCCTATCATATACTGATTATACCAGAGAAAGAAAATTTTAAATAAATCCTGCACGTGAAAAAATTCATGAAAGGCCATAATTATCAACTCTTTTTATCAGACAATAGATAACGGTCATACAAAGAGATAATATAATAGAAAAAATGAGTCCATCGAAAGCTCCAACCCCAAGAGTTATATTTATTCGCCACGGCCAAACAGAATGGTCTAAATCTGGTCAATATACGTCCATTACAGACTTGCCATTAACGGATTTTGGAGTAAAACAAATGCGTAATACTGGTAAGCATTTAATTGGACCTAGCCCATTCCAATTGATCAAACCGGAAAATTTGAAGAATGTTTTCACATCTCCAAGATTGCGTGCTAAGCAAACGGTTGAGTTGTTACTTGAAAACTTAAATGATATGGCAAAGGCCAAGTTGCTCACCACCGAGGACGATAACTTGAGAGAATGGGAGTACGGTGATTACGAAGGATTATTAACGTCCCAGATCATTGACTTACGAAAGAAGAGGGGATTGGATAAGGATTTGCCTGAAGGCGAAAAATGGAACATCTGGAGGGATGGATGTGAAAATGGTGAAACGCACGAGCAAGTTTCTGCAAGATTGGATAAGGTTATCACTAACATCAGAGCCATCCACGAAAAGGCTATACAAGATAATGTTCCTTGCGATATCATTGTTGTTGGCCATGGCCATATTTTGAGATGTTTTGCTGCTAGATGGGTAGGTAAGGACATTAACGTCAATCCTCAATTCATGTTGGATGCTGGTGGGGTCGGTGTTTTGAGTTATCAACACCATAATATCCACGAGCCTGCCTTATTCTTAGCGGGAGCATTTGTAGTTCCAGTTGAAGAGGAGGGATCTGATTTATAAAAGTTCGTAGAAATAAAACGTAGTTTTAGTTTAATGTAACGTTACATTTGATACCCCGTGGAGCCTTTTTTCACGCGGCATACGTCTCGATGCTCTTTTGGCACAAGTGAATCAGTTATTTTATCTTTCCTTTCTCTACTGATCCCCTAAGAGAAGCTACTATGACAATCGCTGATTCTATTCCTATATGGCTAGACTGTGACCCAGGTAACGATGATGCTTTTGCTATTTTGTTAACCTTATTTCACCCAAAATTTAATTTACTCGGTATTTCTACGGTATATGGAAATGCCCCAAATTCAAGTACAACTCACAATGCATTAGGGTTGTTAGATGTATTAGGGATCCAACAGGATCAGGTGAAGGTTTACTCCGGGGAATGTAAACCATTAGTTAAGCCAGTTAAATTTGCGCCAGAAATACATGGACCCACCGGTATTGGAGGGGCCAAGTTACCGAAGACACCTAGAATTCAAGAATCGACAGATCAAACTTACTTGCAAGCCATGAGGTCGGCCATTTTGGAACATGCAGGTAGAATATGTGTTATTTGTACCGGGACTTTGACTAATATGGCTATTTTGATAGAAACCTACCCAGAAGTAAAGTCTAAAATTAGGTTTGTGTCTATTATGGGTGGTGCTTTGAATAAGGGTAACGCTACCAAATATGCAGAGTTTAACGTTCATTGCGATCCACTTGCAGCTTCTAAAGTTTTAAATGATGAAGAGTTGAGTGGTAAAACAATATTGGCTGGATTAAATATAACCCACAAGGCAATTGCAACTATGGAAGTGAGAAAGAATATGTATGACGAAACAAACCCAAAAAAAGACTCTTTCATTAGGAAATTATTCTATGATATTGCAATGTTTTATGCAGAGTCATATCGAATTCAACATAACATAACCCTCGGGCCACCAATTCATGATCCGCTAGCGGTTTTTCTTATCCTCGCTTTGATAAACAAGGAAGACGATTTGGTTGATAATATTGATTTCAAATATATTAGAAGAAAGTTGAAGATAATTCAGGATGGTGAACACGAGGGGGAGACCCAGATTGCTAATGGAGATCTCGATGAGCTGAAGGAAGAAAAAAATGGCGTTTACGTAGGTTTGGATGTTAACGTGGAAATGTTCTGGGGTTATGTCTTAGAAGCACTTGATAATGCAGACAATCACGTTAAAAACTACAATTCCAGATCCTAAAATCGTTTCAAAATACGTAAGTATGTAATTAATAATTAATATACATTCGACTATCATCTTCGATTGTCTCTCTAATTTTGAAAAATTCTATTGACTAGATGGGTCTGTATGAAGGGAAGAAGAAAATTAAACATACGTCTTAGTCCCAATTGAATCGGTTACTTTGAAAGATTCCTTCTCGATATTTTGATCGTACAAGGGACGTGATAGATTGGTCCTTATATGACCTAGCTCGCCACAGGCAGCACATTTTCTGGACTGACATTGCTTTCACTCACAGCCTTTTCATTAGGAATTTCCGCCTCATCTCTGGATGTACTATTGGAAGTACTTTCAATCAGGTTCAATTTATCTGTAATTTTAACACCAATCACATCATTAACATTATCAGCCCATATGACATCCAAGTGGTCGTATGCGGGTATCTCGTGAATTTCTAAATTATGACCTTCTTTGTAAACCTCACGTTCATAGTGTCTCATATGTGTAGCTAATCGTTTACCATCGACCAAATAATCTTCAAGGGCAGGGAAAACTACCATAGGCACAATGACACTTTTTTCCTCTAATCCAAACCACTGTTCTTTATACGGAAAGTAAGTCTTTGAGTCATTTTTTACGGCTTGTTCGCCGCTTACATCTTTGGTAGAATTGACAGGAGTGAAACTGAAATTTTCCCCAGTTTTATATGATTCTTTAGATTGTAATTGATTTGAAAATCCTTCTTGAACCCATTCGCTTAGCCACCAGGACATCAATTTAGAAGAAACACGAGAGACGTTGAAGATAAAATGAAAATGACGAAGCTTATTATTTGTGTTCCATAAACCACCGCTCCACCCAAACAAGAACTTGAACATAACATATGACACTGCTCCAAAAAATCTTGTAGTACATAAGTGATTACGGGTAATAGTCAAAACTCTCAAGAAAGAGCAACATCCAAAAAACAATTTATAGCCTAATTTACTTCTATGATGCATGAACTTTATGAAAGCTCTTGTGTGGAATAATGGACCTGGAAAAATAGCTGGAGCCAATTGGAAAAACACTTCAACCTTCTTATGGTGATTAACTAAATTACCGTTTTTCAACATCAAGAAGGTTTGCGTACATCCTTGGGAATGTCCAACTATTGCTAATTTGTCGTGTAGAGGTTTATGGGCCAAAACATTGTCAATAATACAAGGCAAATCATAATATGCTAACTCTCTAATATCCCAATCCCAATATTCTTCGTTGTGCATTAAATCTCCTTCATAGAATGCATGCTTAGCTTCAAACCAAGATCTATTATTGCCTAACCAAACATCATATCCAGAAGTCAAAATGTGATATGCTAATGAATGGAAACCAGACGTCACATAAGATCCAGAACATGAGAGTAACCCATGCTGCAATAAAACTGGCTTCCTGTTCTGTCTCTGAATGTCTGTTTCGTTAGGGTCAATTAAACGGTGTAAAGTTAAAATATACCCATCCTCGGTAGTAATTCTGTATTCCTGTAAGTCCAACTTCATTGCCAACGCATAGTACCTCAAATCCGATGTACGCTTCATGCTCTTGATATCCGGATAAGGAACTTTTTCATCAGCAACTTTCTGGGACTTTTCTTTCCCAATGATTACATGATACCAATAGTAAAAAATTGCCAGGATAAGCAAAACATTAACAAATCCAAACCCTAAAACAGCCGAGACAGCGACATAAAAGTAACGACCAATAAAACCATGTCTAGCATGTTTTGCCGGCGGCGTGAGCTCTTCAAACATCTGTATCGTATTACAGTATAGTTGTACATAAATATTCTTCAGCGGAATATATTTGTTTTTTAAACGGTTTCGCGAGTCGAAGTTTCTTTAAAGAGTGGCATGTGAAGACTCCACTAAGTCTTGTGAAATCTCTTGCATCTAAAAAAGTCTCTGGCTGTCTTAGCATATGCTTTAACGAAGCATACCAAATGATCCGAAAGTCCACAAATTATATCAACCTTGTTCTATTGGCGGCGAAATATGTTGCAGCCTCATAAATAGTATGCCGAACCAAGCTTCGCAAGCAGATTATTTTCTTTATTCTTATTAAAGGTCCTATGTCAATAGAACATGCCTATTTTTCTCGAAATCGTGGCCCCAGATTGACAGCAGTACGTGCCACGCCAATATGCCTAAGTACAATTATTAAAGGTTCTCTATATTCCGCATCCTATTGCAACAATCTGAAGTTTAGGGTGATAATTAGAGTATATACTAAACGTAGCAGATAATTCTCAGAACTGTGCCCATGGCATATCGGTTCCAACCTTTCTCGTAACGTTTCGCGTTTACCCGCCTACAAACAGAGGCCCTCTAGGGGGCGCTCACTAAATTAGCGGGTGGGAAATTCGGTGGTTCTCCCCATCCTAGGGGACTTTGTCCCTAAAATAATACTCTTGAGAGTGTCCATGGCGTGAAAACGCCGGGCAATGCCATCAGAAATCAGCAGAATTTATTCTGCATGGGAGGCATTGCGGATGGTTGGTCTTTTATAATGAGAAAAGGCTATTGAGTGCAATATGCGAACTTAATTTATTCAAATTAAGCACCCGATACCGATCATCGTTGTGAGTAAGGTTATTTTTTGTTAGGAATAGGTTGTTGTAAACCAAACCATTACCGCTAATAGAACTTGAGATTCCTAGAATTTTTTGTTGATAAAGTTGATCGCGTGTTCGAGTCCGACAAAACAAATCAGAACTGATAAAAATATATATAAAAGAACCTCACATAATAAACATCATAACTAGATATGATCATTGCGAGTATAAGGCGAATATTTGCATCATTTAGGACAGAAGAAGAGGAGAAGGCGTATTCAAGAAAGGCATTCTTCAATTTATTGGGATTCCTCGGATCTTGTGTTATATTTTCATTCGTGGCCCAGAAGTTATCTCGTCAACCTAGAGAGTTGAGTGAATTGATGAGGGCGATTCAGAACTAATCGCTACAGAATTTATTAGGTACTAATCTGACCAAAAAGTTGATTTAACATATACATATATACAAGTACGTAAGGAAATAAAGTTTGAGAGAGAAAAATAAGTATAACATATATATAAGTTTGTATTCATAAATGAAACCAAAATGCAACGAGATAGTGATTCATTATGTATCTAAATTCATAACTTGAGTAGACCAGCGTCATGTGGAGTCAATGGGTAAATAGTTAATATACAGATTAGTTTTTCAATAAAAGTTCTTTAGCCATTTCGTAGGCGGTCCAAGAAATAGCGGTACTTGGAACGTTGAAAATGATTCTTGGTTTCAAACCTCTCGTGAACGCACTCATTCCACTTTCTTTAAACAATGCTCTAGTGGCAGTTTTAAATCCAGTGACGTGCTTCATATTTTCGTTTCTGGAGATACCTTTAGTTTGCAATGCTGTTTTGATACAGTCCAAAGGATTCGTAATAGCAGCTGCAATCCCACCGGCAATACCACCAGAAACACAGTGCAAGTATGGGTTGTATACATTATTTGGGTTCAATAAAGATGATGAATATTCGTAAAATCCAAAATTCAAGGCCGCAAATGGTATATTAGTGAAAAGCGTAGTTGGATATGAAATGTAGAACGCAGAAAATCCTTCCTTTTTATATATGTCGGATGCAACCTGCAATAATTTAACTGATGTGCTTTCTGATTGCTTGAACTGACTAGATGCCTGCATTCTTTGTTTCAAAACATCGAATGGGGTCATCAACGCATCGGATGCAGTGGTAGCGGCAGTTCCAGCACCACTTGCAATCAACGGATGATTTTCATCTGTGACGATTTTATGTGAATGGGGCGAGTTAGTTAATCTGTTCACCAACAAGGTTTTAGTCGCTTCGAAAACGGAGAAATAAATGGCATGAGCAGGCCCGGCTCCCAAAACGACCGATGAGACCCCTCTCCAGAGCGAATAAATCCCTTCTGATGAAGCTATCTTTGAAATAGAGGTTATGACACTCTTACTCAACTCTTGTGTATTAGATGCCATTTGCATTCTAGTCTTCAATGAGTCAACAGGGAACATGACTGTGTGCTCCATGATACCAGCAAACGCACCAGCTCCTAAATGTGCCGCTAATGAAGCATCATCTGGTAAAGCTTCATACTCTATTTCAATCGAATCTGGTCCTGGTATTATTGGTACTTTCCGTTCCATTTTTCTTATTATCTCTTTTAAGTCTTAATTTCAATTAAAGTAACCTTATGAAAATTTCAAGAGTTTGATGAAAATCTTCCAGTTTATACACCCAAAACAAGAAGCAATTTCTCAATTAATAGATATAAATAATTGGAACCAATTAATCGATACCACTTTATAAATATACTAAGATATATGAACTGTTAAAAATTTGCTATTTCTACGGGAAGAAGTCTTCTGGATTATCAAAATCATCATTAAGCTCGGTACATCGTGCGAATTCGAAAAATGAAAAAAAAAATTCTGGTGAAAAATTTCACAAGGCTCCTGCCGTAAGGCTTACTTACTCTCTTAGGAAAAAGGCATCTCTTTACACGGAATGTATGTTATCCAACATTCATTATAGATTATAGACATATAACTAAACCCACTTTTGCATTTGCAGCATTTAATGAATTGTAATAGTTGCAAATGTGCTTAATTTCGGCTCGGAGTTCAGTCATAATCGCAAAACCGATACCGGAGAATTGCAAAATTTAATTCTAAGTAGTTATAACATCACTATAATGATTCGTCTATATTTATTGTATATAATATGTAGATTAGTCATAATTGAGAGATTAGGCCGATTATTTTTCAAGCAATGGGGTTTCGTCGAATTGTAATTTGTATTGTTCCGGAACGATAGTCTTGACTTTTCCAGAGTACAAATGGTTGAAAACATTATCGATAACAAATTCTTCCATATTCTGAATAGACTCATATGTATGAGTACCCATATGTGGAAGACTGACTACATTAGGCAAGTCGAGCAATTCTTGAGAGACTTCTGGTTCAAATTCGAATACATCGGACCCAAAAGCACCAACTTTACCCGATTTCAAGCAGTCGAGTAATTCGGCTTCATTAATAATGGCACCTCTAGCAGTGTTTACGATAACAGCTTTATCTTTCATCTTGCTGATTGTATCCCTATTAATAGAATGCTTAGTCTTTCCATTCAATGGAATACTCACACAAATAACATCACTTTCACTTAACAATTGATCGAAAGAAACATATGTTGCACCTCCTTCTAATTCTGGAGATAATTGACTACGATTATGGTAGATAATTTTCTTGAAACCAAATGGCTTCAATCTGTCTCTGATAGCTCTTCCAATACCTCCCATACCGAAAATACCAACAGTTTGACTCAGAGGTTCGTGTCCTAATGCTGCACCAGCACATTTTCCTCCCTTAGGCCACTTTCCTTGTACAGTTAAATCATGTCCGATTTGAAAGTTTCTTAAAGTAGATAAAATTAAGAAAACAGCAACATCGGCAGTTGGAGCTTCAACTGGAGTAGTAACGTTAGATAATTGAATCTTTCTATTGGAAAGTGGTTCGACATCTATTTGATCGTACCCTGCCCCACAGTGGCTCACGGCCTTAACGCTTTCTGGTAAGTGGCTCACTAATTCTTCATCAAATCTACCTGTTTGTTCAATACTAGCAAATGTTCTAGTGATGTTAGTTATGTCCAGATATTTGGTTTTTAAGTCTTTGAAAAATTCCTCTCTATTTGATGATTCACATTTAACCACTTCAACTACATCAGATAACTCCTTCCACTTTTGGTGAGCAAAATCGATTTCACCTATTCTTAAGACTTTTGGCTTTATAGTTGTGGTAGTCATTCTAGCGATATTTAATGACTTATTTCTTGTAAAGTTCCCTATTCTGTTGAAAAACATAAGGAAAAAGTCTGATAGGTCTTCATATCTTTTATATAATAATTAATCGAAGATAGTGTAGAGGGTGGGGGATCTTTCACCCGAGATACTTTCGACTATGTTTATTACTTACACACGTGATACGAACATATTTTATAAAAGTATATTCGAGGTATTACGATCCCCCACAACCCCCACATAATACCTCTATTTTCTAAGTCCGTAGTTGGGGGATATTAAGTTTAGATTAGAAAAAGAAGACCCCACATCGTTCTATCTAACTACTAACTAAATGATAAGTTTGGAACCACGGTATTTAAAGTTGTTAGACTTTGTAGTAACGGTGATCTCTCTTTCTGGGAACCCTTTGAATGAATTAGAGTAAACTGCGACAGAATGAGCGATCAATTTAGTGTTGATAATCCAGGCCTCGTAGTCGGGGTTACTTAAATCATCACAAAGCTGATGGTAACATGGGTCGAACCATTTGCCGATTTCGCCACCAAACTTTTCTCTACCTTCAGGGGTTTTGATTCCCTCAGCACCGGTTGCGATACCACCAGCTGGGATACCATTGTCAATGAACCCAACGTAATCAGACCTACCATCGAAAGGAACTAAGGTATGGTTTAATCCGTGATTAGTGTACCAATCGATATATAAGTCTTTCAAGTCACCAGATCCGTTAGGATGATCTTCGTTGTTGGCATCGTAAACTTGGTATTCGTAATTAGGAGATGCCATCATATCGTAATCCATGAATAATCTAATTTTGGAATTTTGCTCAGCAGTCAAGGTGTTGGCATAGTGGTAAGAACCCAACAAACCTTCTTCTTCAGCTGCCCACCATGCAAAAGTGACACCATTGTTAATTTTGAAGTTAGATAAATGTTTTGCAACCTCTAATAAAGAGATGGAACCGGAACCATCGTCGTTGATTCCTGGACCCGCAGAAACAGAGTCTGAGTGAGCACCTAAGGAAACAACATTGTCATGATCACCGTGGGTACTTTCTGCAATAACATTTAAGGTAGTAATATTTTTAACGTATGCATCAACATATAAAGTTGTTTCGAAGACATGTGTAGGGTCCTTAAGCAAGACATCAATGTATTCCTTGGCATCTCTTTCGGAAATAGAAACGGTAGCAACTTCATCACCGGTTGGAGTACCTAAAGTACCATGTAATGGGCCATCAGAATCATAGATAATAGCTCCCAAAGCGCCAGATAATCCCGCATTGACAGACTTATCACCAAATGCACAATTACCTCTTTTGATTAAGGCAATGTTACCTTTTGTGAACTTTGGGAAGTTTTCCAATGAACAACCAAAATCTTCGACCAAAACTAAATTACCATGAACAGGTTTCTTGTCTGGTGTAGGAGGAGTTAAGCTCAATGGTTCCAATGATTTTGGTTCGACTCCATCGATTAATAATGAGAAAGAATTGACCTTACCATCAATTGCATCAAATTTTTGAGTACTAACCTTATAATACCCTTTCAATTTCTTCAATTCATCCAAAATGTAATGAATTGTACCCCAATGGCCCGGAGAACCAATCACTCTGGTTGGGTTACCGTATTCGGAGACAGAATTAAGAGAAATATTGTACAATTTTTCTGCTCTGTCCCTTAAACCTTGTTCACTGATCAACTCTTGTAACTTTTCAGTCTCAATAAGCGGCAAATCCTTATACTTTTTCTCGTCTAAGGTTTCCTCATTAATATCCGAGACAATTCCTTCTAATTGAGATAAATATTCTAAGTTGGAATGTTCTTCATCAATTGAATTAAAAATCGGCAAGTTTAAAATAGATTGAGGGAAAATGTTGGTCAATGGCAATGCATTGATAGCTGTTATTAACGCTAACGATGTAGTCAAGGATAACTTCATGTTTACTGTTGGTTAGAGTAGAATATATAAAAAGCAGACCTGCGTGCTGAATTTATAGTGGCTTCTCAAGAACTATCTGCGGCTTCCTGGCTCGGAGCCTCAGTTAGGAAAATGCTTGATAACAAAATTTCCATTATATTATGGGCAGTAAAGCCAATACTAGAACATACAAAACTTCTATATAATTAATTCTAATCTATTTACTCTTCTTTGTATTCTTTTTTACATAGGTTCGTTGGTTTTGACCACCAAAACCACCGAAACCAAAACCACCAAAACCTCCTGAACCACTCTTCTGTTTCATAAATTGCCTCATAAAATCGTTTTCACCAAAATTGAACTGGAATTGTTGTCCACCTCCTCCACCGAAAGGACGAGAGCCACCAAATGGTTGCTGTTGTTGCCTCTGGCCACCCAATGGATCATTAGGATCGTCACCTCTATCATAGCGTTCCCGTAACTCCTTATCAGCCAAGACTTCATAGGCCTGATTGATATCTTGCATTTTATTTTCTATTTGTTCTGGTGTCAAATCATTACCCTTGTACTTATCAGGGTGGTATTTTAATGTTTGTGTTCTATATGCTTTTTTGATGGTTCTTTCATCAGCATCGCGAGATATATCGAGGATTTTGTAGTAGTCGGTAGATGGCTTACTATTCGGAGGTGCTCTTTGACGCTGTTGTTGTTGCCTTTGTTGCCATTGTTTCTGTTGCCTTTGTTGCTGTTGTTGTCTCTGTCTTTGTTGCTGTTGTTGACGTTGTTGGTTGATATACCTCTCTATTACTTCATAACGGTCAGCAAATAATTTTGAGCGGCGGACGTTAACATTAAACCGTTCCAATAGACGTTTAGCCTCATCGTACTTCTTTCTCGCTAATAGCTGGTCAATTTCAGGAACATGCTTTGGCAAAAATGGACTTTCACTATCTTCAATAATAGAGCAGTATGCCCCAGCTTTCTTGAAGTCATTTAATTGAATAAATGACTCACACAAGATTTTATCCAAATCGATTTTGAAGCTCAAAGTATTAAGTATCTTATCATTTCCTAATTCAGTTTGCACGAACGCAGAGGCTCTAGACAATAAATAATCATAATTATTTTTAATTCTAGAAGAAAGCTTCTTCTTTTCAAGCTTGGAAATTTTGACTTCGTCATTGAGAAGAAAATCAGCAACAAATTTGAAATCAATATCCTTATTCAAATCTTCATTAACATTTTGATTCTGGTTATTATTATCATTTACTAAGTAGTAATGACCGTTATTAATAGAATATAACTCTAATATAGCCAAGAACTTTTGAAATTTAACGTAGAATTTTGAAACCTGTCCGCAACCTTTGAAATCGTTATCAATCTTCAAGCAATTTTTAACAAATAACCAAGATTTTTCAAACTGGACTTCGGTGAATAATAAATAGTTGGCCATAGATTCGTACCATTGTAATGTACTCATTGGCTGGAGATTTATTAATTTATTCAAATCGCTAATGATCAGTTTAGATGGCAGTTGCTGATTTTCAGTCACATCAAGCTTACTGTAAATCTCACTCATGCACTTTAAGTGAAGTTGATAAGCATTATGATTAGATGGTGTGATGGGTATAACTGTATTTTCCAATTCCAGAATACATTGGGCAAAATCTTTTTTGTTGTAAGCTTTTTCGGCGCTGGTAAACGCTTCTTTAACCAATTCGATCTTTTTGCTAACTTCTTGGTCTTCTTTCGTCAAATATCCCGTTAAGGTGCTGAAATCACCTTTCTCCAATAGTATTTCAATCAACTTAGTTCTTGCAGGCTTCAAAACGGGGTCTAAATCCAAGCATTTCTTAAGATCCTGGATTGCCAAACTTTCTTTATGTAAGTTGATTTCAATTAAAGCCTTTCTAAAATAAAGCTGCGGTAAGTGATCCTTTAAATTCGATGGATCAATAGTTAAATGACTTTCTAAGTCCTTGACCATCGAATTATACTGTTCTAATACATTATTCGTAGGCCCTTCACCAGAAAATAATGAATGAGTAAACTGTATTCGCTCAACTAATTTATTGCTATCATTTGAACAAACAGCAAAAGTGATACAATATAGAATCTGAATAAGAAATAAAGTGCAATGATGCATCCCTACCAAGTTTTCTGAATACTGAAATCGGTAATTTTGTATTTATACAATTGGTTGCAAGATGGGTGATTTGATATCTGTTAAAAAAAAACCGTTTTCGCTTTCGTGTTATCAAAATGAGATTTAGAATTCTACGAGCATTTGCCATTACAAGGAATATTAACGATCTTTCTTTATTTATAATGAATAGATACATCTATTTAAACAACTTAGCTAAAGAAACAGCACCTTCATCATTCTTCGACATAACCTTGGCAACAGCTAATTCGAAATCTTCTTGAGTTATGTGAATTCTTCTTTCTCTCAATGCATACATACCGGCCTCAGTGCAGACACCCTTGACGTCAGCACCCGAGCACCCGTTCATTTTCTCAGCAATCTTTCTTAAATTTATACCTCTTGTCAAGTTCATGGATCTGGAATGAATCTTTAAAATGTCAGTTCTGGCGGTGATGGTAGGAGCAGGGAATTCGATTTTTCTATCGATTCTACCAGGTCTTAAAAGGGCTGGATCCAAGATATCCAATCTGTTAGTAGCCATGATGATTTTGATGTCCTTTGAGTTTTCGAAACCGTCCAATTGGTTCAATAATTCCAACATGGTTCTTTGAACTTCGGAATCACCCCCAGACGACCCTTCGACACGCGAAGACCCGATGGAATCGATTTCATCCATGAAAATAATGGATGGAGCATGCTCTCTAGCCATGATGAATAATTCACGAACCATACGTGACCCTTCACCAATGTATTTTTGGACCAATTCTGAACCAGATACCCTAATGAACTTACATTCGGTATGATGGGCAACGGATCTGGCCAATAAAGTCTTACCGGTACCTGGTGGACCATATAATATAACACCCTTAGGCTGGGCGATCCCTAAACTTTCAAACAATTCTGGATGCTTTACTGGTAACTCGATGACTTCTTTGATTTCTTTGATCTGTTTATCTAAACCACCAACCATATCGTAAGTGGAATCGGGAACTTTTTCTACCATCATCAATGAGACCAAAGGATCAACCTTGTTGGGCAATATCTTGTGTAAATCGTATGAATCGGCCTTTAAGCATACTCGTAACGATGGGGTCAATTTCTTGATGTCGATGTCTTTGGAAATGTTCACAATATATTTACCTTCGGGGTGAATTTTCACCAAAACTTTCTTTAAGCCCATCACCTTAACAACCTCTCCGACATATGATCCCGGCTCTTGCAATAATCTTAATTCATCCTTTAATTGTCTGACTTTATTATTCAACTTGTTCCGTTGAGCTTCCAATCTTCTTAAGTTCTGGGTGGTGGATTGAATTTTAATTTCGGCGTCTTGAATCTGCTGTTCGAAGTATGGCTTTATACCTCCTTCATGGACGTATGTCTTACCCATTGCTACTGTCATGTTGCGTGATGATAATGAAGATCTGGTGGTGGTAGCGGTTATCGTTTTGCCTTCAAGTAGGTGTGAGGTCGTGTGCATCCCGAAAAATCGAACTTGGTTTTTTCAGCCAAATGATCAAGGGTCATATAGTTGATAGATGGTTCCATAGGGGCCATTGGGAGGGCATATATGGCACAAACTAGGCCACTCGAATAGTTTTGAGAGTTAAAGGGGGATTTTCTGTATTCTTGGCAACATCGAGCCACAATCGCTGTAGCTGCCAATAGCTATTATTACTTCTGACTTTCCCTACATAGTGAACTATCCTGGACCTCCGTGCTAAGCAAAGACACCCTACAACTTAATACGATACTCACCAAATCTACGACATAAATACTGCTGATATTTACCGATGTGTACCAATGTCCTAGGCTATCCACCCAGTCACCACATCCATACACCCACCAAATCCGCTCACTCAAAATCGCACCAAGATCGCACCCAGATCCTACCACGGTCCCAGTTGTCACCATGAACCTCCCCACAAAACTAGTCCTCTGGTCGCTCGTGGCCTCGGCCACCGCATACCAACAGTACTGCAAGTGTCTGTGCAACGATGTTTCCATAATACAGCCCATCGACCGCTGTGGAAACTGTACAAAACAGTTTTGTCTTTCCCAGGACATCTGCGTCCGTCCATCCAATGTCCCTAGCACCATTACCGACGGCACCAACGACTCTCCTGAACCACCAATCATCCTAATCAATTGTTTTCAGACTGAGTCCTTCAAGGACTCACTCATTGTTTACGGCTTTGTTCTTCTACTCGTCGGTTTATTAGTTTATGGCCAACTCTTCAAATAGTTAGTATCTTAATATACACAGTGTCCGTGTAAAATTCATCTCTAAGTATCAACGCGCACTCACCAATTTTTTTTTTCACTCAGCAAAATTTTTTACGCCCTTCCAAAATCATTGTGAAATAGTTCGATTTAGAGGGATTTTATTAAGCTAGGAATTATTTTTATAGTAAAGATCAAGATATATTGATCTTAATAACAGTAATTCACATTTTAAAGCAGATATTCATTGATTGGGACTATATTAGGTTAATAGAAACCAATAAGGATATCATCGTCTAATTATACCAGGAATTGACCAAAACGTTTTTTAAGGACGAAAAACAGGAAGCGGGAACATTTAGGATATACCAGGCGACAAGTAGTGATGAGTGAAAAGAAACAAGCACAAGAAGCGTCGCCCAGCTTGAATAACGCCAGTGTGGCAGGAGGAAGCAGTGGATCAGACAGTCAGCAGTCGACACCAGTAGATAGCCCGGCGGGAGTGAGCCAGGGATCAAACCAGGGGTCCAGTGGTAGCTCAGGGGCACACGAAGGATACTACACGGGCAATGCGGGCTATGGAAACTACGCAGGCAATACTGGAGGTGCCAACAAGCCATACAAGCACTATAACAGACAAAATTATAATGGCAGCAATAATGGTAACAGCATGAGCAACAACGGCAACAGACAGCACTATAATAACAGAAAGGGGTACAACCAGAAGATCAATCACAATAACCAGTACAACAACTATAACAGCTACCCACCGAACATGTATGCATACGGCTACTACCCATCGCCATACGGCTACGCCGCCCCAATGGTTCCGGGTATGCCTCCAATGCAATCGTTCCAGCAGCCACCATACTCGCCATTGCCAGGTGGGAAGGTCAAGATCACCACCAAGGAGGGCAAGCAGATCGATTTAGAAGAAAAGAAGAAGTTGTCCAACGCAACCAACACGCCGATCTCGTCCCCATCGCAAGGCACAGCATCTCCTGTCACTTCGCACATATCTCCTGTGGTACCGGCTGCGACCTCATATGCTAGCGTCGCTGGTGCTGATGATAAGACTGCGAAGGAACCAGTATCAGTGTCCAGCTCTGCGTCTCCTTCCACTTCATCTGCTGTTACTTCATCTGCCTCGCCAAGCACTGCCTCGCCTCAACCAACCGCAAGTACCGGTAAATTATCAGTAGCAGAAGAATTCAAGAGAAAGATTTTGGAAAGAGCTGCCAAGGCATCTGCTGCACAAAAGAAGGAAGAACCAAAGACTGAAACTACACCAAAGGCTGTAACTCCTAAGGTCGAAGCCCCAGCTCCGGCTCCGGCTCCAAAGACTGCAACCCCAGTGGCTGAAGCTCCTAAAGAAGAATCTCCAAAAGTGGAAGAGCCAAAGACGGAAGAGCCAAAGACGGAAGAGCCAAAGACGGAAGAGCCAAAGACGGAAGAGCCAAAGACGGAAGAGCCAAAGACAGAAGAACCAAAGGCAGAAGAAACAAAGATAGAAGAACCAAAGACAGAAGAACCAAAAACTGACATTTCAAATATCGAAGAACCAAGCACTATAAAACAAGTCGAAGAGCCAAAGGAAGAATCTAAGGAAGAACCAACCCAAGAATCAGCTGATTCAGTCTCCCAAGAAACAAAGGAGCCAGCAGAAGAAGTTGCTGGTGAATCAGTCGAAGCAAAAGATGAAGAATCAAAGGACGATCTCGCTGAATATTCAGAGGCTAAAACTTTGGAATCAGAAGAAACTGAACCAAAAGATGAAGGACAAACTATTTCACAATTCTTTGAAAAGTTGAACACTAGTTCTGGTATCGAAGATCCATTCGCCGTAACTTATCCAAGCCCATTTGTAGGTGTCGACCCTAGATGGAAATCAGAAACTAAGAAATACAGATATGACCCTCAATTCTTAATCCAATTCCGTGATGTATTACAATTCCCACTTGACAATGAATGGAAGACTAAATTAGAGAATTTAGGTATTGTATCGACCGTCAATAAGAGAGGTGCTGGATCGCAATCTTCAAGAGGCATGAATAAATTTGGCAACTCAATGTCAGGCAGATTCAATGGCCCAATGTCTGGAAGAGGCCAATTTAATGATGGAAGAACTAATTCAAGAAGTGGCTCTAAGAGAAGAGGTGGAAGTGGTGGCCCAAGAGATAAATCTACTAGAAAGGGTAACCAATCTAAGAGAGGTGGAAGAGATAGAGATCACCATGATGATAAGCCAGCAGAAGAAGTTAAGCCATTAGAAAAGTCAGCCAACAGATGGGTCCCAAGATCAAAGGCCAAGAAGACTGAAGTTAAGCTTGCCCCAGATGGATCGGAAATATTGGATAGTGAAGATATTGAAAGAAAGGTTAAATCATTATTGAATAAATTAACCTTAGAAATGTTCGAACCAATTACTGATGATATCTTGAAATTGGCTAACCAATCTAAATGGGAAGATAATGCTAAGACCGTAAGAGAAATAATATCATTAACATTCGCTAAAGCTTGTGACGAACCATACTGGTCTTCTATGTATGCACAATTCTGTGCTAAGATGTGTACTCAAATGAGTGATGAAATTAAGGACGTGAATATTTGCCTCAAAAATGGTGAATTTGCTAAAGGTGGTGATTTAGCCAGAAGAATCTTGTTGACTACCTGTCAAACAGAATATGAAAAGGGTTGGACTGATAAGTTACCAACAAATGCAGATGGTACTCCATTAGAACCTGAAATGATGTCTGATGAATATTACATTATGGCTGCTGCCAAGAGAAGAGGTCTTGGTTTGGTTAAATTCATTGGTCACTTATATATCTTGAATATGTTGAATGATCAAGTTATCTTACTTTGTTTGAGGGACCAATCAAGCAACACTAAGGATCCATCTGAAGATAGTTTAGAAAACTTAACTCAATTGGTTAATACGGTTGGTGCTAGATTAGAAACCACTGACAAGAATAGAGCTGTCTTGAATTTTGTTTTCGATAACATCCAAACCATCTTAGACAACTGTAAACTCTCATCAAGAATTAAATTTATGTTGATGGACTTACAAGATTTAAGAGCTGCCAAATGGAAGTCTGCTAAGGAAGAAGCAGGTCCTAAGACTATTCAAGAAATTCATAATGATGCGGAGATCAAGAAGTTAGAAGAAGAAAAAGCCGCTGCCGAAAGAAGAAGAAAGAATAAGTCCAATGACTCGAGATCCAATTCTTCAAGAGGAGGCTCATCCTGGGGTAATCAATCAAAGAAATCTGAATCAAGAGCTCCAACCAAAGACTCGCGTGGATTTACCTCAGTGCAATCTTCAAGATCACAATCTAATAGACCAAACAACGCTTCTGAGCAAGCAGCCAGTCATTTATCTCCAAGAGAAAACTCGAAGAGAACAGAATCAATTCAATCAAATGCTAATATATTTGCTGCATTAGGAGAAGGAGATGATGAAGAAAATAATGATGATGATCATGCACATCATCAAGAAGCTGAACATAAAGACAATGGAAACGAAGAATCAACTACAGTTGATCAAACCGAAAACATTGAGTAATTTATAAGTTTCATTTTATAATTCAGCATCATGCTTCGTATTTTACTGGAGTAGAATTTTAATCTGTAATATAGCATTTTCATAAAAAATTTTTATATATACTATATTAATTATTTCCTGTTATCTATTAGCGTCAGTAAATATAGGTTAAGGAATTTATTGTTCTAATTAATCATAGATAAGTTTATATCTTTAGATAAAGAAATCTTATGTTCTAAGATACGAGCGATTGTGATTCTCCGGTTTTCTTTTGTTTTCTATAAAATGAAAAATACCTTTTATGAATTTCGCCATCTGCAGTAGATAATGTCTTTTCTACATTTTCATTGTTAGTATGTGATTCAAATGAGTGGCCATTTATCACGTCGTTAGATGGGTCTGTTTCATTATTCGTTATATCAAGGAATTTTGTTATTGGCCTTAAGTTTGTAGAAACAGAGAATGCATGATTTTCATCCTTGTATGTGATATCTCTGTGACTCCAAAACTGACGATGTATCTCACTATATCTTAAATAACCCCTGCTATCGTATTTACAATCATTTTTATAATCAGAATCATTATGTATTTTTATTCTTGTTCCAGTTATTTTACAAAGTAAACGGAAGAGAAAAATATTCACGAATACTATTATTTCAATTATACCAAGTTGTATATTTAAAACATTATCATACGCCCCCTTGACTCTATCTCTAAAGCTGAAGAGTACTATAACATTAAAAATAAGACATCTAGCCGCAGAATTAATTAATGAGCCGGCAATAATGAATACATATTTCAATATCGAAGAAAAGATGTTTTGAACATAATTAGAATCGCTTTCAAAGATTACTCCAGAGTTTTCCTCTCTGCTTTTCCTTGTCACAATCAGATCTTGGTCTGACATTATTCATAAATTTTAATGAGCTAAAGAAATATATAATTAAAAAAACGATTGCAAAAACCACAAACAAAACTTGCGACTACATCAATTTTTTATTTCAGATGTGTTTGGAAGTTCTTGATTTGCAATGTAAATCAATTCCAACCTAATTGTAATTCTGGTGATTTCTTTAAATTAAAGACAAGTGTTTGCCTTTGTTTCTATACTGAAAATCAGGAATATTTAATAATCCCTATGCTAATACTGCCTACATACCATTAAGGAATGTTTATATTATTCAGTTACTAAAGAATCCGGCTTTAGAAACTTAAATTTTTCATTAGCTCAACCCTCTAACCTCTTTAATAATACATATAAGCGAAGGTGACGGAAACTGACACATGATTATAATGACTTCGCAGGAACACCTCTCAAATATCGAATACAGTCGAATACGAGTCATCTTTATCATCAATATCTTGAGGTATATGCATAAATTGTTCTCTGTTTGAATTTCTAAAAGAATTTAAACTCTCTATTTCAAATATGGGTTTAGAAGGCTTGAAAGATGATTCTCTTACTGGTTTCAACAAGTCTTCGACTATATCTGAATCATATACAACTTCTACTGACTCATAATTAGTACCCATATGATCAGCATCCTTCTTCGCATGTTTTTGTAGTTCAAGGTTGCAATATCGTTTTATAAATTTCAAGCTCAGGAGAAAATTGATGGATTCTGAAGGGCTCAATTTTTCAGCTCTGGTGAGTCGAAGCACACAATTTGATAAAGTAACCAACATATCCGTATTGGAATTTTTGAACGATTTTAACAGCGCTATTGTTTTACCCAAATCGGAGTTGTCAGATTTCAAATATATAGCGGTGAATAAAATTAATTGCTTCCCAATAAAAAATGGCGTTTCTCCTCTTTCCAAAAGCATCATCAAAGAATAAATCGAAGATAAAGCATAATATTTAGTGAGCGATATCTTTTTCATATCTATTAGTTGTAGATCTTCTTCCCTATCAAAATATAGTGGCCCAGCATCTACATCACTGTCATCAGACACTTCCATTTGAGCAATGTATGATTTTTCCAAATCGTTATATTCCGAGATATTAGATTGAAACCGTTTGGATTCTTCAATATAATCACTACAGCTATCCAGGTTTAATGTATCATCATCAGTTTCCATCAGCCTTTTAAGTCGCTTACTAGGAACTGTAATTTTCATTACTATTGAGTTTTTTTCTGATTTACAAATCAGTGCATTAGCTATATTCTTTGCATTAGATTTAGTTTCCCTTTCATTATTCGAAAGTTTAGATTTTTTTATACTATCTTCTATTTTGCTGAGCAACCCTTTTTCAGATTTAAATGTCGGAGAGGAAAACGTGTCATTAGAGAATCGAGCTTCTTCTGGATCTCCATTAGGGAAGTCTTTTTGAAAATTTGATCCTGTAGTTCGATTCTTCTTCATATGTCTCATTGAATCGTACAAATCAAGAAACAAGTTTAGATTATTAGTGTCCTGAAGACCAGAAAGACTTATCTTAAGGCTTTCAATTGCTCTTTTCAAGGTACTCAAATCTAATATAAACGGTTCATGTTTTCCAATCTGGTATATTAGATTGTTTGTATTATAATGAGTACTTACCAATTCGACCAAATTAACAGCAGCTCTTGTATCACCATTAGAACGTCTCACCAATAAATTTAAACAATTATTATCATAAGAAAGAGACCGCAAATTTCTTAATACCCTTCTTCTAATATTTTCATACAATATGGCCTTTCGAATCACCATGTCAATCTCATCGGGCTCTAAAGCTTTCAACTGAAACGTTTGGCAACGGGAAATGATAGCTCTGCGAATACGTATTTCAGGGTTTAAAGTTGTTGCACCAATAAAAGTAAATACTCCCAGTTCAATAAACGGCAATAGGAAATCTTGCTGAGTTTTAGTAAATCGATGAATCTCGTCAATAAATACAACAACGCGGAGATAATCCATATCTTTCTTCATCCTCTTTCGATTTTCCTTCTCGATTGTAGTCAGCAATTCTCTTAAATCACTCACAGTAGCATCGGTTGCTGAAAACTCAATAAATACATAACCAGTTTCCTGAGCCAAAATCGAGGCAATGGAAGTTTTTCCCACACCTGGTGGACCATGCAATATCATGGATGGTAAATATCCCAATCGTATAAAATTTTTAATCGACCCATTATGATTATTGATCAAATGAGTTTGACCAACAACTTCTTTCAAGCTTTTTGGTCTAATAACTTCAAATAACGGTATGTTCTCGAATATTTTTGAATCTAGCCCTTGTCTTACAGGTTTTTCAACTGACATATTGTCGTCCTGAGTTTCAACTATTTCTGTATTTATGTTTTCCCTGTCATCAATTTCTGAATCTTCAATTTCTGTATCAATTGTAACATTCTGTATTACGATGCTTTTTTCACTATTATCATTTGCGTTCTGAGTCGTAATAGTAGAATTGAGAGAAGCATTTGCATCATTATGCTCTTCCTGTGTATCGGCTTGGCTAGCTAATTCCTGAGTATTGTCGTTCTCTGTTGATATATTTGCAAGTGGTTGTGTGTCAGATGAAATCAGTGGATTTATTGAACTATATTCATTAGTGATCTCACTATGTAAGTCCACATTAGGTTTTTTATTTTCATCAGCCTTCATATAATTACTTTCACCGTTTTTCTTTTCTTTATCATCTATCGTATCTTTCATATCTGTCATATATGTACTGAGTTTAACATCATTTAGAAGCCACACAAGCAAATATTAGTTCAAAAATTTAAGATAAGAAAGTAATTATTGAATATTTTTCAAATCACTCACGCGAATACATTTATATAGATCGGGTGTTTAAGTCTAATAAAGTAGTATACATTAATTATATGTCATATGTAACAGAGTTAAAGTTTCATACGAAAATTAGTTCCTAGTTAGATCGCTTTAAAAGTCTTCCTCTGATGCAGTGGTAGGACTGGTGGAGAATACCGAGACCAGCTTCGTTGATTCTAGTTACACTTCAAACTTCATGTGTTCATATGTGGAGATGGAGATGTACCATTCTTACTAAGATCATTTGAATTCATTTTGTTTTGGGCTTGTGAGTTCTGAGGTTGTTGGTTGTTAGCAGCAGACATAAAAAGCTCTAGGGCCCTCATTGGTGAACTGACATTATTTGCTGCTGAGAATCCCATCAATGCTCTAAGATGTGACATCACTTCTCCTATTTGCAAAACTCTAAATGCATCTTCATGCAACCCACAGGTGTCAGATGATGTTATAGAGGTCGAAGATTGGCGTAAGTACTTAAAGAATTCCTGTTGATTTTGATCATCCTTCTTTCTGTTATTTTCCGATTGCGATTGAGAAAAATTGGCCCATTGCTTTTCCAAAGTTTCAAAGCTTATAGAACTTTGAATATTTGAACATTGACAGTCTATCCATTCGATGCGAAATTCTCGATTCATTAACATTTTAAACGTCCCGGTAACGTTCGACATAGAACCGTCTGCGTAATTGTATTGTATAGATAAACGGGATATAATAAAAATTGAGCTGTTATTCATTACTTGAAACTTTAAACCTGGTAAAGTAATTGATAGTTTAGAAACTTGACCCGATAATATTTGAGCAAGAAAAAATCTTGGTGCTGTCAACACATTTAATTCAAATTGGCGAGGTAATGCATGTTGTTGAGCATCCAAAGTGAATTTATGATTAGCCGACTTGTTCGTATTAGTAGAAGGTGTTGTAGTTAATCTCATAGTACACGATGGAACACAATAAAGTTGTATAACTTTCTGCCAAAATCCTAATTTGGACAAATTATCATATGATTCATTACTTATTTGATCAATTAGATTCAATATACGGATAACTCCAGCATTACCCAAATTTCTTTTAAAAATTTTTGCATTTAATTCATTTTGCATTTGTTCCTGTTCTTGGTTTCTAAAGAATTGTGCACTATTTGGTATTGGTTGTTTTTGCATTGGAGAGTGCAATTGACCTCCTGAAATTTGACCTATTGGCATATTTTGTTTCTGCTGAGGCATCCCGGGACGTGGCTGACTTTGTGGAGTAGGCTGTTGTTGCTGTGGCACTATTGGTGTGACATTGCTGGCGATTGGCCCACCATTTATCTTCTGTCCTTGTTGTACTGGTTGCTGAGGAAATTGTTGTGGAAATTGTCCTTGCAAAGGGGGTTGTGGTTGATTGCCCATCTGAGGTGTATGCCCCTGAGATGTACCTGCTGAATTGTTGCCTGTTCCTGGAATAGGTGCAGAGTTAGGGCCTGAAACAACTCCATTTGGACTGAATTGTCCCATCTTCGTCATAGGTGCTTGTCCTGTCACTGGGTTTCCTTGTTGAATCGTAGCAGCCCGATGCATTCCAGGTCTCTGGGAAACTCCTTGTTGTGGTGGTGGCTGCTGCTGCTGTATCTGAGGCTGTTGCATTAAAGGGTTACCAAAATTTTGATTCTGCATCATCGCTGCCATGGCCTGATTATTGTTGTTATTATTCATACCAGCCATATTCATGTTCATCCCTGGCATATTCATAACATTCATATTCAGATTTCCATTCATGCTACCCCATATGCTTTTTCTATACTATATCTCTAACTTGATTGGATTCTAACTCGGTAAATAAAGTAGTAATCTTTGGACGTATCTTGCGTTGAAAAACCCTTTCTCTCAAATTCTTATCAATCACTTCTATTTGGTTCAGTACCAATGATATTCAGCGAATTTTTATATAATTCGTACAAATCCGTATGAATTTACCTCCTCTGTAAAGCGAACAATATTCAAAGTAATCTCGAATCGAAAGCGATGCCTTTACTACCTCTTTTCCTATCTTGAACACTGAAGAAGGGCCCTGAATTTAATTTTCAGCGAAGTTTGGTATTGTTTACACGTGACTCGGTGTTTTTTCGATATACTATACAACCTACCTATATAAATACGCTAATTAGGGGCTGGGAAACGTAAGGCCGAGTTCCCATCAAGGGTAGTAGTGTTAGAAACCCACCTGAATAAGGCTGGATGATCCAAAATTGGCCGTCTAGGCTTTAATGCCAGTTTTAATACATCTGCACTACCTTCTTTATCAGCTACTTCTCTAGTTTTGGTAGCTCTTCTCTTCAATAACTTATTCAATGTGTCTCTTTTTTCTTCTTCTAGAACCTTCATCTTGTAATCTTGTCTTCTTCTAGCGCTCTCGGCCTTTTTAAGCGCAATTTGTTGTTCTGTTTCCGTCTTTTTTGGTCTGGCTTTCTTTGTATTAGTCATGTTATCGTCCAACTCAAGAAACTCCTTTTTCTTGTCGGCTTCTTCTTCCATGTATCTGGATCTTTGTCTCTCTGTCATCTTGGATAGGTCTGGGTTGGCACGCGGATTGTATTCGACTTCTTCATCTGTTAGTATCAAATCCTCATCGAGATCTTGAGGTTGCACTTCGGGTTCAGGACCACGACGAGGTTTCCTGATTGGTTTTTGCCTTTTAGGTACATCTTCGTAGTCATCCTCGTAGTCATCTTCTTCTTCTTCATCGTAAAGAGTCAATTGACGTTTCCTGGTTTCTCTTGTTGTTGCTGGAATTGCATCTTGCTTTAATCTGCTAGATGATCTGGAGCCAGCCTTTGCCGGAGATACCAGCTTAGGTATTTCCTCCTCTTCTTCTTCCCTCAATTCTAAGTCATCGTCAATCTCATCGAGATCCTCCAATTTGTAATTATCTTCTTCATCACTAATACTTGGTATTTCTTCCTCCTCTTCTTCCTCTTCCTCTTCTTCATCATCTTCATCATCTAGATCTTCCAAATCACCTTCTTCTTCTTCTTCCTCTTCTTCCTCGCCTTCTTCGTTTTCTGGCGCCTTCTCGTCTGCAGCTTCTTCTACATCACTTGATTCTTGCTCTTCACCATCATCTTCCTCTTCCTCTTCCTCATTTTCTTCGTCTCCAGCATGTTTGTCATCGCCGTCGTTATCATCACTCAACACAGATGATAAATCTGAATCCTGGTCTTTGGCGTAGTTAAGATTATTGTATTGTTCGCCAGCTTCTTCGTCCTGGTTTAATGCTATTGCCGACGAATCAGCCTCAGAATATCTCTCATCGTCATCACTATCATGTATTACAGGAGGCATAACGGTTACAATTAAACGAGAATAGTATGGCCTATTCCATTAAATCTACGTTTTTCTAGCTATCTCCAATATTGGACATTAGTTTACACAAAATCACGCGAAGTACAGAGAAGTTGTCTTATATGAGTAATTATGATAAATACTGCCTCTTGTTCTTCAACTATATAAACATCTTATTATAAATACAAGTCCATGACTTGTTAATGCAATTAAAAATTTTCAATTGGGAAAGACATAATGAAAAAATTGTCACCAAAATGAAACGACGATAACTTCCAATCAACAGAAGAAAACGCTTATACCTGGCCGCTCATAAACAAACCCTTAATACTTCTTATTTCATTCTTCGTATCAACAGCTAAATTTCTCTTTCTTGGCGCAGATCCATTTGGCGAATCGGTATTGTCGGCCGTTGCGGTGAATAACTCGTTAGAGTTGAAATAAGTCAAGTCTGCCTTATCCTGAAAGTCTTTCAAGGCAAAATTAACCGTCTTGTAGCTTGGAATCTCCTCGGAACGATACGCTTCACAATTTTTCAACACTGTCGCTAATCTAGTCAATCTAGTGGTTAATCTGTCCTGGAACAATTTGTCGTTCTTGTTCAATTCTTCTTCTTGTTCACTTATCGTCTTGTAACTGGTGGAATCCAAGTAGGAGTCATTTGTTTGGCAAATAGCATCGGCATATAACTTCCCACTTCCATCATTCTTGTTTATGGCCACAATAGGTATATAGTTAACCCTTCCAATAAGATTTAAATAGCAATCCCGAAGCTTACCACGAAATTGTTCAAGTAATTCATAACGACGGTTGGCTGTAGTCTCCATCAATGGCTTAAGGACAAATAACCCTATTATGTACGCCAATGATAATGTAATGGCTGAACCATGTGTCAATTTAATCAAGTATGCTAATAATTTGGATTTACGACCACTATATTGATGAGGCGATAAAGTATACGTGCTGGGGTCATAGGCAGACTCTGGTATAGTGAGAACAGGGACTTTTGACATTATAGATATTTAGTTAGTAAGGCAAGTTCTCTTCTCAGGAATACCCATTAAGTACTTCATATCAATTCGTGGAGTTAGCCTCGGCTCGATGATTTTCAATATACAGGAATTATATATTACTATCAGACCAGATGCCCTATTTAATAGTGTTGAAAGGTTATTCTATAGTTGGTATAGAGAGCTTAAGAAGTTGTTTATGCTCTAATGTTCTTTCTTTAAGATTATTGGTTCAGATTGACATGTCGGACTACTTCAATTAAATGTTAGGCCATTTAGTAAATCGCAAAATTATGATCTGTGCTGATAACTGATTTATTAAATATTGGCTATCAAAAAAATAATTGATATAGAGGGTGATGTGAATATAAAGCGACCATGGCGTATATTTCTGTCTTGATTATGCGGTATAGGTTCATGACTTAGAAAGAGAAATCTCTCAAAAAATTGATTGAAATAAGTATGCTAGAGATGTAAAATAAATAGATAGGATTAAAATTTTTTTTGCCAACGGTATGCCATATAGTTAATTTAATGGATTTGATTTCAGAAAGGTACGCCGTTATTTATAGACTATGTTCTTGTCTAGATATGAAAGGGTATAGTATAAATAGACACACTTTTACGTATGAATGTATATGGTCTACAAGATGTTAATGAAGGTTCCTATACCCTGAAATTGGGTGATAACTGTTCTTAAATGACTTGCTATTTACAATATATACATGCGATTTCATTATTCATTAAAAATGCTGTGAATTAATCTATGATGTCCCCTACGTTTTCAACGTATGGTTTTCTTTTAAATGCCTTAGTTTTATTTTTCCTGTTATAATATCCATGGCTGTTACTGCTATCAAAGTTGACCTTACCGTTGGTGCTGAATGCATTTCTCAAATTCTTGCCTTTTTTTCCACCAGAATTCCCCATGTTTATTCCTCCCATATTGACACTCTTACCGTAGGTAAGACGCTTCCTAGCGAGCTCGATATCATTTATCATCTCCTTCTTGTGTTCGAGACTCTCTTCCTTACGCTTTTCACCTCGAAGACGTATCCGTTCCTCCTCCGTTTCACTAGGAACCCAATTTGACTTTAATATTCTCCTGATAGCCTCCGGTGATATCTTGAAATGATTTGAAAGCTCGATCGTCTTCATATGCGGCATCTTATCTTTGATATTTCTAATGTCCTGGATCTGCTGGCGTGATAGCCTATGCGTCGGATTCCATTCTCCATATCTTTTCCGTATAGATTCATCTCTTTTGGTCCATTCGGGTAATTTCTGCTGTGCTTCCTTTTCCTTCTGCTTTATCTTGATCTTAAATATCTCTTCTGACTTATCGTTCTTGGTAGAATACGCCTGTATTCCACCTCCAAACCCCCCATTTCTCGGTACAACCCTCCTTAATGGAATAAGTACCCTGAACATCACCTTCAATATCCTGTATAGCTATCTTTATTCACTATTTACTGATCTACAATCTATGAAAAATTTCTATCTAAAAAAATTTATCAAAAATTTTGAATGTGCGCCACACAAAACTTCTATGATGATTAAGAAGATAACATAACAAATACGATAATTAGTACTAATTATATTTTATCATAAAACTAAGATATAGTAAGTTTAAACTCTAAGAATTAGATGAACTTTTTGAAAAAATTCTTAGGATCAACTCCTACTGACGAAGTTGCTCTGATTCCATCTGGAAGGTTATTTCTTGCCAGATCGCCGCAATCACCAAAAGGAGAGTTGGAATGCTTATACAATGATGCATTTGCGTCAATTAGACAGACGACTACACCATTTTACTACCAGCTATGTATAACAAGGGTTTATCAAGAGGGAGAATTAGATGCACATGGATCGAGTGGATTTAATGATTCAGATGATTCGGATGAAGATGATCATGATACGCCCCATTCGATTAGCGATGCTAATGCAGGGGGTCACTCGAAAGATGAATGGAACTTCCCTATTCTGGAAGAATTGAAAATTCACACTTATGACAAACCAGATGGAAGTAAGACATTAGCATGGAAGGATTTGAACGGGGATTTGGGAGATAAATTCGAATTCACAGTGGACACCGACATCAAGTTGACCGAGTTCGATTCTTTTATGTTTGCATTGTTCAAGTGTTTATTTGAACTGAAATATCACAAGAGTTCTTTAGGTATTTCCAGTATGAATCAATTGCAGGAGTTTGTTTACAATCCGAAATCAGAATTATTGACATTCGAAGACCTTAGAGGAGACTTTCTGAACTATGAGGACGACGAGGGATCAGAAGAAGATGATACAGGGGATGACTACCAGTCTGTGTCATCCGTAGATGATTTCCATGATGCTGAGTCCCGTTCGACACCAAGTGCAACAAATAAATCACGAGGAAAACCCGAAAATTCTCCTACTAAATCAACTAATATTATTCCATCTGTATTTTCTTCGGAAAAAGAACTTTTGAATAAAGGGGAGGTACTTTATGAATGTTCGAACTTCGAGTTACATTTATTTGATTCTGACGCGGGAGTGTTTAACCTTCAAGTGCCAAAGCCTGAGATGAGCCTCAAGATAATTGAGTTAGAAAACTGGACTTATTCATTGCGTTTATTAAGTAGTCATAATTCGAAAAAACTCAATTTTGAATGTATTCTCAATGCTGATATGAACCCCACTTTCAATTTTGAATACTTATCGTTCATATTCAATCATTTTATAACGAAATCGGAAACCCAAATATTGGCATATTCCTGGCTATTGAAGTTTTCTCATTTCAATGAACTACAAGAGTTTCAAGTCGGTTTCATGCGGGCCATGTGGGAATCTTTAAATAAGTCCAAATGGAATAAGAGCCGTCCTTCGGAACAAAGTTATGTTCTCGATGCATTCTCAAAACTTGCTATTGATGATGGGGACCTTACGGAAGAAGATAAGAACGAGATAAATCAAATGAGTGATGACGATATGCTAATTGATAATGACTACAGTGATGATGATGATGCTATTAACAAATTGATTAACAAGAGTATACGTGGTGAGACAAAACCTCTTCAGAAATACGAAGATGAAGATGATGAATATGGTGATTATGATGAAGAAAAACAATTAAATGCTTTCAAGCGTGAACAAGATAAAAATTCGAATTTGTCGGTAGGATATGCAAATGATAGATCTTACGTGGTAAGGGGTGATAAATTGGGAGTTTTCAATAATAATAATAACAATTTGAATTATCAAACGACTATTTCGAATTTAAAAACTTTGGATGGTAAAAGATTTACTCCTGAGCAAGTGATGTTACACATGCAAGATCAACATATGATAATGGCTAACAAGAATATGGATAACAAACGACTCTACAAAATGGATTTAAACAGAGGAAAAATTGTTGATGAATGGGAAGTGGATGATATAATACCTATTGAATCGTACGGTCCAAACAGCAAATTCTCTCAATTGACTGATGAGCAAACATTGACTGGTATGTCAAAAAATAAGTTGTTCAAAGTGGATCCAAGACTACCAACTACCAAGTTAGTTCAAGGAGATGATAACTTAAGAACGCCTAATTATAATTTCCTGGCTCTTTCTACTACTGAACAAGGTTACCTTGCAGTCGGTTCAGCAAAAGGTGACATTAGATTGTTTGACAGATTGGGTACAAACGCTAAGAGTTTGTTGCCTTCTTTAGGTGAACCTATTATAGGAATCGATGTTTCAAATGATGGAAGATGGATTTTGGCTACTTGTAAAACATATTTATTATTGGTTGACGCCAAAGTTGGAGCTAACCAGCGAAACGAAGGAAGCCTAGGATACGTAAAGTCTTTTGACAAGGATAAGAAACCCAAGCCAAGAAGGTTAACTATTAAACCTGAGCATGTTGCATATATGTCCATGAAAACCGAGGGCAAACCATTACATTTCACCAAAGCATATTTTAATACCGGTATTGATTCAAAGGAAACTACAATTGTCACATCGACTGGTCCATATATTATATCATGGTCATTGAAGAAAGTCTTGAGTAACAATTCGAGTAAAGAAGATCAACCGTATTTAATTAAAAGATATGACCAAAACGTTATTGCCGATAATTTCAAATTTGGTTCAAACTCAGATGTTATCATTGCTTTACAAGATGATGTATCGATGGTGAATAAGAAGAACTTTCGCAAAGCAACCAAAAACTCCTTATTCTCCAGAGATAATATTGTCAATAACTATTAGTATATAAATATATAGTTAATATACTTTTGTGCATTAGTGTTAGAGAGATACAATTAGGGCCCTGAATCCATGGATTTCACTCTGTCCACTTGATGAATATTATGGCTTTTTCTGTAATTATTACGCTATCTTTGTACATGATTTCTGATTATCAGCGTATTCTCCTTGGTTGCTGTTTGATTATGGGGGGGCAATATGGCAAATTTAAGCAATAATATCACCCTTACTTCTTAACGTTTTCCAAAGCCAAACGATCTCTTCAACTCATCAAACCAGATTATTCTAAAAGCATTAAATTTGTGGGCTCTTGTGGGCTTATAGTCTCCAGCTTCCATCGTCTTATAAACCTCTTCATGCATTGGAATTCGATTAATCTTAGCATGAACCCTACGGACATAATGATGGAACTTCGGTGATTCCATTAAGTACCTATATAGCCATTCTTCGAGCGATCTTGGTGGTGGCTTCATGCTAGGTACTAAATAGGCAAGTTGCTGATTGAAAAATTATACACGATAAATTTAATCGCACCTTTTTTTTAACACCACGTAATTACTTCTTCTCTAACTTATTAAAGCTAAAGATCTAATACGATAATATTATAGAATATAAAGCTAAAGATGATCACAGATGACCAGTTAAATACGATTGTGTTAACTTTTGGTATTGCTTCGGTAATTTTGATATTGATTTATCACACTATCTCGACGAATGTTAAAAACTTAGAAAAATAATGATATTAATAAATCAGCAGAGTCCATTGACATAAACCCCCATTTAGTTCCATTAACCATCAACATTCCATTTACAATAAGAAAATTTAAGCTGCTGTTACCATAAAATATGACCTTTACAAACCTTAAACCTATCAGTTCCATCCACATTTTATCACACAATTCTATGCTTCCACTTCAACCCCCTCCATATTACAACTCATTCGAAATATAATTTCGTTTGACTCGAATAAACGTGTATTCTTCATATACCATCTACATACTACTGTTACTACCACGATTCTAAGAATGTGACACCTTTCGTCGTTTGCCAATGAAAAGAAATGCCGAATTTGCTTCAAAATAGAACAATGCTTTTAAAACTATAACCCAGTATGTTTCACCAGTTTTGATCATCTACAATCTACAATTATTCTTATATAGCTCTATAGATAATGTAAAATAGTAATTTATATTAGTCGTGTACTAAACGTTGATATGGAATATCAAAAGTACGTACATCCAATGTAGAACTACAGTTAAAGCAGAGTCAAGCATGGAGTCGGTTAAAAAGTGTTCCAGGTGTCGAGGGAAACGTCTAGACGAAACAGAGTTTGAACTATTCAAGTACTCCACCTGTAGCAAGTGTCGGAGTAAGCGAAAAATCGTAAAGCAGTTTCCAGCATTAGATCAACAGTCGGTCGACTTCCACACTAACACGTTCCACAAGTTCAACAGTTACCTAGAAATCTTGAAGACAAACAAAAACACCGATTTGTCAAATATTAAGTTTATGGAGAGCGTAAATGACAACGAATTCCCAATTTACACCATATCAGAAATAAACCAACAGGCTAACCCCAATGAGTTTTACTCAAACATATCAAAAAAGCTAATAAGGCGCTATATTGACCCCATAAGTATGGTCACGGGCTACAAGTTCCCCATTAGAGACTACCACAAGGGCGGAATTAAAACCAAGAAGGTTTCGTTGATGTTTATTTGTTGCCAGGATAAGACCAAACAACGCAAATCTCGCAGTAAGCAGCACAAACGAGTCAGCAACAAATTGAAAATCTACAACTGCTTCTCCAAAGTAAACCTTAACTACGACCTATTGATTGGAGGCGTAACCATATCATACACTCATAAATGCCACGCAAACAACGCTGTAGACTACGATGACCCAGATCTTAGAAGTGACATACACGCACAAATACGAAGTGATACTGGCCACTCCAACGACGATTTAAAAGAACCTGGGGAACTAGACCACTTCAACGACTCAATCCAGTCTATAGCAGCTGCTGCGGTCGAAAACAAATTCATAAACATCGATGATCGCTTAATCAACCACTAATTCCCGGCCATGCCGCGTTCCGACCGCTGCGACTTTAATCCTATCGTTGATAAGCATAATATGCTTCCCCGAAATCCATTACTATATTTATTATCGCGTATCTACACACTTTTACATAGCCAACCAAGTGTGGTGTCGATAACAAGCGACCTTTTCGGTGATAACATTATTACCCCCGGCTATCGGACTCCGAACAGCATGTCTGTGCCATCATTACGCATCGAATTGCATCAGCCATTCTGCTACAGGTTACCATCATGTTTCATATTGTTCTATCCAACGTCCACCACACTGTCACGACTGATATTTGTTCCAGAATACCATTTGATCCGATTATCCATAAACAGGCCATTACGGACCATATGATACCTTTCGTATAATATTCCGTATCCCTGCTTATCATTCGATTTGGGATCATGCTACTAACTTGCGCGGACATTTAGTAGTCATACAAGCAACTATAGTCCTACATCTAAACCTGTAGCCAGAAACCTTATTGTTTATGCACGTATGCTTGACCGTTTATATGCTACACTTGCCAGATAACATCCAAAACGGTCACAATGCACAACCGGAATTTTATTTGTGGATTATGGCTTGTAACCAACAGGGCCTTGAAAAAAGTTACTTGATGCAGTGTACGTAAATTAAAAGAATTAGGTGGCCTATTGTTCATGGCATTGTGGGCTCGCGCAATTATTTTATAACCGTTAGTATTTAGTTTATCGGAACCCCACTAATTTATCATATATAATAGATATAGGAGAATTATTTTACAAAAGTACGATATTAATTAGAAAGTACACCACTAAGATGTCAAACTATAGGATATTTCCTATATGTGAACCAGACATAGCTATAACACATAGGAATAAGGAAATACCATGCGAATATTTAATATTCGAAGAAGAGAAAAGCCAGAATGTGCCAAGTCTAGAGGACATAATTAATGATAAAAGTGTAGGTCCATTCAATAAACGAAATTTGGTTCAATACTTGTCAAACAGTCATTGTCTTGAAAATTATGAGTTTGTTGTGTTCATGAATAAGTTCTTGGTTGAAACAAGGAGTGTGGAGAAGAGGAACGCATGGCAATATATAGTGATGACATTTGTGCTAGAGGATGCACTCAAAGAGATCAACTTACCATGCAGCGTAAGAAATGGGCTTTTGGAGTGTGATGGGGAGTATCCGAGCGAAGATTTAGCATTAAAGGCTAAGATGATAATCTACGATCTTCTCTGCGATTCATACCACGAGTTTGTCAAGTTGATGAAGCTCCAGATACAGGCTGACTGTTACAAGCATAAGTCACACGGGTGTAGCAGAGAAGCTGGTGAGTTAGAAAACCACAGTATATGCTTCAGACCTAAAGGACACAGTTTTGCGTTCGAACTGTTCTCCCCGTTGTCCTCTTCGCAGGCGGTAGAATTCGATGACACCGACGTAAACGAAATAACCCATACCAACAGCATGGGTACATCTAGACATAACAGCACTGGATCTAGAGGGTCATCTATCGGATCCTTGGTGGATTCACTCAAGAATAACGACTTAGTCAATTGGAGAAAAACCGTCAAAAAGCTCAAGATTAGACGATTTCTGAACGAGATATGACTACAGCCACTGACTACGGTACTGGTTTCAATACGCCGAAGTGCAAAGCACTTACAAATGCATTATGGATATGATTTATGATAGATATAGAATGATAGATACCTTATTCCAGCTTATCTCTGTAGGTTTAGTAGAGAAGGCACACGGCCTTAACCCTCGCATTTCACATTAGGTTTACTGGCTCTTGGAGCCCCTCAGCCACACATGCTAGAAAACGTATTATCTAACGTTTGTTATCGTGACATGCGATGAGCAGAGCATCTTCTCCACATTCTAACTTCTGCTATTCAAAGGAGTACGAATATGTCTAGAATCTATGCTACATAATGCTTATTAATAGGAGGTACTTTTTTTTACCTACTGACCCTTGATTTACTGTTCCGAGAGGATCTCCTCCCGATTATATTCTTAAGCCCGTCTTACTAGTGTGGCCTCCTCAACCGTATTCTCTACGGTCGTTAAGTTCTGTCCATATTCATAGACTATTTTGAGTGGGTTATTATGGGGAATCTAATTCATACTTGTAACCAGAAAATCGACCAATTACTCCAATACTCCGATATATCGGTTTTAGTTCATGCGTAATAACAATAGTCTTGAAACATATGCAGTAAAATTGTTAGATCCATGTGAGGATGTTTTAGAAAAACCCCTCCTGGTGTTGTATACTGCAGGGTTCTAGTATGGTGTATTTTGACATGTATTCGTAAAAAAAAAGGAGTAACTACATTATCATGAACATCCCTTTACGGATAGTTATCATTTGCTCAATCAGTAAACAATGTGGGGACAACTTTTATTAATATTATTTCAAAGAGGATAGCCGTAACCTTAATAATAACTTTAACGAGGAACTGTGTGGTGTGGTTAGACCTACCATTTCCGTCATATTGTGAAAATTTTTAGGTTTCTCTATTAAGGGCGCTTCAATGAATGATCCTGACCGGATTAATGGCCATGCAGATCAATGTAATAATATAATATACTTCTATAGATAGCACAGCTTATTTAATCGTTTAACTTTTGTGAGTGATGGAGGCTTGCTTCTGCGTGACGAAAACATAACATCAAGGTTTAAAAGAATATGAAATTCCATGCATAGAAGTCGGACTGATCCTGCGGATTAATTATTAAGTAGAGTATTTGTCAACAAAATGCGTAGTCAAAGGTGGTATCATAGTTAATAGTAGCCCAGTAATGAATTAAAATGATGCTTTTCTACGAGAATAGTTGAGCTTATAACAAAAAGTCTATAATTCATGAAAATGATACAAAAAGATGTAGAATGATGCTTCATGAGAGGTACAAAGAAATACAAAGAATGGATTCGGGCTAGAATAAAGCTATTACACAGTAATTTTTCGGTCTTAGGATAACGCATGGCAAGAAATGTAGACAATTACACAGACGCTGTGTGTGATATTGTACATTTCACGGGAATCAAGAGATGGATTGTCTAATCATCTATTGTACCATATATTTTCCTAAGGAATACTCGCACAATTCGCCTGTATTTTGGTCAGGAATTCCCATTCTGTCCTTGGAGGTTACTAGACGGTCGCCTCGACCTATGCTCAATCTCTCGATTTATATCTAACCCCCGAGTTGAATAAACAATAATTGTTCATTTGGATTGACTTCATTACTTGTTTTTGTATAAATTAATTTTAATAAGGATTATTAATGCTGGATAATTTCCAATTGAAGACTTCGTATTAATGCGAAATTCAAAAGTTGTCGTCATAATGCAGATGTTTGACTTACATGACATAGAAATGATAAAAAATAAAGAACAAATTATTGTGAACATATTATTTCACTTTAAGCTTGGTTATATCATCGAAGCATTTTTATATGCTTCCAAAGATTAAGAAATCTAATGGTCAGACTCGTTGAATTAATCTTCATGTATAGCACCAATTTTAAAGCAATATTTATCACAGATTATTCCTACCCGCATGACATGTTAGACAATTATACATATAGCATCATGCAGTGTCCTAGACCCCCTAGCCAATAATTCTCCTTCAACTTGAATTGTCGACGATCTATAAAAACTCTTCTGAGATAATAGAATTTTCAGATTTAAATTAATCTTTTTCTTAATCAGTTTTACGATGAGTTTCAAGATCAATTGGCTTGTCTTTTTTTACCTTTCATTAGGCTTTTGTTCGAAACTTAGGAAGAACAATCAAGGTGAGGCCGCTGAGGTAAATGTTAACTTTTATAGTGACACATCCAAAGGAGATGTACACAAGGGAGTTCTGAGTCATGTTGGTCTTAACTTTACATTAGAGGATTGTATGGCAATGAAACTTTGTCCTTCAAATATGGAATACGGTGAAGAATTTCTTAACAACTTAGTAACCTTAGATATGTTCGACGTTTTAACTTTTGTATTGAATAAAAATGAAGATGAATTAAGACACCCTATCAATGATACTGCTTTCTGGTTTGAGCATTCTCCAAACAAGTTCAAAGCTCAATATCTTGGCAAAAATGTTAGACCAAAACAATTTCATTATGCAGATAAACTGGTTTTAATTATTACAGTTCCAATTTATCTAATCTGCTCTGTAATTACAAGTATTGTATATCTTAATAAGAGAAAGATGCTAGCATCAGTGAATTTCAAATTTTCGAACATTTCCAGAATTTTATTCAAATATTTATCTGTCAAGTTAGTATTTGGAGTCTTATACTTAGCCTTCTTGATCATGTTCGATGATTTCAAAATTCATCACTTGGGAGATTATAGGGTCCTAGTAGCATTGACTGCATTCAAGTATTTATTGAGCCTTGCAAGCTTCATCTTGGTGGTACTTTTTGCTTTTGGTTATTGTACTTCATTCTTCACGTTTACTAATAGAAGGCATATCTTATGGAAGATATGTTCTATCGCCACATTGTATGGGATCCAAAGTTTTCCAAAATTCTACTACGAGTTACAAGATCTTAAGAACGATATGCCTTTTTTCCATATGTATAGAAGCAGATTACCAGTTCCATTGGTTGTTGGATTAGTAGTACTCTACATTATGATCCTATGTGCCATCGCCTATATTGCATATGGTACATATAAGCATTCTCTCAACAGAGATGCAAGATTTTTGCTTTCGTTTCAGATAATATTAGCTGCTTATATCTTATCGCCTTTAATAGTTGTTCCTAGTGGGCGCTCATCAATACCTAATTTTATCAAAAACAAATATTTGTTAAATGACCGAGGGGCACAAGAGTCTTTTTCTCGGGGTGTTCATGTCCCTGATGTTATTGAGTTATTTGTAATTGGTGCATTGATCTATGTATGGAAAGATTTGAAATATGTGGAAAATGATGGTGATGGTTATGATAAGCTTGAAAACAACGAATATGTATTAGAAGAAATTCATTAATATATACTTCTAACATCAGAAATATTACAATGCTTCAAGAACCATATGTCTAAAAGTATTATTTTGCACTAATTTAGGGTTTATAGAAATATAATATAATATATAGTCTGATTTATTTGATACCACGAATGCTGCGAAATTTGTGCAGCTTAATAATTTCATAAGAATGCTGCGACTTCTGCAACATGATATGGAGCTTGTATTTTTTAACTCAATATATAAATGCAGAAGCTCGGCTATATTGCATTTTAAACAGTATAATTAGTTATATTTTTTTAAAATATTTCCGAACTTTTTACGTTCCTTTTTGATATTTAATAATATTTATAAAAATATAAAAAACATATAAATAAGCTTTATCTATTATTTGATCTTAAAATCGTCATATAGATCGACATACATTGGTTTACCTGTTTCTCTAACAAAGATCATATATTTATACCCGATAAATAAGAATTAAATACAGAAACGTGCAAGATTTTGAACCATTCAATATAAGCTCCTCTATTCTATTGTCTTGCTCTTTCCTTCAACATTCTTAACTCATACTCTGATTTTTGACTCCCTTTTTCTATAATAAGATTTTTTAATAGTTTATTCTCCATTTCAAGCTGTTGCGTTTTGGACTCGAACGTTTTTATCATCTCGTTTAAGCTTTGGATTCTGTCCTCCATTTGTTTTTCTTTCATCTTTTTCTTAATACGGAACCTTGCACTCGCAGCAGTATTTCGCCTACGTTTGTCTAACTCAGACTCATTACTGTGTTCATCAGAATTGCTTGCTGCACTATTAACAGCATCGTTGATACCTTGACCATCATAACCACCATCTGCACTAGTCGCGATGCTAGGAGAACGAGTGGAATTGCTGCGTGGTTGTGCCGTGTGTTGGGCAGTTTGTTGTGCGGTGGGTTGGGAAGACGGCAAGTTCAGTTGGTGCTGTGCTACCAAGGCCGATAATAACTCGATTTGATTTTGCAGGAGCCCTGCAGATTCTAGCGAGGACTTTGCACCAGGCGGCACTGGGCACTTAGGCAAGTTGGAAACGTTCACATTCAGATGTGGCGCTTCATTAAAGCCGCTACGAGGTTGGTGGAAATCACTATTATCATGGTTAGCACTGGTTCCCGGTATGTGGTTCCGGATAAGATCGTGGTCCAAGCGGTTCAAGTCATTATTAGGCTCCCTACGCCCGTTGTGGTTATGGTTGGAAAAGTCATCATTACCATTATTTCCATTATTGTTGTTCAAATATGGTGAACCTGGCTTCTTGTCCTCGTCAGGAAAGATAAACGAGTCATCCGCAAACGCAGCCAAATCGAGTGATAACTGCCCGTCCATGTCCAAGTTAGGCGTAGGTTCACCCGTGCTGCCAGAGTTGGTATGCATAAAGTTATCGATGTACACTAACTGCTCCAAAAGCGAAGAAGAAGTAGCGTTGTTTTCTGGAACCGTACTGGAGTTGTCAGTAGGATGCGATTTGTCGTGGGGCAAATTCAAGTCTCTTGAGTTATTCATAGTTCCATTTGGTCTTCTCTCATGCGCAGGTTCAGTTGTCAATGTATGTATCTGTTAATCAACCCAATGTATCTTAATATGTCATCTTTAGTGACATCTAACCCTATATATTTGTATTAGTTATCCACAGATTCATAAAATGGGTGCCAGATTACGAAAACCCACGTGACAGATGAGCATAATCAACGCTGGGGGAGAATTAGACCAACCGAAGATTGTAATTTAGAGCAACCCTGCTGAAGTGTGCCACATGCCACAGACGCCAGGGCACCCGATTGCACGACGTGGCTAACATAGCGTCTTGATCTACCGGATTTTCGTCTCGTTTTATTGCTACATCTGCTCTCGATCTGACGGTGCGTACGCTCGCTCCATTCTCGGTTTTCAATCTACTGAGTTCTACTACTTACTCGCTCTACTTACCATACAGCTGTGTTAGGTGAAATCCATTTATTCGCCTGAATCCATATACTATACACCTGTACTAGCGTACCCTGCGTGCCCATATATCTATAACCTAATCATAATATATCATACACCATAATAAAATGCGACTTAGTTTTGCGTTCGCTTATAACTTAGTATGTGAAATTATCTCTTTTATTTATCGTATCAGCTACCAGAGCCTACGAGTTTATTTTTTAGCCTTTAACTTGATAGCCAATGGAGACTGATTAGCGGCTTTCAATCTGTATTCAGCGAAAGTTCTGAATGAGTTACCGTGGGTAGGCTTCCATTTGAGGCCTAAGTTACGAGAGTTTTTAGCAGCATTGAAGGCACTGCCAGCGACAGATTCTTTTTGAAATGCAATTTTTGAAACGGTACTAAAGCTTCTAGCGGCAATCATACTAACTAATTTGGGTATCTACAGACTAAGAAACAAAAATTTTCAGATGAAATCAATGGGGATTAGCTAAATTTATAAGGTGCAAATGAAAAAAAAAATTTTGTAGGACGAAGGCGCAAATGGGCCACACCAACCGAGCATCAAACATTGATTGCATGATTTTTCTAAGCAGCAACATAAAAAGTACGCAATAATAGCGTTAGCGGTGCCATGCACACTTGCGCTATCTAAGAAATCGCACGAATCGCAGAGAGGGCAGCTCTTATCGCAGAGGCATGTGAAGGACGGCATCCGAACACCGAGCAATTTGGCGGGAGGGAAACTACTGCGGGAACAGCGGGCCTGTAAGCCCGCTGGAAGGTGGTACATCAGTGGGCCGGTGATACGACAAATTAAGAGGTCAATAGGGAGGGATTCCCACGAGGAGTAAATTCGGAGGTAAGAGAAAATAGAGGAGTTGACCAAAATTACCTGGTGCAGGATGTAATCGATGTATGGATTACCAACAGTACGATGGAGATTAATGTGCGGTAGGTGGGCAAGGATGTGAATCTTGATGGTGTAAGGATGTGTCAATACCCATGTACCCGACAATTCTAACGGATTAACCCCCACCAAAACCCCATCGCCCGCCCAGATAGTTTCTCCGAGCACACTAAAAAAGGTCCGGTTTTTTTGCATCGTAGTTCATGTGCTGTCGTGTGTCGTTCGAAGAGTCGTTTTGAAGTATCATTCGAAGTATCGTTGGTAGTATCACTCAGCCCTCCAGGTCTTCTCTCAATTCAATATGCACTGGATCCATCGACTCGTCTCCTGGTGCTCTTCTGCTTCTATCCTTCCCTTCTGAATATCCTTGACTCCATCCTCTTTCTTCCCTTCACCCATTTTTCGGGAGAATTCCGATCGATCAATTGCCAGATATTGCTCGTAGTCCGCACTCTATATACTCTCATCCTCACCGGACATTATTCCCCGAAGATGTGTTGACGTAATTGTCTTGAGTCATCTGGGCCGAGGATAATGTGGGCGTTATCGGCGTCGGACTTTCTTGCACTCCGAAATGACTCGTCGGCCTAATGATATCCCCTATCCTAATACACTCGTACGAAATCTTAAACGGTCTCCTTGATCGCTTAATCAATACTCACAGACTTCCCCCAACGGCTCTTAAGCTCCACTCTCACCCCATTATGGTCCTCTATCCTTTCATCCATCCCCGGGAGACGTCCTCCACCGTTGCTGGTATGTGGATCTGCTCGGAGTAATAGTCACCGCGCCAAGCGCTCGCAACGCGGAATTTTCGTCTTTGTCTCCCTGGAAATATAACGATCCAATCAAATGATATGTTTCAATCAACCCTGGAGTAACACCTACAAAAGTGACTCAATTGACGCCGAAAAAAAAATACGGAACTATAGTTTTATTTTTTTCATATATAAGGAAGCAATTATTCATTTTTTTCAGCAGTAGTCAGATATAGTGCTATTGGTATTATTGGGTAATTATTGTCATAACGCTAAACATCAAACATGAGTGACGGTAATGAACACAAGATCAACCAGATGAGAAGGGCATCGACAGTGATGGGTCCGATGAACAAGATCTTGGTTGCTAACAGAGGGGAAATCCCTATCAGAATTTTCCGTACTGCTCACGAATTGTCGATGCAAACGGTTGCTATCTATTCACACGAGGATAGATTGTCTATGCACAGATTGAAGGCAGACGAATCATATGTTATTGGTAAAAAGGGTCAATTTTCACCTGTTCAAGCATATTTACAAATTGACGAGATTATCAACATTGCTAAGGAGCATGGCGTTAACATGATTCACCCTGGTTACGGGTTTCTTTCTGAGAACTCTGAGTTTGCCAGAAAAGTTGAAGAAGCGGGTATTTCGTGGATCGGACCTACTTACAAGACAATTGACTCCGTCGGGGACAAGGTTAGTGCCAGAACATTGGCGCTCCAAAACGACGTGCCAGTTGTCCCGGGTACCCCTGGACCAATTGCTGATGTCGAAGAAGCCGTTAAATTTGTCGAAAAGCACGGTTTGCCTGTCATCATTAAAGCTGCCTTTGGTGGTGGTGGTAGAGGTATGAGAGTGGTCAGAGAAGGTGATTCGGTTGCTGAAGCTTTCGAAAGAGCTGTTTCTGAAGCCAAAACCGCTTTTGGTAATGGTACCTGTTTCATCGAAAGATTCTTAGACAAGCCTAAGCACATTGAAGTGCAATTATTGGCCGATAACTACGGTAACGTCATCCATCTTTTCGAAAGAGACTGTTCTGTTCAAAGAAGACATCAAAAGGTTGTAGAAGTTGCTCCTGCAAAGACGTTGACCAAGCTGGTCAGAGATGCCATTTTGACTGATGCCGTCAAATTAGCCAGACTGGCTAACTATCGTAATGCTGGTACTGCTGAGTTCTTGGTAGATGAACAAGATAGACATTACTTCATCGAAATTAACCCAAGAATTCAAGTCGAACACACAATCACGGAAGAAATCACCGGAGTTGATATTGTTGCTGCTCAAATACAAATTGCTGCTGGTGCATCCTTGAAACAATTGGGATTATTGCAAGACAAGATCACTACCAGAGGGTTTGCTATTCAGTGTAGAATTACCACTGAAGACCCTTCGAAGAACTTTCAACCAGACACAGGTAAAATTGAGGTTTATAGATCTGCAGGTGGTAATGGTGTCAGATTAGATGGTGGTAATGGTTTTGCTGGTTCAATTATTTCTCCTCATTATGATTCCATGTTGGTCAAGTGTTCGTGCTCTGGTTCTACATACGAAATTGTTAGAAGAAAGATGTTAAGGGCTTTGATTGAATTCAGAATCAGAGGAGTTAAGACTAATATTCCGTTCTTATTAGCCTTATTGACAAACGAAACATTCATCAACGGAGATTGTTGGACTACTTTTATTGACGACACTCCATCCTTATTCCAGATGATCCGTTCCCAAAACAGAGCCACTAAGATCTTGAGTTACTTAGGTGATTTGATCGTTAATGGTTCGTCTATCAAAGGTCAAATAGGTGAACCAAAGTTAGACACAGAAGCTTTGATTCCGGACTTGCATGATCCTCAAACTGGTATTAAGATTGAGGTTCACAATGAAGTTGCTCCAAGAGGTTGGAGACAGGTCTTATTAGAAGAAGGTCCAGAAAAATTCGCTAAAAAGGTTCGTGAGTTCAATGGTACATTACTTATGGATACTACCTGGAGAGATGCGCATCAATCTTTATTAGCCACAAGAGTCAGAACCATTGACTTATTAAATATTGCCCCTACAACTGCTGTTGCATTAAACGGTTGTTTTGCTTTAGAATGTTGGGGTGGTGCTACTTTTGATGTCTGTATGAGATTCCTATATGAAGATCCATGGAGCAGATTAAGAAAGTTACGTAAGTTGGTTCCAAACATCCCATTCCAAATGTTGTTAAGAGGTGCTAACGGTGTTGCTTACTCTTCATTACCAGATAACGCTATTGACCAATTCGTTCTTCAAGCTAAGGAAAATGGTGTGGATATTTTCAGAGTTTTCGATGCATTGAACGATTTGGAGCAATTAAAGGTTGGTATTGACGCTGTTAAGAAAGCCGGAGGTGTCATTGAAGCCACCGTTTGTTACTCTGGTGATATGTTAAAGCCAGGTAAGAAATATAACTTGGAATACTACTTGAGTGTTGTTGATGACATCGTCAAGTTGGGTACTCACTTTTTAGGTATCAAAGATATGGCTGGTACTTTGAAGCCAAAGGCTGCCAAGATTTTGGTTGGTGCTATCAGAGAAAGATATCCTAACTTACCAATTCATGTTCATACTCATGATTCTGCTGGTACTGGTGTTGCCAGTATGACCGAAGCCGCAAAGGCTGGTGCTGATGTTGTTGATGCTGCATCTAACTCTATGTCTGGTATGACATCTCAACCATCAATCAATGCTATCTTGGCTTCGTTTGAAGGTGAGGTCGAAAGTGGCTTACAACCATCATTAGTCAGAGAGTTAGATAACTACTGGGCACAAATGAGATTATTATACTCATGTTTCGAAGCTGACTTGAAGGGTCCCGATCCTGAAGTCTATCAGCACGAAATCCCAGGTGGTCAATTAACTAATTTATTGTTCCAAGCCCAGCAATTAGGTTTAGGTAGCAAATGGTTATTGACAAAGGAAGCTTATAAGACAGCCAATAAATTATTAGGTGATATCGTTAAGGTTACTCCAACTTCCAAGGTAGTTGGTGATTTGGCACAATTCATGGTCTCAAATAACTTGAGTGAAGAAGACGTTACTAAATTAGCTAGTGAGTTAGATTTCCCAAGTTCTGTGTTAGATTTCATGGAAGGTTTAATGGGTACTCCATACGGTGGATTCCCTGAACCTTTAAGAACTAACATCTTGGGTACCAAGAGAGCCAAGTTAAATAACAGACCTGGTCTTAATTTACCTCCTATTGACTTTGCTGCCGTTAAAGAAGAACTTGTTTCTAGATACGGTTCTAATATCAATGAATGTGATATTGCTTCATACGTCATGTATCCAAAGGTCTACGAGGATTTCAGAGAATTATCAGAAAAATACGGTGACTTATCCGTATTACCAACTCGTTTCTTTTTAAAGGCATGTAAAATTAATGAAGAAATTGTTCTTGATATCGAAAAGGGTAAGACTTTGATTATTAAGTTATTAGCTGTTGGTGAAATTTCTCAGCAGACTGGTACCAGGGAAGTTTTCTTTGAATTGAATGGTGAAATGAGATCAGTTACTGTTGATGACAAAACTGTTTCCATTGAAACCAAGACCAGAGCTAAGGCTACCAGCCCTAATGAAGTTGGTGCTCCAATGGCCGGTGTGGTTGTTGAAATCAGATCAAAGGTTGGTTATGAAGTTAAGAAGGGTGATCCTATCGCTGTTTTATCTGCCATGAAAATGGAGATGGTTATCAGTTCTCCAGTTCTGGGTAAAATTGGTGAAATCCTTATAAAGGAAGGTGATTCAGTTGATGCTAACGACTTGATTGCCAGTGTTGTTAAATAATCTAACTAAATTAGAATTACCTTTAGTTTATGTATATTTCCTATTTATTTATTTAGTTCTGTGATGTTTAATTGTTACGTTTAAATGCACGCTTTTTATATTGATTTACTTGCATATCGTATTATTTCGATAGCCGTGTCTTGAATACATCTCATACATCATTGGACTTCGAAGATCTCATATTGAAGATCTCGTACAGAATTTTCACTTCTACATATCTCTGTTTGCCACTTGTACGATGCACATAACCTCTTGAATAAGCTACGTGTATATGTGATTTTTGATTCTCTGTTTACACATGTGTAAAACAAAATTAGAATTACTTGTAGACTCTTGACGTACCCCTTTTCTTAGCAACACTCCGTAAACCTAATTCTTTATGTCTTCTACTTATTAATTCACGCCTTCTACTTTCATCTAGTTTTTCTTTTTGTTCCTTTTGCTCAATCCTTTTAGATAGTTCACTATTTTCGTTTATCAATTCATTCAAATCATTTATCAATTCTTGTTCTTCATTTAATTTTAATTCTATTTCTTCGTCAACTATTTCTGTAGAACCATTCCAATGGGGATTTTGTAATATTTCGTTAGTGAAATTGGTCTGTGATAATATACGAATCCATTGGTTTAGCAATTTATCTGTATTCTCAGTTGATTCTTGAGTTTTCATAATATTTGTTTGAGTACTTCTAATGGCCTCAATCATTGTGGCAACACTCTCATTTATAGCAGTTAATTGTTGTAATTCCTTTTCCAATGCAATCTGACGTTTTGAAGACGACATTATAAGGTAGATTGCTTATTTAAATATATAAATATATATATATATATATTCTGTTTATGTTTTGATAAACGATATTGCGATTTTCTATCATAAAAAATTGAATGAAATAAATTAACTGTATTAATATTTGTTTTTAATACACATAAGCAGGCATAAAAATGGACGAATCTTTACCAACCAGATGGGAAATAGAATTGGAGTTTGTCCAATCTTTAGCAAATATTCAGTATTTAAATCATTTAGCCCAGAATAACTATTTAAGTAACCCTGAGTTCTTAAACTATATTGAGTATCTTAATTACTGGAAAGAGCCGGAATATTCGAAATACTTGGTATACCCAAACTGCTTACATATATTGACTTTACTACAGAATGAAGAGTTTAGAAAAAATATTTTGGTTCCAGATTTCATGAACACCGTAATGAATGACATGGTTAAGAGATGGCAAGACCAAGATAGCGTATTTGGTGTCACACCTCAATCACAATCGGAAGGACTTAACGCATCCAATGGAGACGATACAATTCAACCCACGGTGGAAGTTGATGGTCTTAGAAGTAATTAGACATTTTTTTATGGACAATCACCAATGCATGCATATTTACACACACGAATAAGCTTCGAGAGAATACCTTATAACAGACTAAAGCTGGTCAAGTGTGTACGTATGTCACTCTTACTGCTTCAATTTAGAATATTCATTCGACCAAACGAAAGAAATCTATTCTTCACTATATTTCGTTATAAACCTGCTTTGGAAAAGCAAATTCAACAACAATGACTACAATTTTACAATAAGACCCCAAAAAATCAATAGGAACTTGCGCTGTACCTTAATACATTCAGATAATTACAATTCAAGTACATGATAACAGTCTCTTGAGTTTCTTACATTGGGTAACCTCATAATAACTCAGAAACCTGTCTGGAAATTCTTGGATAAAGTTAATTATCAAAACCAAGAACCACAAGACATGAAAATTATATCAAAATGCCAATATAATCGTACATATCCTTTATAACATTGTATTATATTCTCCATACATAGTAGACTAAAATTACACAAACTCATGGCTGATATGAGAATATCAATTGCTACTGAAAATGAAACTTATTTAATTGCCATCATACTAGACCATAAATAAAATATAGATAGAATAGTCATGTCATTAACAGATTCCTCAAATCATGACATTTACGACATACATTTCCAAAAAATAGACAAATTAGCGGATTCAATATCTAAGAGGATAAGATTATCAACTGGTGAGTTGATCTTTCTAGCATCATTTATAGCTAATTTTTTCTTGGGTAAATTGATCCATGTAACTGCACAGCATGAAGAGGTCTATAATTACTACAATAATAAGCGTAATTTGTTTAATCAGTTATTTGTTAAAAAGGGATGGGGCTGGACTACATTAATTATAGTAATGTTTTATTCCTTTTTGATCTACGGTGATAATCACCCTAGTATTCATACCAAGCAGCAAAGAATTAGCGTGTTGAAAAAGGCAATCTTTAACTATGCTATTGCTACGATATGGTGGGTTCTTTTTACACAATGGTGCTTTGGCTTGCCACTCATGGATAAGGTGTTTGTTTGGACAGGTGGCAAATGTACTGGAATAGCGCAGGAGAAATTGGCTAACCACATTCCATCATATGGATCCTCGAGTATATTCACAGAGGTAGAGTCGGGTTTGGGCTACGAATCGAGAGCCATAACGTCCTATATGTGCAGAAAATTAAGAGGTAGCTGGGAAGGTGGCCATGATCCTTCGGGCCACGTCTTTTTACTTATCCACTCGTCTTTATATTTGTTTTTGGAAGCATTACCGTTCTGGGGTTCGTGGGCTTTATTAAAGCATCATTTGTGCCAGTTTGTAAGAAGTTGGAGACTGGCTAATGCTAGCAAACCAAAATCGATCATAAGTCTTTTTGCACAAAATCCCCACACTGTTATAATCCCATTGATCTCTTTGTGGTGGTTCATGCTATTCATGACAAATATATACTTCCACTCGATCGGTGAGAAGCTTGTGGGGCTAGTTTTTGGTTATGTTGGACTTTCAGTCGTCTACTATGTTCCTAGATGGTTATAGATACGGGGTTTAATAGCATTGTTCGTTATCTCATTTTTATTGTCTGATGCTTCGAGCTTATATGTCCCCAGATTTTCAGTTGAATGCTATCACCAGAGTCCAGTATCCAATCGTCATGATTTAAACAGATACTGCAGTCGATAGGATCTACGGATGCTTTCTATTATGAATCCCGACCATTTCCAGTCGTTTGACATATTGTGCACAGTGTGCACATACGACCGTTTGTCTGCACTGGTTGTCTACAAAAGAATGTCATCGCCGTATGTTCGAGTCACCTCTTTATTCTGTTTTCGTCTAAATTCATCCCAAGAAAAGAACTTACCTTCATACAAATACCAAGCACACAAGACCAGCATCCTAATCCAGCATGCACACGTCTTTGCATTTAAATAAATACGTAAATCGTAACATAATACAGTCCCTATTTTCTATATTTTAACCTAATTCAGAAATAGTATTAATAAAACACGAAATTGTGTCAACAATATTCGTCTCGCCGTACATCTTTTGTTTACAAAGTCATGAATTACTACATCTCTTCGTAATTGTAAGCTTTCCAATCATACACAGTCGTTTATTGTTAGTAGCACCTACATCGTCAAAAACGCGATCGTAACACGATTTGTAAATAGAAGACACCATTCTCAAAGCGCGTTTTGTTTTGTCCCTTACGTTCAGATGTAACAATTTTTCTACTCTGGTATAACTAAGAGATTAATTATAGAAATGGCACATACACCTCTAGGAGATTTTGAGTAGTAGGAGTAAACAGGATTGAAGAATTAGAGAAAAAAAAATCGACATTTGTTTTATAGTTTCTGTTCAACTTAGTGAAAGATATCATTCATAAGGGAAATAATATCAATTTGTCTAGCATTCCTTGTGTAAACAGTCTAGAAGTGATATATCTAGAAGCATTCTTGTTTAAAAAATTACGTTTGGTTAGAAAATAATAAATAAGGGACTAACAGCGGAAAGAGATAGGATAATATATTTTAAAGACTAAAGGTACAAGAAATAAGGGAAGAATGAATACGCTATACTTGTTAGTATTCTTCTGTCTAGACTTAATAAGAATATCGTATGGGTCGGTGTATGTTGGGTTTCCATTAGATGAACAATTGCCTAATGTTGCCCGTGTGAATGAGCCATATTTGTTTACCATGGCTAACACGACATACAAGGCCGAAGGAGAGGTGAGTTATACTGCTTCAAACTTGCCTAGTTGGATGTCTTTTGACGGTGGATCCAGGACGTTTACAGGAACACCATCAAAGAACGATTCTGGCGAGTTCAACATCACATTGACGGGTACAGACTCGAATGATGGCTCTACGTTGTCCAATGTGTATTCTATGATCGTTTCGGAAGACGAGGGATTATACTTATCGTCAGACGACGTGATGTTCACCGAAATTGCCAAATACGGCTACACAAATGGGCACGATGGGCTTGTAGTTAATGAGGGAGACACGTTCGATATCAAGTTCGATTCGTCTGTTTTCAAGTCTTCCTCTAACTCCACAAGACCAATCATTGCTTACTACGGAAGATCTTCTGATAGAAGTTCGTTACCTAACTGGATTAACTTTGATTCGGATGACTTGTCCTTTTCAGGAACAGTCCCTTATGTTACATCAGAGAACGCTCCATCCTTTGAATATGGGTTTTCATTTATCGCTTCTGATTACTATGGCTTTGCAGGTGCAGAGGGTATTTTCAAATTGGTTGTTGGAGGCCATCAATTGAGTACCTCATTAAACGAAACAATCAAACTCAATGGTACTTTGAAGAGCGAAATCGATGTTGATGTTCCTATATTATCAGTTGTTTACTTGGATGGAGAAACTATTTCCACTGCAAACATTTCCGACGTTTATGCTGAAGATCTACCTGACTATGTGACATTCCATGAAGACAATTTCACTTTAACTGGTAACTTCCCAGGAGAGTCAACTTTCGATAATTTCACCATTATTGTTGAAGATATGTATGGAAATTCAGTTGATTTACCATACCTGATTGATGCAATTGGGTCTGTTTTTACTGTCAAAGATTTAAGCGATGTGAATGCAACAAAAGGAGAGTTTTTCAGTTACGAACTTTTGAAATCTCTCTTTACTGATTTTAACAATACAAAGATTTCAGTTGATTATAATGCAGATTGGTTAACTTACCACAAAGACAACAGAACATTTACCGGTAATGCTCCTAAGAATTTGGATAAATTAAAGGTTAAAGTTTCAGCCTCTTCAGATTATGACAGCGAAACCAAGAGCTTTAATATCGATGGTATTTCAAAAAAGAAAACTTCATCCAGTTCGTCAAGATCTTCTAGTAGCAGATCCTCAAGCTCTGCTACATCTATATCAACTGCTAGCTCATCGGACACAGTAGCTCAAAATAAATCTAGTGGAATTAATCGTAAGGCGTTAGCCATTGGTCTTGGGGTAGGTATTCCATTGTTTTTGATTGCACTCGCAGCTCTTATACTCCTTTTCTGTTGTCTTAAAAGAAGAAAGAATAACAAGGAAGAGAATGGTGATCACGAGAAGGCAGCAGCAGCTACTGGAGCTGCTATGGGTAGCGGATCACCAGAATTAACTGGTCCAGGATTTGGCACCACCGTTGACTTGGATGACCGTGATGAAAATGCTAAACAATTGGCAGCCCTTAATGTTTTGAAGTTGGATGAAAAAGAAAAGCTAGCATCTGATGCACACAGTACTTCCTCGTCATTAACTCATGTCGAATCGGAATATAGTGATGATTCACGATACTTTGATGCATCTGAGAAACCTCTTAAATCATGGAGAGCAAATGATAAGTCAGATATTGCGAATGGTGGAAAGTTAGGAGCTGCAGGTGTAGGAGTCGCAGGAGCAGGTGGAGTTGCAGGACTGGCTTTATTATCCAAGGATAATAAGGTTAGACAATCAGATGCTTCCATGAGTACTGTTAATACGGAGCAATTATTTTCAGTTAGATTAGTCGACGACAATTCTTACAGAAATTCTAACCAGTCGTCATATGGTTCGGGACAATTTTTAAGTAATGGTTCATTAAACGCATTATTAAGAAGAGAAGAATCTGGAAATATTCAAAGATTAGACAGCGACGGTAATATCGTTGGAAGTGCTAATGGTTTGCTGAGAGATATCTCAGCACGCTCGAAAACCCCTTCTAGTGATTTAGACATTTTAATTGAAGAAAATTCTAAGGACCACTCAAACGATACAAACAATTCACATAACGATGCAACACTCATTCGTACTAGTAACGTCTTAGGCGACGATACCGCTAGTTTAGATTCCCGTTTCCAGGAATCAAGAAATACTTCAGGTCCTACAAGCTACCAGCAATTGGTGAATCAAAACAACGAGCACGGTGATTTTGCTGATGAATTCATAGCAACAAGAAACCCTAACAGTGAAATAAAATGGGTGGAATCAACTAGTACTGACAACTTAATTTCCCCAGCATCTGACAATTTCTTAGCCAATGATGCAAATGCAAATACACCTAAGTTAGGATATGACTTACAAAGCTCACCAATTAGGGGCTCAAACTTATCGGCCATTTCATTAGGAAGAACTAGCTCTGAAAATCCAAGAATTTCAAATGCATCATTAAATACAAAAGCAAAATTGGTTGATTTTACAAGAAAATCCAGCATGAGAGAATCTGCACATGAACCACATATTGACTTAGAGGGTGAAACTGCACAAATACACTATGATGATGATAGTGTGTAGATTCATTTTATTTTGGCTGGTTCATGTTAATATGGATTGATATTTTGAATGGCTATCTATTTGTTGCATTTGACTTAGGGTGAAGTAAAAGTTTCTGGGCTTAATTTGTTTTTTAATTTTTTGCATTGATAATGCTTTTATTCTTATAATGATATTTTGATTTTGGTTTTGATTTTGATTTTTATGGGTGTTTGGTTATACTTTTACTCTATTTTTAATTTAAAGGACTCACATTTTGTGAGTCTGATTGTACTACTAGTAATTTTTATATAATATATAATTTAATTGATATAATAATTTAAAAATTTAAGGAATATGTATTAGGATAAAATAGAACTTAGAATTGGTTTAAGTTAAAGTAGATCTTGAGTAAAATTAAAGTTTAGGCTTTGCACTTGTATCTGGTAAAGTGTCAACAAAATTAGCCGTATCTTGAGCTCTTCTTCTACCTTCTACGTATTCCATCATTTCGGAATATGTTTGAGGCATAATAGAACAGTAATCAGCTTCCTCGTCCTTGGAATTCTTTGGAAGGAAAAAGGAGTATATAAATGTACCTGATTCTTTAGCTTCAGCACTTTCTAAATGCTTGATGGTAGTATCAACTCTGACCTGAATCAACGTACCACATTCTGATAAGAATGCTTCGGGGTTGGATGATAATTTATTGGTTGAAGGTAAGGAGAACCCGAATGGAGTGTCATTGTAAGAATTACCCTTTTCGTGAATATGCTCGGTATAAGAAACAGTGGCTGTCATGGATAAAACAGAGCCAACTGGAACCGGTTGTTTGAAAGTAGTAGAATCCAACGACACAAATCTTGGAGCAGCCTTCGCAAAAGCAGCAGATGCACAATATGCCAATTCAAAAGACTGTCTTAACAAGTAACCACCAAAGATCATATAAGAATGTCTGTTTCTATATTGTGGTTGCATGTATAATGTGGATGACACACTGGTGTCTTTCATGAACGAAAAGTTTTTTGGGGTTTCAGCCTTAGCTTCCATGGACTTTGAAGCCTTCCATATTTCGTGAATCAATTTACATTCTTCTTCTGTTGGTTCAATAATCTTCAGATTCTTAGCAGCCAACTTCTTTTTGGCATTACGAGATTCTGCTCTGCGGTAATCAAGCCATTCTTTCTCGACCACTGGAAGTAATCTATTAATGGCAAAAGACTTGTGGGTAATTGGGTTTCTAGCAACAAAAGTGAAATTAGCACTCAAGAAGACATTTCCAATTGGTAAGGTTTCTTCGGTGATCGATTCAGGAATTTGACCCTCAAAAGCGTATCCTTTGACTGAAATCTCCATCGATGACCTTCCTGTCCATGTCACAGCACCAGCAAGCACGAAATTATAGTTTTGAATCTCATCTACTTTCTTCACCATATAAATACGATCCACTGATGCTGTCACATTCACCGGTTCGGCCGGTGAACAGTGCCTGTAAGCAATTCTCCCTGCCAAAGCATCCAAGTCCTGAAACAATTGACCCGCTCTCAATCTTCCAGAAGCATTAATATACGAATCACACAACCACTTGTCGTCTTTAAATGGAAGCGTCAAATAAGAAAACGACTCACTTCTGGTTTTTTCACCCACTTCGGTGGTCTTAGGGTTCATATACGAATAACTGTCCAACGTCTTACCTGCCTTCGTTTGCTTTTCTCTTTCTTGCAATGCATCCATCCAAGTAGCCTTATTAGGAAGTTTCTGGATATCGTTCTGGTCTGCCAAAACCGTAGCTGCTGCATCAGCGGCATCTGCTGCGTCATTCGATCCTGCTGAGTCTGGTCTGTGGAAATTAGTGGCCTTATATCTGTATGCCATGGGACGGGCCATCATCACACACGATGTGGCCCTGTTACCGTGCGCTTGTCTTATTAATGTTCTGAGCATCTTTCTATGCATATATACAAATTGTATCTGCTCTTTTTTACCTGAACCAATCAATATAAGGCCATTTACTATCTTATATATAGTCGTAGTTCGTCCCATCGCGACTTCTGCTCAATTCCGACCAATTCGACTACTCCTTCTGTTGAACTACTAACTATCGAGTCACGTGTAAATCCCCACTGAATCACCCCAATTCCGACCCTTCTTCGGCCAAATACTACCCATCCCTAACGTCTTTCTATCTTCCTATTCCCTCCGTTTCACCATCGTTCTGCCTCAATTGATCCCTCAAACGTCTGGATCCCCTCATTGCCCCTCTCATAGTTGTCTAGACTGAGATTGTGCCAGTTTTGTGGACCACAATTCCTTATCTGTTGGCTAAAAAGCCTATCTTGATGGGCTTCTCTCGCTTCGTGGGCTACCGGGTGCACCCATCAATTCTAATGTTGACCCCGACAGGCTGGGAGTAAATTGCCCGGTCCCCATCGGAGGATGTTCGCGGGTAGGCTCCGGGACATGCTTATATATTCCCCTCCTTTTTTTGGAACAGCACGACGAGACCAGAACTGGGACTAACATGTAAACTTGTATGGCTAGCAGCAACCTGTAAAATATCGGAACTACATTGCCGAAGTAGTGTACCTTGTTCAAAAGTTGATACGGTCTTCATCTGTCCGTTTGGTGGAATCTTTCCCATCAAAGGTCATCTTAAAGTAGTTTATACTGGGATTAATTCGGACAGGAAACAGTTCTAAGATTGAATAGGCATAGGCTTGGAATAATGGTTGCTTCTAAAATATCAAACGTCGCAAAGACAGCCAGTTTGGCTGCTCAAGCATTGAAGACTTCGGGTAGCGCTAATGGCAGAACCTTAGCGCAAGCAGGTCAGTACCACGCATTAAGAATGGCAGGACAACGTCCAGCCTCGTCAGCTTCAGGTCCACAGACTATGACAGTTAGAGATGCATTGAACTCGGCCATTGCAGAAGAATTGGACCGTGATGACGATGTGTTCTTGATGGGTGAAGAAGTCGCTCAGTATAATGGTGCTTACAAGATCTCAAGAGGATTATTGGATAGATTTGGGGAAAGAAGAGTGATTGATACTCCAATTACCGAAATGGGTTTCACTGGTTTGGCTGTCGGATCTGCATTGGCCGGTTTAAAGCCAATTTGTGAGTTCATGACCTTCAACTTTGCTATGCAATCGATTGATCAAATCATTAACTCGGCTGCTAAGACCTACTACATGTCTGGTGGTAAACAACCATGTAACATCACCTTCCGTGGTCCTAATGGTGCTGCTGCTGGTGTTGGTGCCCAACACTCTCAATGTTACGCGGCTTGGTACGGTTCGATTCCAGGTTTGAAGGTTTTATCTCCATACTCGGCTGAAGATTACAAGGGTTTGTTCAAGGCTGCTATCAGAGATCCAAATCCAGTTGTTTTCCTTGAAAACGAAATGCTGTATGGTGAATCATTCGAAATGTCCGAAGAAGCCTTATCCTCCGACTTTGTCTTGCCAATTGGTAAGGCCAAGATCGAAAGACAAGGTTCCGATATTACTTTAGTTTCCCACACCAGAAACGTCATGCACTGTTTGCAAGCCGCTGAAAAGTTGGAAAGCGAATACGGTGTTAAGGCTGAAGTTATCAACTTAAGATCTATCAAACCTTTGGACACTGATACCATCATTGAATCCGTCAAGAAGACTAACCACTTAGTTACTTGTGAAGCCGGTTTCCCAGCCTTCGGTGTTGGTTCTGAAATCTGTGCCCAAATCATGGAATCCGAAGCCTTTGACTATTTGGATGCTCCTGTTGAAAGAGTCACCGGTTGTGAAGTCCCAACTCCATATGCTAAAGAATTAGAAGACTTTGCTTTCCCAGATGTTGATATTGTCATGAGAGCCTCTAGAAAAGTTTTAGGTTTATAGATTTTTTAAAACTCACTTCATCATATAAAAAAAATAATTGTCTTTCCTTTTCATAAATAGAGCTAGGAAGATTCCATATTTGCCAATGATATGTATCATAAATTAATATAATGTTTCACTTACTCTGCTGTAGTTCTGAATTCGACTACTGTAAAACTCTGGAATTTCTCATCAGTATCGCGCGTGAATATCAGAAAACATAAAGTTACAGCTGGACATAAATAGTAGATTAAGCTAGCAATTATTAATGTCAGAAGACCACCAAGTTCATAAACGAATTGGGTCAGCTGAACCCACTTTCGCTGAAAATCAAATCAACAATCCTCGTGCTGGCTTTGAGGTGGAGAATGATGGCTTATTGCCTATATCACATCAAGAGTTGAAAGATTCTAACTTAAAACCCAAGTCTTCTAGAAATACTTCCCGAAGTTTGAATAAGATCGATCGACCTGCATTCATTGTTCTAGTAATCTTGTACTTACTACAAGGTGTCCCGGTAGGATTAGCATTTGGATCGGTCCCTTTCATATTGAAATCAAAGTTATCATATTCCCAGGTTGGTATATTCTCATTGGCAGCATATCCGTATTCTTTGAAATTATTGTGGTCGCCTATTGTTGATGCTATATACCACCCAGCTATTGGGAGAAGAAGATCATGGATCATTCCTATCCAAACTATATCTGGATTGACTTTGATCTACCTTGGTCTGAAAATTGACTATCTCGTATTGGATCCTGAAGCTCACTTGAAGACAATTACCCTGTGCTTCTTTTTATTAGTATTCTTTTGTGCCACCCAGGATATAGCTGTCGATGGATGGGCATTAACATGTTTATCTCCTGAATGTTTGTCATACGCTTCAACTGCCCAGACAGTTGGAATAAATACTGGGTATTTCTCTTCGTTTACGATATTTCTCGCTTTGAGCTCCCCAGATTTTGCCAATAAATACCTAAGAACTGTCCCTATAAACGAAGGCCTATTCTCATTGGGCCTGTATTTGAATTTCTGGGGTTGGATGTATTTGATTGTTACGGGTCTCTTATTTTTAATCCCCGAGGACCCTCCACATTTGGCGAAACATAACATGGCTAAGCTTTCTAATGAAAAAGCAAAGGCTGAATCTATCTATAACAAGAACTCGAAGATGTCTAGTAATTGGGCCTCATTGAAGCATGTCTATAATTCAATGTATCAGGTATTAAAGTTACCAAACGTACAAACGTTTGTTGTTATCTTGTTAATTGCCAAATTTGGGTTTCAAGCTAGTGAGGCAGCAACTAATTTGAAGTTATTAGAGAAAGGCTTATCTAAAGAGGATTTATCTATTACCGTTTTAATTGACTTTCCGTTTGAAATGATATTTGGCTACTATGCTGGACGTTGGTCCAACGGCAAAACACCATTGAAGCCTTGGCTATTCGGATTTGCTGGCAGGCTATTTGGAGCTATGTTAGCACAATTGATTGTTTATTTTTTTCCAGAGAATGGTAATGTCTCATCAGGTTATTTCCTTTTAATTATTTTGCAGCATTTAATTTCTTCCTTTATGTCTACAATCCAATTTGTTTCATTATGCGCATTTCATACAAAAATTGCAGATCCTGCTATAGGAGGTACATACATGACTACTTTGAACACTTTGTCTAATTACGGTGGTACTTGGCCTAAATTGATTGTTTTATACCTAATTGATAAGTTTACTTTGGCAAAATGTCAACCAGCTACCCAAGTTTCTGCAATTGCCGAGAATTTGGATTTTTACATAACTTCAGAAGCCCTTAAAGAAACATGTAAGAATGGTGGTGGAAGAGTAATATTTTTGAGAGATGGATATTACTATACAAATTTCTTCTGCATTGTTTGTGGTATTTTCATATTATTTTGGGTCAAAAAGAAGGTGACATATTTACAAAGTTTACCTAATAGTGCATGGAGGGTAAATAAAGTCGTATAGATATATTATTATATTAGGTTTAAAAAAATAACTTAGTATATATAATTAAATTGAATAGAATTAAACAAATATATTAACAATTTTGAATGATTTGGTTATATATTAGTTGATGAAACACTTGCAAGCTCAGATCTATTGTAAAAATTATCACTCAAAAAGTCACTTGGCAGAAATGGGGTCTTGGAATCGTGGGAAAGCTTCTTAGATATGGAAGAATAGTTGCTTACAATTGATGGTATTAGCGAAGTGTTTAAAATTGATGTGTTAAAATGACTATTACTTCCATTTTCATTAAACATAACGGAGTTCAGTGAGGTTATTGATGCACCTGATTTAACTGCATTAATGGAGTCATTTCTTGAAGTTGAGTTTGCAACGCTATTTAGTATGGTTTGTTGTGATGAAAATTGATGTCTCTTGTCTAAAATGGAACGAGAAATATAATGAGATGGTGGTTTAGTCAACGTATAATTAACAGTATTCAATAAAGATGTCGTTTCATGATGGTTAGATAAACCTCGGTGACTTCTTCTTCTTCTATCATTAGTAACAAAATGGTCTTCTGATTCGTCTTGGTCTTCGTTAATGCCATTAATCAAGTGATCATTAGTATACCAAGCAGGAGTTTGGAAATGTAAAGACGAATCGTCCTCATAAACAGTTTTATTTTTTTTGCTTCCGTTCCAGGTTCTGTGGTAGTCTGACTTGTTCAAATCATTGATATTACCGTTGCCATATTGCACAAATACCAGGCTATCTGACAGAAAATCTGGATCCAATGTGCTGCATGGTGTATTTGAATCATCGTAATACAAGCATTGTAACAATAAAATAGTATCGAAAAAAAAAGTTATCAAGCTACTAGTCACATATGGTATATTTGCAGTCATCATAGAATTGAATGCATCAATATCTTTCTTAAAAATTATGCACGAACTAGAAACAATTGATATTACATACAAAAAGTTTCCGATCATAGCCAATAGAAATGTGTAGGGTGAAAGACCATTAGTAGACCTTGTTTTGTAATTTCGTATAATTTGAGGCGGACGAGAGCTCACATAGGATACTGAGCATATCCATGCTGGCATTGAATTCTCTTCGAGAGAAATAATCTTTCCTAAACTTGATGATAAGGCATCCCTAATGGCCGATAAGATATTATTAATTGATTTGCGAGCTAGTGACTTAGATGGTACTTCTATTGATCCCTTGGTATCATAATTGATCGGAGAAGCATCTGAAGATCGTATTAACGCACTTGAACTTAATGAAGTCTTCAAAACTTTATCCCCAAATCGACCGTTTCGGTGAGAATGTATATTCTGCAGACTACCATAGTCTTCATGACTACGTTGCCCAAATCTATTAGACCTTGTAACTGTTTTAGGATCATAGAGCCCTGGAATTTCATTTTGGTTTGTAGGCACTTCTTCAGGGACCTTTGCCATATGTGGATAAACGTTTGTATAATACCAATATTGTGCACCTAAAACTAATCCCATAATACAATGATATACCCCAATGCACATCTGAAAAGGAGTTCCATTCAAAACACTCCCCACAAAATTAGATATATCCCCACATATCCAGAATATCACGAACAATAATGAAAGACCTTGAACCGACCGGTTCAAATGATTCTCAATAATTTGGGGTACCTGAACCAATAACCAAACAATAAAAGACGACATCCCTGAAACCTGTGATATAGCTACTAGAATTACTCTATCGTCATTGTGAGTACTGATATTAGCGAATCTTGTGTGAACAGATGTCAGGAGCATCAGATCCATCATTTCCGAATACTCTTTAATTGAAGCATAGTTTGATAAGCCCATTCTTCCACCGTTTCAAATAATATCACCATAACTCAAATATACAAGCAATATTCGAACTACTAACTAATAATAGATATGGACCAATTGTTTTGATTTTGAAGTACAGACAATACTAGCCAAATTGCGTTTTGATAAAAGATAATGAGAATTGATAACGGGAGCGTCGAAAATTTTCAAATTGATAGAAATAGTTTTTTTTACAAAAAAATACGTAGATTCTGTAAGAATATCATCAACTAAATCTGAATTCTTATACCTGATAGTTGAAAGAATTCACATTACAAAACGAAAGAAGCAGGTTGTAGCAGTTTAAATATGTATGAGGTGATTTTCATTTTTGCCATAACTTGTGGAAATCAAATATATATATAAAATTATTTTGAAACTTATGGTATCTGATATATGTCATAATAGAACATTTATATGTCACAGTTGTCTGCCTTAGGATTGTAACTACCCATGACCAGAGAATTCGAGTTCAGGTTCTTGTTAAACCAGTTTGTGAGTTGAATATGATAAGAATTTTCACGTATCAGATAAGACTTGTCTGTCGGGTAGAATAGTAATATGCTTTTACTTAGCAGTCTACCTAGCCAAATCTAAGCTTTAGTCTAATGTAGCACAACACTGGAGCCATTTTGCAATCAAAACTATACTGGCTATTACATCCGGCATATAGCTTTATAGATATGAGTGATGATGATTCTTCAGATGATGGGCCATATATGTACATGCTTTCTAAACGACTAGTGGATCTCCGATGATAGAAGTATTAGCCAACGATAGATTAGGTAAAAAAATCAAGGTCAAATGTATGCCTACCGATACAATAGGTGATTTAAAGAAGATAATTTCACTACAAATAGGTACATCGTATGAAAAAATCGTATTAAAGAAAGGATACCAGGTATATAAAGATCATATTACTTTGGATGATTATGAAGTTCACAATGGGTTTAATTTTGAATTATATTACAGTTGATAAACAATTCTAGTATATTATGATCGTAAATATAGATTCAATTGATATAAATACTAATAAGATGATGAAATGTAGATATAAAGTATGCATATTAAATACAAGGGAGATATTTCGTTATAATAAGAAGTCATAAAAAGTATTCTACATGTTGCTGGGTACGAGATTTTCCGTTATAGAAGTCGCCAAACGAATCGTTGCCATTGATCCAGTCTCCATTCATACCTTTCCCACTAATTGTATCCTCATCATTTTCTGGAGATGCATCAAAGACGTTAAAGAACTGGCCAGGCAAAACTCCATTTATTACGCCTAATCCTTTATCATAGGGGTCCTTCTCGTTGTTATTGCTATTATTGTTCTTACTCAGGTAATTTGAATGGAGCACCTCTAGTACACTCGCCTTATTTCCACACCTGTAGCAATAATTTGGAGCCGACCATACTGTCAAGCATTTGCCTTTCCAGTAGCTTACATAGCCTTCGTTACATAACTGATGAGCACGTACCAATTGAACCAAGTCATTATCGTTGCAGAATTTTTCTATAACATCAAACCCGAATAGGTACCCTGCTCCTCTTGGTGATAACTTGAAATCCATAATTTCTGGATCTGGATCTGACCAAACCAAATCGGCCATTATTCCATCATGGGGTATTTCTTTAAATCTATCAATAGCTCTAACTTGATCTAATTGTTGACAACTTGGTGATAAGCCTCCATGAGTGGTGAAAATCTTCCCATCTATAGTTGCGCCTAGTGGCAAATAATCAAATAAGTCTGTAATATATAACCAAACGTCTACGGATCCACCGTATTTATTCAAAACTTCCGAATAGAAGCCGTAATTCGTCGTAATAGTTCTCGATTCGTGGTTTCCCCGTATTAAAGAAACTCTATCTGGATATCGAAGTTTCAATACTATTAATAATAGTATGGTCTCCACCGAATAATATCCTCTATCCACATAATCACCGAGAAATAAATAGTTAGTGTTGGGCGGTGATCCACCAATTTGAAAAATTTCCAATAAATCGTGGTATTGTCCATGTATGTCGCCTACTATAGTTACTGGCGATTGTAGTTGCATGATATTCGGTACTGACAATAGTTGAAGCTTCAATGTATGGCATAGTTGCTGGATGCTTTCTGGTGGTAATAATTTGGGAGGTTTATGTTCAAATAATTGTACTAAGCAGTAATCTAGATCTGTGGTGGGTATAGAAAAGGATTCCGTCATCATTCATTAGCTAATTATTACACTCTTCTATTGTCTATTGAATCACTTATTCATATACCCCAATCAGTAGATGTGTGGTTTTATTTGTTTCAGTACCACTGGATAAGAAATTTTATTTACTGTTTGATAAGATTACACGCGGAAACAGAATTTTTCACTTTAGATATTGTTCTATACTATAAGTATCCTATACACACCATTAGCGATATATGTTTACGATTGTGAGATAGTAGACTTTGGATCTTTACATAAGTCATCAATAGATTTGCTTAAAATATCTAAACCTTCTTCAATTACTTCGTTAGGAATGTTTAAAGCTGGAACAACTCTTAAAACATTCATACCTGCACTGATAACCAATAAACCATTTTCTCTACATTTAGCGACAACGTCACCAACATCTAAGTTACCCTTAAGCTGAAGTCCTAATAATAAACCTCTTCCCTTAACTTCATCAATGTGGTCAGGATATTTGTTGGCAATTTTTGATAAGCCTTTAGTGAATTTTTCGGATTTTTCTTCAACTGCTGTCAAAAATTCTTTGTCACTCACTTGGTCAACGACGTAAGATCCAATTTTACATCCAAGAGGGTTACCACCGTAGGTAGTACCGTGGTCTCCAACCTTCAAAACCTTTTCAATATTTTCTGAAACCATTACTGCACCGATTGGGAAACCATTTCCTAAGGCCTTAGCCATAGTTAAAATATCAGGATGTGCTTCTTCTGGCAAGTCGGAATGTGCCCATAACTTACCAGAACGGCCCAAACCACACTGAATCTCATCATAAATTAATACAACATCATTTTCGACACATAACTTCTTCAATGAAATCAAAAATTCTGGATTAATGGTATTGACACCACCTTCACCCTGAATTGGTTCAATAATGACAGCGCATGTCTTTTCCTTGCTAATAAGACCTTCTACACTAGCAATATCGTTAGGTTGTGCAACCTTTACGCCGGGAACTAAAGGAGCGAAAGGTTTTTGGTATTTTTCATTAGATGTAACTGATAATGAACCCATAGTTCTTCCATGAAAGGAATTAGCAAAACTAATGATTTCATATTTGTCATCACTAAAACTCTTACCATACTTTCTAGCGAATTTCAATGCTGCTTCATTCGCTTCTGTTCCTGAATTACATAAAAACACTCTCTGAGCTTCTTTCATACCACCTGAATTGATAGTTTTAGTAACTAATTTATTAGCTAATTCACCAGCATATAAATTGTGGTAGAGATTGGAACAATGCATCAATGTGGCAGCTTGATCTGAAATGATTTCAGAAATTTTACTATGAGAATGGCCCAAACAAGTGACAGCAACACCAGCACAGAAATCAATATATTGTCTGTTTTCTAAATCATACATATGCGATCCCTTTCCGTGTGTCATAACAACATTAGGACGAGCATATGTCGTCACGGTAAAAGGTTTAGTTATAGTGTTAATGTATTGGCCCGTATGGGAATCTTCTGATGCATCTGGGATCGATGTATTGTTCAATAAACTTGGAGTAGTAGAAAACTTCTTAGCCACGCAAGAAGCAAGACCAGGAATTCTTTTACTGCTATCTTTGCGTAATGATCTTGGAATATATCTAAGCATTATAACTGAAGGATTTGCTATTATTCTTGTCGAATATGATATATGATGAATATAGAAAATTCATCAAGAGATTTTACATCGCGGTTGACTCACAAAATTCCTCGAAATTACTCGATCGGGTAATTCGTATTAAAATATGTACTATATGCTTTGTATGACTGCTCTGCAGACTAATACCTATTAATATCAATAGTAACCTCTATCTTATTGGTTCTAACACTATGGTCCACTCTCTCAACGGAATGCTGAATAATTCTATTAATTTCAAATCTTAATCTAGACTCATCATCGGGATTACCACCTTTCATAGTTATCTTCAAGCCAACAACATACAATTCATAGTTGAATTTAGATATGAATAGCTTTTCAATGTTGTACGAATTTTTATAACAGTCAAGAGTTAATATTTTATCAATTATTGATGATTTCAAAACATGGTAATCGTAATCAGAGTAAGGATATGATAATAACAATACACCGCCCAATAATTTCACTAATTTCCATCCACCGTAACATAATAAAAGAGCAATAATTAAAGTAGTAGCTTCATCTATGTCTATGTTAATTTGTGAAATTATGCTGGAGGGAAGTAATGGGACAGTCATTAAACAAATGGAATATGTTAATGTCAATAAATGAGTGGGATTCTTGGCCATAATGTTGGCAAACTTTTGCAAGCCATATAAACTTAAGGGTCTTGCTTCTGATTCAATTTTCTTCATTTCTTTATCCAAAATACCCCCTTTCGGTTTACGGTTTGATCCAACTAAAGTAGCATTTTCATCAGACGACGATATCATTTCACTGATTCTATCGTAAGCTAAAATATACCTGGACGTTATTAAAGTTACAACTATAGTAACAATTAAGATCAATTCATATATAAACCAATTAGCCAGATGCCCGTGTTCTCCATGAATATGATGTGACAGGTGCTGCTCGCCGTCATGCTCAACTGAGGTATCTTTGACCACCATAGAGATCACAAATTCCTCTAAGGAATGACTGATTAAATCACAGCCAACCATGATTAAAGATGCGCTCAATGCAAAACCAACCAAGACTTCTAAGCGTCCCAATCCAAATGGGTATGCTATGGATGAATTATTCCAAACTTCAAAATTAGACATGATATCTACAAACACGATAACCAAAGTTCCCAAAGAATCATAGAAAATCAAATGAGCTAAAGTTGACAACGAAGGTAATTTGAACTTGAAACCGACTAGAAAGACGACTAACGATAAAGTTAAATGGCAAAATGACCATAATAATTTAGATTTTTGACTGGAATTAATCGATGCAAGTGATTCCTTGAAGGTAGGAATTGGATACAGATCAGCAATAGTTAACAATTCATTATTTGCGTTCACTGCTGGTGGGGGTTCCTGAAATAAATTCATAGAAACAGATGAATGCTTATATTTATGTCCTTTTCTATGCGCTGGCTTTACCAGCAATGTATGGGGACCATTATTCATAAGCTCTTGAGGCTGAAAATTAAAAGGCTGGTAGTTCTTACTAGGGGATGACGAGCGACGAACAGGAGACTTTGATCTATATGAACGTGCCAATCTTGTAGGAGACGATGATCTTGTGGGCGACGAAGATCTAGATGATGACAGAGGAGCAACTGGAGGAACAATTGTAGGCGGAGGTAAGTAGTTATTCTTTGTAGTAGCAAGGTGAATAGAATTTCTAGCCCGAGGTGTATTAAATGCAGATTGCACTGGGCTGCCGTCCTCTGAAATTGGATAATGGTTGGAATCCATCATAAATATGGCCGACTTAGGCCTAGCCCTTCCTGAGTTAGAATTTGATCTTATATGCGACGAAGCTGATGCCTGTAATATAGGTGAGTTGGTCAACGATGAATTCGAATATCTTCTTTCATTAAAGTTAGGACCATTAGTTGTAGGACTTAAACATGCACTTGGCGTACCACCTCCAAATGGATTGAACACAGAATTATTGGTGTCTGGTAAGGAATCAGATGAAAAATTAGCACTAGCCAAAAACTTCAAATCTGGTGGCTTAGAGATCCCTGTGGGTTTGGTTTCCTTGGTTGTTTCCCCCTTGTGCATAGAATTAGGGTGAAATTTAGGTGATTCCATTAGTCTCGTATTGGTATTGGAATCTATACTTGAAATTTCATCATCATCTTCTTCTTCTACTCGATTATATGAAATTGAGTTTTGATCCATATTACAGTTATGGCCTTATGTATAAACGAATAAGCTTTCAACTGAAAATTGTTGGTCTATCGTCTAATCAATTATTAACGTTGATAATCATTATCTACGTGTAAGTTCGAGTAAACATATGTGCGTTGCGAACAATGAAATTTTAATCAGCACAAAATCTTCTATTCACTATATACACTGTAAAGGTTATGGGGGATTCTCTTTGGTTGTGAATGCATCAAAAAGCAGTAGATTGATACAACCATTATTTAATTCGATACCAGTATCTTCTAATAATTCGTAACTTTTTAATTTGAACGCCTTGGAAACATTCTGCTGAGTTTCGTTCAAGAGATCAAAAGCACTGCTAAGAGCTTCACGTCTCGAAGGTAGCAATATCAAATTGCTGTCATTTAAAGCATGTATATCACCCTCTTTCTTTAATTCAGATCTATCTAACATGAGGGCACACAGTACCTTTGAATTGTCAGTATACTTTTTTAATGGATATGAAATGTTAGGCTCTGAAAGATTGAAAACAGATGATAAATTTGGAATATTCGATAGGTTCAGCACCCCAAAGTACTTAGAATTACCACTTTCCACGTCTGCAGCATCATTATTTGGTCTTGATACATGATCATTTGCTGGGCTATTATGTTGATGATTGTTGGTCCCTTCAATAGTCATATCATCAGTTAGATTATTGTCTGTATTAAGAGTCATTGACAGAGTGATTGAACTCTTCATCAACAATAACAAGTCATACAATAAAATTCTCAACTTCTCATTGTTTGAGCATAGAAATTTTGATTCAAGTAATGCAATTAAGTTTTTTATAAAATGAAAGCTCTGTCCATCTTGCTCAATAATAATTGAAGTTAAAGAAAGCTTGTGAATAATTAGAATCCTCAAGAAAATTGAAATTGCATTATATACATCCCTTCTGCTATCATCAATTATGTTCGAATTTGCCAATTGCAATAACTTTTGTAAGAACCTCGATAAATCGTTGAAAACATTAGAAGAAGTAGTAACTGTATTTAGAGAAGAAACCGAAAATTTCTTAAAGTAGTCCTTCAATATCGATAGGAGGTCAGTTTTACCATCACTACTCGTCAAATACACCCTATTGTCATTGACGTTGGAGGAAACATCAAACTCCGTGTTGCACAAAAAATTATGCTCCAAGATGAATAGAATATTTAACTTATGTTCCCACGAAAGGAAATTGAAGAGTTCCCCAAAGTAAGAATTATAGGAGACGAAGTGAAACTTCAAATTATTTAATAATACATCAAGCATGTGTTTCAACTTCTCTATCGATTTATCCTTATTTGAGTCATGTAATTCATTTAAAATAATGATTTTAATTAAGATTTGGCATACCGGCAAATTGAACTCGTTAATCAAAGAAGCTAATCTTGGTAAATCATTGCTGTTTCCAATAGGTTCGTCAGTTATATATACAAGCAAATTAAGGAATGAAATAATATCTGAGTTGTTAGCCACTTTTAATAGACCATCCATAAAAAACTTAGTATTAGATATGCAAAACTGCCTGAAAAAGCTTAAAACCTTACTATTGTATTCTCTTAAAGCGTAAGAGTCAAGAACTGTTTTTGTTTCTCTTGCAAAACTATCTAACAACATAATAAATATATCATTAGAATGGCGTTTAACATATAAATAACGGATACAACTCAATGCCAAAATTTGGTCATTGAATAGATTTCTGCTATCGCTTTCTTGATTTCCGAATAGCAATTCGTAAGTGACACTATCAATTTGTTCATTTGATAGTTTTAATTCCAATATAGACCTTAAAGTCTGAAGTAAATCGTGGATTTGATAAACTTCGAAGTATAATAACTTTTTGAATAATGTGGTTATCTTTTCGATATCAGACTCTGCTCTAACCAAATCTCTTAAGACTTGTTTCATGATGTCAAAGAATTTACCTCCGGTTGTCAATTCTAAGACTTTTTTAGAATTTATTAATAATCTCATGCATATGTTCTCATGCAATTCATTAAATTTTCCAATATTCTTAAAGTAATATTCCATTATAAAGTTTATTGACTCTTCAGAGTTTGAGGCTTCAGTAAATACCTCATTACCAATATTAAGTTGAAGTGTGCTAATGAATTCTGTAATATCTTTATTATTCAAAAGTTTAATTGGGACTTCTAATAGAAAATCTAAATCATTTCTGAAGTCTGATGCCGAATAACTATCATTATTCTTTTGTGGTACATTGGTGTTTGCATGAATTCTCATTGGAGAATCAACAGTTTCTTTAGCAAAAAGTAATTGGTTAAAATTTTTTGATTTCGATGCGTTATCATGATTATCGTTGGAGCTCTTATCGTACGTGCGATCACTTTTTTCAACTACATTATCTATGAAGTACCATACATCACTGAAGTTATAGTAGTCATTATCTCTGGTCAGCAAATCTTTATAGTTGAGAATAATTAATTTGAAAAGTTCGTATCCAGTAGTAGTAGACTCATAGCTTTTTCCAGCTATAAATTTAACCAACTTGAAATGCCTAATAATCAATTTGCTAATTAAATATAGCGAATCCATGTAACAAATTATAACTTTCCCTTCATTTCTCAAAATAAACTTTATCAAGACCTTGAAAAATACTGTTAAGTTATCACACAAGGCGTAGAAATTATAAAGACTGGTTATAATGTTAGGATTAATATGAATCAATTTCGGAGATTTTGTTATAGATGTCTTAAGTTCATTTGTAAGCCAATTCACCAACAAAAACTTAAGTCCAACTTTCAAGTTTTTAATATAAGTTAATTTTTCTTCACGATATTCATCAAAAGAATTCATCATTAGTCTATCTACTAATTCTTGCTTCAAAATTAGTTTACCTCTTTCAAATTTTTCCTCAAAATTAAAACCATTGGGTGTCCATTTTCTTAAGATACTGTCACATTGCTTATTATTTAAGACTGGAAGATTCTGTAAAATAGCTAAATGAGTTGCTACCAGTGAACTATTTTCATCATGAGACTGACCTTCGTCCGCACTGGGTGATACATAGAATATCCCTGATGCTATTAATTTTCTAAGGTATGTTGATATCGTAATAACCTTCAATTGATATAATTCATTAATCAAAACATACAAATTATAATCAATTATATCCACATTCGTACAATGAGCCAAATTATATATAATCTCAAGTATTTCATTCTCAAACTCAGCCTTAAGACTATTAGAATTCTTGATATTAATATTTTGTAGGATCTTTCTTTTCAAAAAGTTGCAAATTATCAAAATATCTTCACTCGAAGATTTTTGCTCACGATATATCGTGATGGCCCAATAAATCACTACTTTCAAATTGACCCTCCAATCGTTAGAATTTTCAGGTGAAGAAGATATTGAATTAGGCATTAACAATTCTGCAAGATTATCATTTAGTTTGAGTCTATCAAGTTGCTCAATAATATTTAATGTGTCATCGCTATTTCTATTAATAAAATAATTCTCGCCTTCAATAGTATCATGTGTCTTCTTTTCAGAAAATATAGCATCATAGTTCTGTATATCGTGCAGAAGCGATTGCTGAATACTTAAGCTCCCTCTTCGATCGTTCGCTAAAATTCTAGCTGAGTTAAGATCGTTGAAATTAGAAGATTGCACATCTTTCATACTTAACATTAAACTTTCATTTCTGTATTTAATCAACTTGAGTTGTTTTCTAATTTCACTTTGTTCCTCTGAATCATAATTGTTAGGGCTATCACTCAAAAGGATCTTATAAAGAGTTTCATTCACAAGAATCCAGTAATTAGGAATAATGAAAACATTAGTATTATGTTTGAATAAATAATTAACAGTGTCAGATATACTGCTCAATAGTTTCGATTTTAGGTTCAGAGATAATGCCGCTGTATGGTTTTGCTTGTGTGCATAGTTGGTGGATTTTATATTATAAGTTGGAATCCTCTCAATAAAATAATAGTTTAGCAATAAAAGTTCGCTTAGTTCCTTTGATAAATAATCCAAGTCCAAGACATCTTTCCAGAACATTTTAACTATAGTCATTGAAACTAATCTTTGACCATAATTCAAATCTATATCAACTAACCATTTATCAAGTGTTGCATCTTCGCCTTCAGATCTTGAAAAGGCGAGAAGCTCAGATATGTGTGACTGATCTAAAGGCAAACCTTCCTTCAAGAACTTTAAAATAGATGTAAGAAAAAAACTTTTGTCTAGTAAACACTCTATGTATAACGCTTGAAGATAATTCAAAAGATAATTTAGCTTGGTCAAATAAGCTTGTTTTTTTTCTTGTATTGTTATGCTGCACATGTCTTTCGAAAACTTATAAAAGTAATCAACCAATTGATGAGTCCATTCTTGTAGCCATTGCGTCTCAAAAGACTCGGAGGCTACACATTCAATTGGGTGGGAATTATTAGAAAGTCTAGACTGATATTTCTTTCTCAATGCCAATAACTCGCTGAATAAAACACATTTGGTTAACCATAATGCTCGTGAGGTAGGGATATTCTTGTTGCATAAAATATCTACTAGCATCTTGTTTTTTATACCGTGAGGTAACTTGTTTGATATCTTCAGTAATGGTTCATCCGGATTAGCGAGATCCCGAAGCCATGCTTCTTTTTTCAGCGCTGTTAGGGTAACTCTAGGTGGTATCCTGAACTTATTTGAATCATGTCTTATTTTATTAATTACCTCATTTCTAGTTTTATAGGAGTTGACTAAATGCTGCGATAATTCTTTAAGAACTTTATCGCAATTACTACTGGAAGAAAATAAAGATGCTTGGATCAAATTCCTAGCAGAATAGTACTCATTCGCAACCAGGGGACCTTCGAAGTATCCCTTGTTGAGGTATGATTCATTATTTAGTTTTTCAACTTCCGCTTGCGATTTACCTTTGGGCAAATGTGTCGTATCTTTCCATGGTTTAAAGTCAGGATAAGTCAATTCGCCTGTAGAACTATCAGATGTGTATTTGCATTGTTCTGGAATGGATTCAGATGAATTGCTAAGATCATTTAAGGGGTATAGTGGTATTGCAGGTTTATCCATGACATATTTCATTGCCATTAACTCATCTTTGGTACTATTAGAAATAGATGTCCTATTATGTGAGGATAATAAACTATTCCTATTCTTTGTTTTCGACATTTCGATTCTTTCACTTCTTCTTAACCTCTCATTTGTATTAGATTGAATAATAGTCTAGAAGATATCTATGTCTAGTCTCTATATCTAGCCATAATAAGGCCAACCTCATTTTTTGCGGTGAAATACATATATGTGATCATGTGCGCATACTACAGAAATCAATGGTCTATGAAGCAAATCAATTTATTATATACTGTATCTGATATGTTAACACAAAATTGTCGAAACATGAAGCAAAAGTAGCTTACCAATCATCGTCATCTTCTTCGTCTTCTTCATCACTATCATGAGTGGCACCTTTCCTCTTTTTTAATGCATCTGCTAAGGAGCCAGCTAAGTTAGTCTCTTCATTTTTCTTAGCTTTTAAAGCGTCTGCTAACCCATTACTCAAACCAGTACCATTCAGAGCTGGTGCCTGTTGCTGACTCTGTTGTGCTTGAGATGCTGAGCTTAATTGTGGTGGTGGTGGAGGTGCCGATTTAGCATTTCCTGCTGATGTGCTTGCAGGAGGATCGCATTCTACGACATAGGCCGCAGGTACCCAACCTTCTTTAGATTCATCTAAAGTCTTTGCTAACCACCAGCCATTATCCTCTTTGCGAGTAATATAGACAATAGTATCTTTTGAAATTGGTAACTCGGAAGCACTTCCAGTACCTTGGAAATCGTATGCTGCTTTAAAGGTTGGAAACTTAGGTTTTGGAGGTTGTGATACAACAGGTGGTGGAGGTGGAGGAACACTTTTCTTCTGTGGAGGTGCAGGGGCAGTCTTCTTAGCAGGTCTTGAAGGTGCTATAGGCTTTTGTACTGAAGGCTGCTGGCCAAATGAACTAGGTGCTGGAGGTGGTACCTTTCTTTGCGATGTATTTTGAGTCGGTGGTGCTGTATGGTGGAACGCTGCTTGAGCTGCTTGAGCTGCTTGTTCTGGATGTGCATGTGTTTGAGTATCTGGTGGTGCATATCCCCGAGATTGGGACTCAGATTGATTTTGTACGGGAGGAGCAACATTCTGTTGTGTTTGCTGAGCTGGGGGAGCTGCGTGTTGTGTCTGTTGGATTGGGGGTTGAATGTACGATGGCCTGTTATTTTGCACAGGTTTAGCTACTGCTGGATGTTGATATGACGAAGTAGATCTCGAGTTCGCGCCTCTGTTGTAATATTTACTATAATCCACTTTACCCGCAACTCCTCTAGGTCTCTTTGGATTTTGACTATTTCCAGGTAACCCTTGCCTAACTGTTACAGTTCCAGACTTGTAAGTATCACCGGTAACTGGAGCTGTATTTCCTACAACAAACTTAACGGTATGAAATTTACCTGGTTTCTTTTGATATTCAACAGTTTGTCCAATCTTTATACTCAAACCAGGATTACACTTTTTTAAGTGGGTGATAAGCTCAGTCTTGAAATCTAAGTTGATAAATATATCAGGTGTTGTTGGAGTAGGCGAGTGCATAGAAACAGCCACCCAATTATCCTGATAAATAGATAATCCAACATAATTTATTCCACTCACTGGGATCGTAAATTCCTTTTGTACTTGCAATCTGTTCTGAACTAAAGTTTGAGCTATAACATATAAACTGTTCTTAGTCAATATGAAAATTCTTGGTAGTCTCTTAGATGATCTTCCAAATTTTGATAGTAAGATATCACCTTTAGCAGAAAAAATGACTCTTTCAGAGACACCTGCTTGATTCATAATAAATCTACCAAAACCAGAACTATCATTACAGCCCAAATAATCTCCCATAAATGCACGAGACCCTAACATAGACATTCTACGACGTTCTTTCCTGCCTTGTAACAACCCATTTCCATAGTCTCTTAATTGTTCAAACTGATTACCGTGGGTCTTATTCTTCCAAGCACTTTGGATCAATCTCGCTGCGTCATCTTTTCTTTTAATATAGCGCCTCCAAGCTCTTTGGATTCTAGCAGCCATATTATGCCAGTACTTATCTCTCATGTCTTCTAAAGCAAATAATGTTTCTGGAGTTTTAATGAACACTTTTGTGGTGCCCATTTGATACTCCGAATCAGGGATATGACAAGATCTTAAGATTTCATGAACAGCAGTCACATCATCACCATTCCAAATATAATCACCTGCATAACCTGTTTTAGGAGATAGCAAATAAAACCTTTGGACAAACTTGTCGAAAGTTGTACGATAAGCAAAACCTGCTCTCCTAATTCTAACGTTTTCTTTCAACCCCAAGTATTTGATTTGATGCAAGACTTGATTATTATCGTATTCTTTAGGTCTCTTTGTTTGATTTGGCTTGATTGTTCTAATATAAGAAGGTTGACATTGCGATAAAGTGTCAACTAACAAGTTAGCACTCTTCTTTATCTTATCCGATGCTGTTTCTGGTCTTTTCTTGGAGTCCGTTAATGCTGCAAGTAATTCAGGTGGAAACAAAACTTGACTAACAAAACTATTTGATGATGTAGACAACACTTCCAATAAATCACGTAACATAGAATCTTTATTCTTATCTGTCATTCCAGCTACATCATATGTAACATCACCGGCATAATGCTTGATAATAAATTTACCTCTTCTGTCCTCGAAATGTGCATTGTTAGCTCCAACCATGCTCAATCTTTGTGCAAAAACTTGATCGGCAGCATCTGAATCTGCATGGGCAGTCTTAACCGAATCATTCAAGGCTGCAAACAAGCCTGGCTGAGGTCTCAACGCTTCAATTAAATCACAAACAACCTTATTATTAAAATAATTTATCGGTGTCCATTTAATCTGTTCTTGAACATATTCATCTTGCTCGGCTTTCAATGTTAATTGGATAAAAATTTGCTGTAATTTTTCATTCACATAATTGATGCAAATTTGCTCAAAGGAATTATGTTCAAAAATTTCAAACCCGTAAATATCTAAAATACCGATTGATTTTTTTTCATATGCTGGTCCTGAACCCTTCAACGATAAATTCACTCTTTCTACAATCCAATCAAAAAGATTATTATAAATACCCTTTGCCAATGCGTCACGCACAGAAGTAGCCTGAACAATATTTAAGGGAACATGATAGGTAGATCCTCTTCTCATACCATGCGAGGTTTGCATTACTCTTTGAATAAGGGATGTTTTCAATGTTTCAGCATTAACATCTAATAAATAAGCCACAAATGCAGTTACACTTTCATCTCTAATTGCAGCATTTCCATGTTCATCTTCCACGAACGAAATATTACCAATCCACAAGATCAGCGCCAACATCCTGAAAATGTTATCTTGTTCTTCTTGTGACAATCCAATCACTTGCATAGCTCTCAAAGTATCTTGAAGATCTTTTGAATCATCTACACCATCAACGTTAATACATTTTGCTGCAGATGTATAAATGTATGTTTCAGGCCCTTGAATTCCATATGACTGTTGATATTGGGGAGGACAATGTTTGGTGAACTGATAGAAAATATGAAAATTACGTTCATTAGTTATCTGCGAAACAACTCTTTGCTTTTCCAAAAGATAATTGGTAATATGTGCTGCAACCGGTTGATAGTTAGAAGGATTAAAATAAATCTCAAGATATTTCCCGTGTCTAGATGAATTGTTATTCCTCAAGGTCTTGGCACAACCAAATGACTCCAATAAAGGATTAGTAGCCAACACCATATCTTTGATTTTAGAAATATCTCCGTCTCCACCCGCGCCCATTTGATCGTCTACCGAGACATTCGCAATGTATTGCATGATCTGTTTGGCTGCTTCAGTCTTACCGGCACCAGATTCACCAGATATAATAACACATTGGTTCTCGCCATAAGACTTCAAATTGTAGTACATTGATTCTGCAATAGCGAAAACATGAGGTGGAACTTCTAATCTATTTTTGCCCTTATATTTGTTTAAATTCTCTAACGTATAAATACCCAAATCTTCGAATGGGTTCACTGAAATCAAAACATGCCCAATATATGTATATATCGTACTATTCATGAACCTTTTGTATAAATTATCATTGATTGCATCATCAGCAATTTTGGAAAGTAACGTCAAGTCTGAAACCCCAACTTCTTTCTTCTTATGAAGATCAAACTCGGCCTTTTTAATACCGCTCTTAGAGGGTTGTTGCAGTTGTTTATTCTTAGTACGAACACCTCTTTTCACAATCGCCATTTTTGCTCTTTATGCTTGATTTGTCCAGAACTTGCCAAAAGAAGTTCAGTGATCCCTTTAACTGCTGGAATCAGTGGAACGTTTCGTCGGACGCTCGCATTTTTGGTCATTTGATTACATAACAAAATGGCTCTGCTGCAAAATGGAATTAACCAGTCTATGAGTCTACTATTAATCTCTATTTATTTAGGTAATATACAAACTATCAATGAGACCATAATCTGATCATCTTATCTTTCCCACCACTGGCAACTCTTTTACCATCCATACTCCAGTCGACAGCATAAACTTCATCGGCATGACCAGGCAAATCTACACTTAATTTTCTGGTCCTAATGTCCCAAACCTTTAAGGTGGTATCCTTAGAACAAGTGACTAAAAGTCTGTTGTCAGCAGACCAGGCACTTTGGTATACAGGCGCAACATGTCCTCTTAATGTTCCGATAAAAGTTCCTTTGATACCATCCCAAATCTTGATTGAGTTATCGAACGAGCATGAAACAATATAACGTCCATCAGGTGAAAAGGAAACATGGTTGACAAGCTTTTGATGGCCAGTCATACGGCAAATGGGTTTAGATGACTTCAATGGTTCCCAGAGATACATAGTAAAGTCATCACTGGCAGTAACTATTCTTTCACTAACAACACCATTCAATTTAGCTACTTTTTCGTATTGTTCTAAGGCCTTCATACGCATTTCTTCTGGTGATAAATTCTTTGTTTTCGACTTTGTCGAAGCATGATCAAATGCTCCTTTACGTAAAACGTAATCAGCAGAAGTAGACAAGTGGTTGACCCAGTGTGCATGGCTCTTCAAAGTCTGAATACATTTCCCACCAGCCAGGATATCCCACACTTTAATTGTCTTATCATGCGAGCCACTGTATACAATATTAGAACCTGTCCATTTGACACATGAAACTGCATTTGTGTGTCCGCTCATGGTTAATAAGCAAACTCTTCTAGTAGTGTCCCATACCTTTACAGTGCCATCTTTAGAACCTGAGGCTAATCTTGGTTTATCTCCTGGTTTAACTAAGTGTAAAGGTTCCCATGCTAAACTTGAAATCCATTTGGAATGACTAGATAATGCATTTCCAAGGGGTTTGCCCAGATCTGCATCCCATAATCGCACAGTACTGTCCATCGAACCTGTTGCAATCATTGATCCACATGGTGAATACGAAACACACAACACCCAGTTAGAATGTCCCGATAATGTATGCATGGGTGTCTGCGTATTACAATCCCAAATTCTTGCAGTAGAATCCCCAGCACCAGAACACATGCGCCCCGAGTCGTTCGGAGCAAACAGGCAACATAAAATAGTCGATCCATGCCCTGCAATTGCAGCATTCGATCTCGTTATTGCCTTAACTTTAAAAACAGCTCTAGGTGTATACACTAAAGTCATGAAATCTTCCGTTGTCTTAATTTGTGGTTTCAAAACTGAAGAATATAAATTGTCCTTAATGTCAACCAAATTTCCTTCTTTATCATCTTCATTACTTTTATTTAATAATGCAAACGTATATGGGACAGGATCATCTGTCTCGTTGTGGAGCTGGTTCAATAATTGTTCCAATTGTTTTTCCGTTATTCCTCCAGGGACTCTTATAGAGCCTCCAATAGATTCACCAGTATCTGAGGCTTGAAATTTTATTAACACATTAGGCAAATCTTCTGGAACTAGATCGACTTCACGAACCTGTTGTGCTTCTTTCTTTTGTTTCTTAGAAGGAGGAGGGATTACTGTGGCCATCGTCTATCGTTATGTCTATCTTCTAATATTGTTCAATATTTCAGTAATAATAAATTTTATCACTACCTAAAAAAATATGTGCGATGAGCATTTTTTTATATACAGTAACACTATACACTTGGAATCACGTTTGTAGATTCATCAACTATATTTACTAGCAATGAACCCATAATTTCATCATCTGAGGCATCTATTTCCAGCTCATGGTCCCCGCTATCTCTACTCTTGGAAACTTGAGAGGAATTTTCATTTTCTTGGAATAATTGAGAAAGCTGACTTTTGCTTATACTCTGTGAATCAGCAGATGGTAAAAACGTGTTGATTTGACTCTCTGTTAGATTCGGCGAAGAAGGAAGAAGCCCTTTATTTTCCCATCTTGTATTATTTATATCAATTGAAATTCCGTTTGAATGAGCCGCGTCTGGCTGTGAGATGGTTGTTTCTAATTGAAGTAAGGGCTCTGGTGTATTATTCGTTGATTGCAGAATTGGTCCCGACAAATCTATAATCTTGATATTCCTGGATTCAGAATTTTCTGTTATTTCCTCTTCTTCTTCGAAATCATCATAATAGCCATTATTATAATCAAAGTACACGGGGCAACTTTCAGATCCAACCCTGTGGAGATCTACTGTCTTTACCGCAAATACCATTTTTAATTGAGAAGAGTTGATTAACCTTTTTTGCAGTTCATCTAGTTGTGAAGGATTGCTCTCTTTAAAATGCGGTGTCTTGTGGTACCAGTCTTTGTAGAAAATTATTCTCGACGTGATAAAACTATCTAATGAAGAATTTGTAGAGCTTGAAGTCTTCCTTGATGAAGAAGCAGATGCAGAATTTGTAGGAGTATAATTGCCTCCTAAAGATGTACATAAGACGAGACGTCCACCTCCATACCCCAGGTTCGGTCTTGTTTGTGACAATGATGTATTTGAAGATGCTGAAGATGGCATTTGACTGTCGTACCCGGAATTATTAGTCGAAAATGGCTTCGGACGATAATTTTGATATTTAGAACTGAGATATCCAAGCAAAATGCATATCAGACTGTTTTTATATGTATACTGTGATATCATATTGATTAATGTACTCACATGCGACTGGTACTTCAAGACGGGATTTTCTCTTAGCAATGCTGATTGTGACGGTATTTCAGGCAATTTAGGCTGGTACCCTTCAGCCTTGCTCTTCTCCCTGTTATTTATTAAGATTGAGTTTGTTAGAACCTGAAATTTTAAAAGCGCCTCTTCATACGCAGCAGACAACTCTAACCTATATAGCTCAAGGAGCTCATGGAAATTATTAATTACAACAATAGTCGATTCTTTTGGCCCTTCCAACTTATCTGAAATCAAAAGCGCAAATAATTTAGCAAAAGTATCTGTTTTATATGATATCAACTTATCATCTAGCCATTCTTCCTGAAATTTTGGATTATTCACGATACTATGCCACGGAAATGGATGCAAAGTGTCAATAATAATGGCTCTATTTTCACTGCTTTGACTTAAATGAGACACTATAAGTGACCCAACAACAAATGAAGCTCCAGTACAATTGGGAACACTTTCGAAGTCGTAAATACCATTACTTATATTATTCTTTAATAACGCATCTAATGACGGTATAGACGTCGATAAGTGCTTGAACGTGGGCTTTTTCAGCATCATATCATACAACGAAACCATAATATGCTATAATGTTCTTCATTAGTTATCTGTACTTCTAAGTGATTGTATAACACGTCCTATCACTAGGCGATTGATCTGTAATCACATAGATATCAAATTCTGATACTACTGCATAGACTACAGACCACAAAATTCTGAATTATTCTCACTTGCTTTTAGATAGTCTCACCAGTCCCATCGAAATAATTCATTTATAAGTTGACAAATATCCTTGAAATATCATCATTGGAATAATCACAGGATGTCAAATTCAAATAATGGACCCATCTCGTCATCGGCAAGCTCAAAAGAGCCGAATTCGACTCAACAACCAAATGTAACTGTGAACGGTTCTGTTCCAAGTGCTAATCATAGTCATCGTCATACAGCGACAACAATAGGTAGAAGACCATCATTGTTAAGAAATGATTCATCGAACAATTCAATGTATACGCCGAGTAATACATCTGGTAATTTATCTACACCTATGCATTCGTCACATCTTAAATGGGGTTCGAGTAGTAATGGAAATAATAACTCCCCGGGTACGTCGATAAATGAATCACATAATAACACTAGTACCAATGCAACGTCGTTGTTGACTCCTAATTCTAATAAGAGACAGACAAGTCATAATAATTCCGGTAATAATACATTGAGCTCCACTGGGGGTAGGGCACGCTCCAGGTCAATAACCCAGACCCTTTCACACAATCTACAGAATAATAACAAACAGTATTTGTCACAAGAAAAAGCATACTTAAGGAAGATGAAAAACCAGTTTGTAGATGATTATTATACCAAAGGAATCACTGGTGCGGAAATGAAAGAGAGTGAGGTCAACAACAACGATGACGATGAAGATGAAGACGAAGATGACACTAATCCCAATGGTCACAGTGATTTATTGGCCGATATGGACGATGATAAATACCAGATTGACTACAATTTAGCATTTACATTGTTAAAAAATGGCAAAAATGCTATCAATATCAATCCAAACAGAAATATCACGCAGTTAAGTGCCGATAGTGCTGATGATCCTGCTGTGATAGAAAGACTTGAATGGCAGTCCATGTTGACTTCTGTGCTTACAGGTGATGTGGTAAGATCTGAAAAAACTAAGATTATTAATAATAATGGTCCTGAGCATGAGCAAGGCTCGTTCTTACATGCGGCATATAAAGAGAACTTGTGGTTTGGTATTAACGCTAAACTCTTTAACAGAACAGAAGACGATCAAAGAAAAATTATTGAATATCGTCGTACCCTAGCTGATGCGCTATTTGACGAGGTTTTAACCTATGAAGTAGATCATGACGACCCAGTAAACAATCCCCCAAGAAAACAGGTTGCCAATATACTTGATAGATATGATAAATGTTGTGATTTATGGAGAACTTTGGAAGACATGAAAAATGAAAAACCAATATGTAGAACTGTTGAATTCCAAGATCGTATTGATGCTTTGACTGCTTGGCTATCTATTACGGATGCCATGCAGAGAGAAAGCGATTCTTTAAAATCCTGGATTGGAAATGATGAAATGGATATCACTAAAAGTCGAAGCGAATCCGGTAGTGCGCCATCTTCTGAAGCAACAACCCCTACAAGTACGAAAAAGATATTCAATGAAGACAATAAATCATTAGCTGAAAGGCTTATGAAAGAAAAAGACGTTTATTCAATTTTTCAAAAGAGAATTTTCTTTCCATTAGCTCCTTGGATGATCAAGTCAAAAGACACTTTCTTGAGATTGGGGCATATTTTCGAAACACTTAAATTGCCTGACTATATTCACGACTTGATTCAGTTATGTTTCATTCCAATGAAATTGATTAAGGAAATCATTAATGTAAGATTGGTGTATGCCAAAAAGTTACAAAATCCAACATTAATGATGATAGATCAAATGATAGATGATTTCAAATCTTACATAACCATAGCATTGGAAGTAAAGCTGGGTATTGTTGAGTACTGTAGACCAGACGTGGATAAGACATGGGTATTGAGTGATTTATTTGATGCTGAAAATCAAGATTTTGATATGGTTGTTTTAAAGTGTGTCAAGTATTTCTTTGCATTATTAAATAAAAAATTATTGGATAGTTCCCGATCACCAACTAATTTCAGAACTTTCAAAGAGCCTGAAGAATTAGAAGAAACCTGGAATTATCTTAAATGGCTAGGTAATCTTATTGATGGAGGTAGTGTCGTTGTTGCAGAGCACATAACTGTGCTAACACTGAAGTTGATTCATAGACTATTGGCCTATTTCAATAATCAAATAGGAACTCCTCCTGCAAAATCTGCCGGAGCACCCGATCTAATCAGATGGTACAGTTCGACCACAGAAAACTTTGGGCAATTACGTCGTAAGTTAGCAAGATTTACTGGTGAAATTTCTAGAGACTTCACGAATTCTTTAGTTTTTGATCTTTCATCAACGCCTAGCAATAGAACCAAAACTATACTCGAAGTTTTGAAATCAACTAATCATTTCTTAGTATACACTGGTACGGTGGAGACACAGGGAACTTATTTTTTTGCAAGTGCCGAGTTGTTGGGTAATGAACAAGAAATATTACGAATAATAAATGGTTCTTACATTGGCTCTGATCCTAATGAAGCAAATCTGGACTTTTCTGATTTGTTGAAGATGCTTCAATTGCATGAAGATGGTGAAACAAACCAACACTCTGACCTAGTAGATCAATTGGGTCCAAACGAATCGAGTGATTTAGGATACGTCTTAGCGTTATGCCCTCCTAAGCCAATTGTTTGGGAAGGTCATATTGTTACCATTCAATTAGAAAATGTACCTATCACTGACATTAAAGTAGGACAAATTCTTATGATAACTAAGTTACCTTATGGCAATTTGCATATGGTAAAAGAAAAGTTTTTGGATACAGTCAATGATTTCATAACAGTTGGTGGTGTAATGAAGCAAGTGGACCAAAGATGTTCCTTAGCCAAAGTGCATCATGAACTAACGAAAATTAATCGAGTCTTCTTTAAAATGTCATTGTCAGTTTTGGATTCTGTAAAGAAAGTACGAGCTAATTGTAAAGAACTAGCTGTTGAAAATAGCTGTCAGGAATTGATCAACAGTTACTTCATTTATGCGAAAGACTTTGGTAAAAACTCTGTAAAAAACTTAGATTCTTCGAGAAAATCTACAGTTATTATGAAACTTATTCAACTCTCTATTGAATGGGTTAGTTTTGTTTGTGATGACTGTATACCTACTGACAGGAGAACTTTTAGATGGTGTGTGTTAGCATTAGAATTTGCCATGGATATGACTAGAGGTTTTAACGTGTTAGTTTTGAATGATGAGCAATTTTATAAGTTGAAATTGAAGGTAGCTCGATGTATGTCACTACTTATTTCTCATTTCGATATCATGGGAGCAAGATCTAGTGAAGCTGAAAAGAAAAAATTATTAAAATGGTCTTCTCAGAGACATAAGATTGAAAACTCAGCTGATGATGCATGCATTATGCAAGCATACAGGGAGGATGTCATGAAAGAGATTGAAGAAATTGAGAATTATAGAAGAGACTTGCAAGAACAATTACAGTCGATTGGTAGAGTTTTAGATGTTACTGATCTGGAATACCAGTTCGTTACTCTATTAGCATCGTCCTTCTCTAGCGTTTCTATTAGGTGGCAAAAAGGTAGATTTATCGGAGGAGGTACTTTTGGTCATGTTTATGCGGCAGTCAATTTAGATACCGGTGGTGTTATGGCAGTAAAAGAAATAAGATTCCATGATAGTCAATCTGTTAAAAATATCGTACCTTCAATTAAAGATGAAATGACAATTTTGGAAATGTTGAACCATCCTAATGTTGTTCAATATTTTGGTGTTGAAGTTCACCGTCATAAGGTTTACATTTTTATGGAATTTTGTGAAGGTGGTTCTCTTGCTGGATTGTTAACACATGGACGCATAGAGGATGAAATGGTAATACAAGTCTATACCCTTCAAATGTTAGAAGGGTTGGCTTATTTACATCAATCTGGTGTTGCACATCGTGATATCAAACCAGAAAATATTTTGCTCGACCATAATGGCGTCATTAAGTTTGTTGACTTTGGTGCTGCAAAGGTAATTGCGACGAGTGGAAGAACGCTTGGTGGTGGTAGCGGTGGTGCAAATCAAGGCCAAAGTTTGAATGGCACGAACTTGAACTCAATGACCGGTACTCCTATGTACATGTCTCCAGAAGTAATTACTGGTGCATCTGGTGCAAGAAATGGTGTCGTGGATATTTGGTCATTGGGTTGTTGTGTGTTAGAAATGGCCACTGGTCGGAGACCTTGGACTAATCTCGACAATGAGTGGGCCATCATGTATCATATTGCAGCCGGTCACAAGCCTCAACTACCTTCCCCAGATCAATTAAGTGAACCAGGTAGAAAGTTTATATCAAGGTGTTTGGAGCATGATCCTAGTAAAAGGCCTGGAGCTGTTGAGTTGTTAAGCGATCCTTGGATTGTCGCTATTCGTCAAGCGGCATTCGTATCTTCTGATAGTGTTAGTACACCATCCTCAGAAGTTGGATCTGATATGTAATATTTACAATAAATATATTAGTGTACAATAATATAATCCTACAATAATCTATAATATGTTCCAAGCAAATTTATTTACATTAATCTAAAAAAGATACGAAATGAAGTTATGATATATACAATAAGTGCAATGAATTAAGTTCAGTTATGCGGTTTTTATATTCTCTGTGAAAATTTGTTTAATATCTTCAACCACGTCACCTTTCACATTAACATATCCAGCAACTTTGTTCACCATTATATTTTCAGATTTTAATAATGGATGTGCTTGTAATAAATCATTCTTGAATTGTTCAATATCACCCTTTATTCTCTTGATTTCTGTAGTAACTTTAGTGTTTTGAACTTTTTTGTACACTGGCCAATGTCCATATTTGGTTTTAGAAATAGAATAGTTATTGACTCCAAACCCATTATTTGGTAAGTCTACGGCTTTAATAGATGCTAAAGGAGGGAATTGAAATGGCTTGACTGTAGCGTTAGGCAATGGAGGCCTGACTGACTTTAACGAAATTCTGGAAGGTTTCATTTTATATTATGGTTGTGTAATATTTAATAGAAAATCTAGAGACAAGCCTAACTAGAGAATCGTAGGGTTTTCATAATGAAAAATATTTCAAATATTTTCTCGGTTTTTACACGCATCAACAAATGTCGTTTATAAATGCGACATTATATATTAGTTATATATATAGAATTTAGACGGGAACTTCACTCTTGATAGAAGCCACAGGGGCTATAGAATCATCCTTCTTATGTAGCTTCATATGCTTCGTATAATTGGTCTTCTTATCAAATTGCTCTCCGCAAATTTCGCAGTTATAAGCTTTCAAGTGTATTTTCATATGCTTTGTTAAGTTCGAGCTTTCGCTAAATCTTTTACCGCACCCAGGCCATTTACACATAAGAGGTTTTTCACCCGTATGAATCCTATTATGAATTGATAAACTTGAGCCAGTCGCAAATGTTTTGCCACAAATTGAGCATGTAAATGGTTTCTCACCTGAATGAATTCTCAAATGCTGCTTCAACATTGCATCCACTGCAAAGGTGGAACCACAAATGTCGCATTTACATGGTTTGAAATTTGTATGGATGTGAATATGTCTTAAAAGCTTTTGCCTTTGACGAAATCCTTTACCATTATGGCGATCACAACCAACCCAGTTACAAGCATACTGCGACTTTCCCAGTCCAATATGGTCCTCCACCAAATGGGTATGTAAGTCCCCGGTAGAAAGATGCGTTCTATTACAAGTGATTGGTTCACCAGTAACACTATCAACTCCAACTTGCCATTTACAGGTAAAATTGGGATCTATTGTCTCGCTGCAACAAGATTTATTCGTTGTCTGAGGTGAGAATTTAATCGAAGTAATATTGATGTCATTTAATGGACTTCGATTTGATTGTGATAATATTGGATTATTTGGAGACAGTATATTTGATTTGTCTGTAGAACTAGGAGTTAACATATTAACATTATTATGAAGCAAGTCTTCGTTTCTCTTGTGGCAATTCAAATGGTCTATTAATGAATCCAAATCAGTATTCATGTAGTTGCATTCATTCCACTCACATTGATATGGTTTAAAATCTGATTCTTTTGATATGCGTCCACTCGTATTATATTCCTGGCCAATGTGTTGATGAAGAACATGTTTTGTAATTGTGCCATCACTTATAGTTTTGAAACAATTGTCCCACTGACATGAATATTTTGGAGAATTACATGTATCTGTCAGTTGGCAAGTTTCGCCCAGTTCCGCATCATCCAACATGGATAATTTGTTATTGGCCCCTTGTCCGTTATCTTTTGATAAGTCGAGCAAATGCTTAAAATTATTAAACTGGATGAAAAAGTCAAAGTCGGACATTGGCTTGTCATCGTGAGTCTTGTTCGACATGTTCTCCTCTGGCTGATCAAGATTCGGTATAGAAGCATGAAAGCATGATTGATGTACATGATGGTGATCAGCTGCTAAACCGTTTGGTTCATTTGCAGTGATAAATTCATTGTGAATTTCGGACGTGGGATGACATACGTGAGGAAAATGTACTTGAAAGTATTTACTAGTTGATTTCTTTTCTTGCAGCAATTTTTGTCGTTTTAAACTGGGTTCTGTGCTATCATCATTTACTTCCAAGCTATCATGTGCCTTGCTAATCAAGTTTTCGAAAATTGGCTTCTTGCACATTTGTAAACCACATAGATTATTTTCATGGTTATAGAAGTCATTATCTGATGTATTACAACAATCAAATGAAGTATTAGTAGCCATCTGAGGTTCCATGCAGTCAGGATTATTACAAATTGTATAGGCTTTGGAATCAGATGAATCCTCCAAACAGTTAGGATCCTCACAGCATTTCACCCCATTTCTATGACAATCATTCTTCTTATCAAAAACATTATCTTGGTGTCCACTATGGTCCACAGTTTCTGCTACGCAATCTTCTGCGCATGCAACCTTCTCCTTGTCCTTGGACCCATCACATTGTAAATAGAAGCAATCATCTAATTCATCACAAAAAATGTCCTTACATAGCGAAAAGTCATCAAACTCATTGCAGGCTTCTAAACTATCCTCTATGTGTCTCGACCCGGTATCAACGGTTTCTATTTCCAGCACGCTCTGGTTATGATGGTCGTGATCGTGGTTATGAATATGTCCATGGATATGCGTGTGATCCTTGTGTCTATGAATATGCCCATGAAGATACCCATGTGTCCACACTTTGCCCTCTTCAAACAATTTTTCATAAAAATTAGGTGGTATCGAATTGGAATAGCCTTCACCTGTCGATTCGTGGTTTGATGGTACGCTTACCTTTTCATTTGATGCCTTCATATCCGTCTCTGAACTTGTATCGTGCGTAAGCAACTTTTCATTGATATCATTCGTTGAGTCAACCATTCTGAACTTATTCATCTGTGAATATTTCCAAAAATCTATCAGTAGATGTATGATATCTTTATGTCAGATATTTCAATGATTACAGAATACTTTGATAAAAGCTAAGTTAATTTTGTGAATACTTTCGATTCTAATCCCATATAACTAACTTCACTTCGGTTACAACTTCTTTTTCGTCTTCCTCTAACTAAATTATACTCATTCATTCAAACTAAAAAAAAAAAAGGTTGCAATGACCTTGGTAGTTATGATTCAGTGGACATATCGTATATCAGGTGGATAGCGAGATTTTTTTTGGGTGGTGGGGTTCAACAGCTGGTTGACTCGTTGTGAAAATCCCTACACCTCCCTGCACTACATCAAAATCTCCAAACATCAAATCTTAAATCCGAACATACCTTTTTTTGCTCCTAAGCTATGGATTTCTTATGTAACACATATAGCTTGAATATATATAACTATTTATAAAAATAAGGTTGGATGCATTTAATGCACATAGTATAGTATTAGCCGGAAAATTGAAAACATTTTGTTGGATCAGATAGATCCGTTAGAAGGAATAAGTTCCCATGAATGATTACAAGTATGTACCAATATGATGAATTATATGGTGGTCTGGTTTACCTAATCGCCTAGCTCCCATTCTCAAACATATATTTGAAACTATGGCGATGCGAGGATTTAGTGCGTGTTGTTATTGTCCCAAGACCAAAACATAAATTTTGTCCACATAACCAAGCCTAATAGACGTGTCCTTATTGTTCATTCTATATAATGTGTAAGGGGTAGGGTTTAAGCGGATTGCATGTTACTCTTTCGATAAAAATAAATAACGAATTGATTGCAATCGGCGAACATTGGGTATTCTTTCCCAGATAAACTACGCATTTTCACCTCAAACTCATCACACTCTCCTCTAAGCCAAAACGAAGACTATGTGCACTTACGTCAAATAGATCTAAAATACGTAAATAGCCAAACAGGTTATTTACGGGATAACCTGAGGAGATCTGTTTTGAAAAATGTATAATCATTGTGGCTCTACTTTCTTATCAAAGTTTGGTAAATATACTAAAATTACTCCAATATCACGTAAAACACATCAATACCTGACCCTGAAGGGACCAAACGCTCTCAATATTCAATAGCTTTGTTCTCCTTAGGTTTGCATAACTGATTATTTTGTCTCTAACCTTAACCCTATAGTCTTCGTATGTACTCGAATGCGCGAGAAGTGAGAAAACGCTTGAATATCCTCGAACGCAGCATAAATTACTCAATTTGGACTAAAGATAAACAATAATATTGCAGCACTTCTGGAGTCATGATACTCTTATGAATTGACTCCCAACAGTTTCCCGTATAAGCAAATAACATACTAGCATGTATCTCAGCTTGAATAGGGAGGTTAGTACATCTAAGCAAGGGCACTTTGTAAATAGTCTATAGTATTATTACATAGTAAGGTGAGCGAATCTCCATGGTTAAGGTCGCATTGGGAATGCATCTTCCGAATGATCGTAATAGTATTTAGTACTATTTATTATCGGAAATACAGTACCCGGGGCACTTATTGTCAAGCATTTTATGTATTACTTGCAGGCTGTACGCAAGTTAATTATTTACTAACTAAGTAATTTTAACCTGTTTACCCAAAAAGAAGGGAAGAGAGTAAAACAGATATCTATCTAATTACATCTGATTCCAACAAAACTTATTCAATATTAAATTGTCTCTTTCTGTTTTGAAACCGAATATAAAGGCATTACGTTGAAACAGATTGATATTATGCCCCTCAGCCAAATACTATCGCGGCGAAGTGGTTCTAGTAACTCCATAAAGGAAGATACCAAAAAAACTTTAAAAAAATCCCCTAGCTATTTCGGAAGATTAGCTTCATTCAGTCTTCTGAGGAAGAAATCAAGTGTTTCGATAAAGAAACAACCTATAACGATAAGAAGAGTATATACCGAATATGATATGGTAAATTTTAATTTCAAAACCAACGGCGAAGCAGACGACGACAATGAATATGCTATTGATGAAATACTTTCACCCTATAGTGACGATGTTAGTGATATTTGCACATATATAGAGAGGATTTCAGAAATGTCAGTCGAACAAAGAGAAAGAAAAAATCGCTACGAAGAAAGCATTGAATGTGCTACTGTTGAATTAGACAATTTTTCGAATGAAGATAGATTGAGCATAAAGCTGATATCAAAGGAAATTTCCAAGGAAAACGAATCCCCCAGTGCTAGCTCGAGTATTTTTGAAAAGGCTGACTCATTATTGTTTGATGATGACGCTATTTCTCACAGTACTTCCAGGTATTCTCTTAAACTGTCAAAACCAAACGATACAGACAACTATAATGTTTTAGACTTTGTCCCAAATGAACAGTATACTGATATTGGATCAATTAATGATGCTAATATAGCAGTATTTAAAACTCCGTCGAATAAGCTAAACTTAAAACTAGTTGGCAGGTCTCCAGTTTTACTTCGATCAACTCCTTCGGCGCATAAATCTGTATCTCCAGAGATGGATACTCCCTCTCTGATAGTCCCTAATGATTCCCAAAAGCAAAAAAACCTCAATAACATTGATTCAATTAAAAATAAAGATCCTCGTATAGAACATGAAAGTATGTACTTAGCAAAAGGTAATCTTGAGGTAAATAGCCACGACATTTATAAGAATGAAATGGCTATGTTGGTTCAGGAGCATAAGCTAATTGTTAGGAAACATGAAAAAGAAATAAGCTATCTAAAGGATTTATTACAGCAAGAGAGAAATATAAATAAATTGCTTATTGCCTGTCAGCAGAAAAAATCAAATCTGAAGATTGAATCTTCACATATGAACAGGATGAGACGTAAATTTATCCCCATTGATATAACAGTAGGGTCAGAGACGGACAAATCGAATAATGAACCAAATAACCCTCGGGATTGTCCAATTATGATCCAAGACGCATCTCCATTTTTAAATACCATGGGCTATGAAACACCAACTAAAGCTATGAATAAAAATATTTTAAGAGATAGAGGTTTGCCAATAGCTCCTACAATAAATCATTCTACTCCAGAAGGAATATTTTGTACTGGCTTAGATAACAAAGCTTGGAAAGCTAAAAAGGAGCAGCAAAGAAAGGATGCATATCATGCTTTGACTCATAAAGCTTTGAAAGAAAATGAGACGAGCAATGAAAACATAGATTTCGCCAGCTTAAACAAAGTTTTTGGATCTAGCAAAACCGTTATGAAAACTCAGAATTCTGTGTCGCCTTTTGATTCTATCTTAACAACTCTGGATTTTTCAAATTCTTTCCTGATGTTACATGCCTAAGGCAGATTCATCAATAATTTAACCAATTAATACCTATAGATTTTTTAATTCTCTATCTTCTTTTCCTTCGAATTGATGATTTTCGCATAATGTATATTATTATATCTATTTAATTTAACCCTGAGCTACTACTAAATGGAACGCTTTTAATAATGATTTAAAGGATGAGATTTAATAAATTAAATTTCTTTCAATTATATTATTTTCGTTTTTCGCATCTTTTTTAAAAATTCTTCAATTTTATGCAAATATAATATAAATGAAAAAGGTAAGAAAAAGTTTATATATCGGTAGAAGTTTCTAAAACAGACAGCTCGGTGGTCAAGAAATGAGATATAAGATTGAATATATGGTATTATGGTACTTAAGTCAAATACTTGTATATCGTATCTGCAATTTTAAGTACTAAGCTTTTTCAATAAGTAGGGTAGGAAATGCTTATCTATGAGAATTATTACACGGCTGGGCTGTATTTAAAAAAAATAGTATATATATATTATGAATAGACTTATTATACTGGTCATATGCGATCAACGTTACCTAATCTATAGAATACAACAACAATAAAATATCAATAAATTGGAACTCAGATGATGAACCCAGGAAAATGATTATATTACCCTAATATATGACCTTGAGAATAGTCAAAATTTAAAAACCTAAAATATTGGAAGTGAAATAGATAGATCAGCTTTGTAATTCTTTGATTTCATTTTCATCCGCAACCAACCCCATAACAACCAAATACATATTCAAATTGTTCAATAAGTTTTGCTTTTTGTATAAGTTCGCTAAATCTGAATTATCAATGGCTTTAGCCCTATTCATGACACCGAAAATCTCGTCTCTAACTTCATCTACAATGATTCTTTGGTGACTCAACTTTCCGCCCAAGGATAAGGTAGCCAAGAATTGCCAGACATAATTTTCTCTTGAGGAACCATCATCGACATCTTCAGGATGTGGAGGGAAAATTGCAGCTATACGAGATTCCAATGAAGTGAATAACTCATCGTAGCATGATGACCATTCCGACAAATCAGTTGCAGATATCACACCTTCACCTCTTATTAATTCCGCACGAGACAATAATGTCGTTAAAATTGATAAACCGATCTTAGTAGTCGATACAAAAGAAACGTTGTTATGCTCAATCAAGATGACTAACAAACCAATAATTTCATTGAATTTAAAATCCTGAGCAGCATTCATTAAAACTTTAGAGAAAGTTAATGAATACGCTTCGACTAATTTTAAAATAGAATCTGAAACTTTCTTATCAGGGTAAGTTGTATAGGAACCAAGCTTTATAACTGACAAATTTTCCAAATTTGACATTATTAATGTAACTATGGTTAAGATTTGCTCCCTAGATAAAAATTTGAATAATCTAGGCAAGATTTTCAAAGTTTTATTGTGATTTAAACATTGTATAAAAGGATTGACTTCTAATTCATCATCACCAGATGAAGAGGGTTGATCTAATATGTGTAATGATTCCCATAAGTCAGTTGTATCAACATCATTTGTTAATCTTGATTCACTTTCGACATTCATAAGTTTCGAAATAATACTTTCTAAAATACTCATAATATCCTTCTTAGAATATTTCTTAGTTGGTTTCGATGGCGCTGAAATAGATGGCGATCTTGCTTTCTTAGCAGCTGGAGTAATTTTATCCGCACTTGCATTGATGTCACCTTCTGCAGATTCACCCCCTTCTTTCTTGCCTTCGGCTTCCTTCTTTTCAATTTCTCTTTGAGCAGCCTTGCTGAAAATTTCTAATTGTTGCCTTGGCTTCTTACCATTACCAAAAGAGATCTTACCTAAAGCACCTTCTCTTGCATATTGGGTTAACTTAGGTCTTTCTTTGGCGACAGTGACAGCCTTTTGAACTTGTTGTTGCATTCTTTGCAATGCTACATCAGCTCTCTTATAACGACCGCCTAATCTATGCCCACTTTGTTCCAAATAAGCTTGAGCGATGGAGTTATGTTGCTGAGAGTTTTGCTGCATAGGATTGCTATTAACTTTTGGGTGAACAACTTTAAAAACTTGAGCATAAAAGTCTTCATTGTAAGGATCTTCGGTGACAATTTGAGATAACTGGAAACGAGTTACAAAGTCTTTATCCTTAGGATTCATAATACCAGAATATTTCATAATACGAGCAACCTTATCATGTCTTTTAGCTAATTTGGCTTGTTGTTCTGGTGTTAAGTCCGGCTGAGGAGCTTGTTGAGACTGTTGTTGAATTGGTGAGCCTTGGGAGAATTGTTGTTGCTGTTGACGCTGAGGAACATTAGAAAATGCTTGTTGTTGTTGTTGTTGTTGTTGCTGTTGTTGAGGCTGTTGTTGTTGCGGTTGTTGTTGCTGCTGTTGACCTTGTGTTGGATAACTTTCACTTCCTTTTGAACCCAACACTGGGAAATGGGAAAGATCGACCTTCGAAACCCTACGTTGTTCAGTATGTTGAGGAGGAACCGGTTGAGGTTGAGCCTGCTGTAATCCTTGCTTTGGAACAGCTTGCTGAGGTTGAGGTTGGAGTGGTTGTGATTGAGGAGGTGGGAGTTGTTGACCAGGTTGCATTGGCTGCGGTGGTAACTGCTGAGAACCTAATGGAGCTCCTTGGAATTGTCCATATTGACCAGGAGGTGGCATGAACCCTGCAGGAGGTAACATGTAACCACCATATTGATTTGGAGGCATCATTCCTGGTACAACAAATTGAGGTTGTGGTGGGAGTTGCTGAGATTGATCAATAGAAGTCAATTGTGCCTCAATTTCTTCTAACGATAAAATCTTCTTTTCTGGAGCACCACGTAATTGTCCTTCAGTTGGCTGCTGAGGTTGCTGTTGACCCTGTGGTGCGTTAGATGTGCCCCATAAATCTTGCATAAACTCATCATCATTGGAATGGGAAATTGCATCAGCATAGCTAATTCCTGGTCTCTGAGGTTGTGGAGCAGCGGATGCACTATTAATCCCTGCTCCTGCAAAATTGAAGTCCTTTCTTACTTCTCCAGATGTACCAAATGTTTCGTCATTAAAAGCGTCGTCGCCTTCATCTAACTCATCTCCTAATCCATCATATGTATCTTGAAAATCATAACTTTCTGTCACATTATCCCTCGACTGAGCATGTGGAGGTACACTAGGATCAAATCCAAAGAATGACATGTTTATATTTCTTATATAGGATGAATAAATGTGTATTGCTTTGGTCTTATTAGATGAATTTTGTCGACCGACTGAACGAAAAAAAACCGACGAACATCACGTGATAAAATATACAAGTATTATATTTTTCAAGCTGTATACTATTTACATGTTTATTTGAAGGCTTGCAAAGCACTGGATAGTTTCAATTTCATCTCTTCCCACTCACCTTCTTGATCACTCAAAACAGTGATCGCACCACCGGCACCAATTCTCCAAATGCTTTTGTCTTTCTGGTTCTCTTTGTCATTTACATAATGATAGACCGAGCGAATAACCACAGACCAATCCGAATCATCAGTCACCGACCAGTAGCCTGAAACTCCACTGTAAATGCCTCTTCTACCACCAGGATTACCATTTAGTTGCAAAGCTTCAATCGCTTGTAATAATTCCACAGATCTCTTCTTCGGAGCACCAGTCATGGAGCCTGGAGGTAATGAGTGATGCAAAATATCTATACCGTGATATTCATTTTCTTTCAATACACCTTGAATAACACTAACCAACTGATAAACAGTTTCATATTCTTCAACTGCCATCAACTGGGACACAGTTACGTTTTCAATGAACTGGTGCAAATCGTGTCTAATCAAGTCTACAATCATTAAGTTCTCCCCCATTTCTTTCGGGGTCTTTAAAATATCATTAGCCAATTTCAAGTTCACCTCAGGAGTTTTTTTGACCGTTCCTTTGATCGGTCTTAATTCAATCCTTTTATTCTTTTCTTCATCATCTTTCCATGACAAAAATCTTTCCGGCGAAGACGAAACAAGTACAATATCTTCGAATTGTAAGAAACATGAAAAAGGAGACGGATTCTTGCGTAAAGTCAATACCTTATATATATCCCATGGCTCAATATATGACGGCAATGTTATCTTCAGTTGCGTAGTAAGGCACAACTCGTATGAATCACCCGAATGAAGATACTCTTGGCAGAGTTCGAATTGCTCTTTATATATTTCGTGAGCTGGAAAGTCAAAGTCAATTTCAGTTTCATCCAAGCCTTTACATAAACATTTGACACTTTCTGGTACACTGTTGATATCTAATCGTAATTTACCCATCTTATGCACACTTACGAGTTCTTGAGACAATTGGTCACACCATTTGTTGTCATCAGTTTTCTGGTTGATTGACCCTATAAACCATTCATTATTAATATGATCATACATCATAAATCTTTCGATAAAAATTAATTTGACATCTGGGGTTGGTGAATTACAAAGCAGCTCTAATTTTTCAACTCCTATATGCTGACCCTCTTCATAAGATATGAGGCCCACGAACCCTCCAAAAAATGGAGATTCTCTAAAAGGCTTCTCATTGAGAGATTCATTAATAATATTTCTGGGTATGTATGAACTTTCCATTTTATCACCTATAAGATTCCATACTTTTTCTGATGATTTCAACTTCAATGTTTCTTTAAACGTTGATTTATATTTTTGTATAGTTACTTCATGAATTGCATCAACTGAATGAGTTATTATTTCTGATTGTCCCTCTATCGGGATCCCAATTATTGACCACTCTCCAGGAACTGAGGCAGAATTCAAAAGGAAGAACTTAGTGCCTGTCTTATGTAAATGATCACAAATATCAACAGGAGTTATGATATCTTGGGACGGAAATGTGATTTTCCTGAAATAAATATTTGGACGTTCGTTTCCACCATTCAGAAGTTTACCACTTTTTATAAGCAGTGTTTCATGTAATGCACGTTTATTTATTAGTTCATTAAGAAGCTTCTTGTCTTTATCACCTTCTCTAGTCATCGAAAAGTTTGGTCTCAGAATTTCATTATACTTCTTGGCAATTTTGTCAAAATCAATAATCAAATCATTACCTTTTGAAGAACAAATAGATTCAGGGTGATACTGGACACCATAAAAAGGTAACCTTTTATGTTTGGCAGCCATTAATATCCTTGAATGACCTTCATTTTCTTCATTACAATAGGCTAGTGGTACTATATCGTCACTGAGCGAATCAATATCGACGTACAATGAATGATAACGCACACTAGGAAATGTTGCCGATGGTTCGTTTTCCTTCTCATATAAATCATTACCGTCATCATGTGCTATAGGATGAACGTCGTATATTTGACCATGTCTAACATTTTGAAGTTTTTTAACTTCGTTACCGAATTCGAAGCATAAGCATTGGAAACCCAAACAGATTCCTAATATCGGTATGGCATCTGTTTCTTTTTCACTAAAATGATGCAATATCCATCTTACAATACCGACGTCTTCAATATTTGAAGGATGCCCTGGACCTGGACCTATAACAATATAATCGAACATTGGAATGTATACGTCCATAAAGTATTCATATTCATTTGGTTTGAATGTATCATTATGAATTGTAATAACCTCTTTGCCGGTGCTATCAACAATCAACTGAGAGAGATTATTGGTAAACGAGTCATACGAATCAATAAGGAGGATCATGGAATTATAACCTTCTACAACTCAATGTTTAGAAAGATACTAATCAGGTTGAATTTTTACCTATAGAAGAATAATTTTTTTTTGCACTAAAAAAATAATTCGCTCTACGAAAAGATATAATTATTATTAGACTAATTACATACTGAAGAGAATAAAAATTAATCTTCATCGTCTTCATCGTCTTCATCATCATCATCATCATCATCATCATCATCATCATCATCATCATCATCACTTTCTTCGTCACTTGAAATATCTTGGCCTAAAGCTTTCAATTGTTTTTTATACTTCTTATTATGTTCGTCAAGATCAGACATAAGCAACATTAAGTCATCTAACTCCGATTTTGGTACCATACTCGATTCTTGTTCCTTCAATTTTTTCTGCAATGAATCTATCTCTTCCCTGAATGCTTTCTCATTCTTCAAAATCTCAGCCTTTTGATTTTCGATGTCCTTATTATCCTTCTCTTTATCTTTCTGACTAGATTTCAATGATTCTAGTTCTTCATGCAATGAAACTTCGTTTCTCTTTGAAATATCTAGCTCGTGCTTCAATTTTGTTTCGTCTTCCTTTAACAGATTCATTTCTTTTTTCAAGGATGATGAGTTTTCTTTTGATATATTCAATTCCTTTTTCAATTCTTCTTCACGTTTCTTCAGAAATTTAGTAGACTCTAAATCTTCTTTAAGGCTTTTGATTTCAGCATCTTTAGTTGTTTTAGTTGAAAGTAGTTCTTTATTGAGCTTTTCAATTTCACTCTTCAAATCTGAAGCAGCTACCAGATCATCACTTAAGGAATCCACTTTAGATTTTAATTCCTTTATTGTTTCACTATGAATATTTTTATCAGCGTCAAATTTCTTCTTTAATTGTTCATGATCTTTTTCTAATTGCTCAAATTTTCCTTTGTATTCTTTCAAATCAGTTGATAGTTTCGATTGATTTTTCAATTCGATAGATAGCTTATCTGATGTAGATTTTTCGGACTCTAATTCTTTTTTCACAACTTCAAGTTTCTTTTCAAGTTCTTTGATTGTAGAAGAAAGATTAGTAGTCTTTTCTTCCAAGGTTTTTTTTGTCTGGGATTTTTGTTCAATATCATCCTTTAACGTTTGAAGTTCGTTCTCCAATTGCTTAGTCATTTCAGATGCAGCTTTGTCAGAAGACTTTAAAGCCGATAATTCTTGAGATATAGATTTTTTTTGCTCTTCAAGAGAAGCATAACTAGACTCGGATTCCTTGAGCTTGTTAGACCAAGAATCTTCTATGTTTGCATTTGCACTCTTTAATTCTTCAATTGTTTTATTGAGAGCCTCTATTTCGTCCTTAGTTTCGTTACTAAGTTTCTGAGCAGTCTCTAAGCCTTCTTCAAGATGTTTAATTTTGGATTTTCCATTCTCCGATTCTTTTTTGTAAGATTCAGAAACCTTATTAATAGACTTAATTTCTTCAAGTTTAGTATTAAATTTATCTTCTAGAGTGGAAAACGCTAGAGTCTTGTCTTGGAAGTTTTTATCTGCAAGATCTCTCTCTTTTTTAAGCTTCTCAATTTCATCTTCAAGCTGGTTCGTTGTAGCCTTTAAGGATTCTACTTCTTTTTTCAATTCAATTTCTTTCTCTGAAAACGAACTCGAAAGCTTCTTTTCATTCTTCAATTCAACACTTAGTGATTCAATTTTTTTAGTGAGTTTAGAAGCCGACTCACTAGTATCGCTTTTATGGCTTTCGAATTCATTGCTTATAGATTTGAGACTTTCGTCTGCAAGTTTTTTCTCTCTCGAAATCGCATTCAACTTGGATTCGTGAGCATTTTTAGAGACGCTAAGAGTCTTCTCTAATTCTTTTATCTTATCGCCATATTCCTTTATCACTGTCTCTGAATTTTGGCTTAGCATGTTTCGTTCCTTTTCAACTTCCTGAACCTTTTTTTCAAGGTCAGTCTTAAGATCAGAAATACTCACCTCATGCTCAGATATCTGGTCTTTGAGGTGCTTAGATTTATCATCAAATTTAGATTTCAGCGTTGATAATTCTTTTTCTGCTGATTTTAACTTGGCTTCCAAATTCTCATTTTTAGTTTTTATTTCTTCGAAAATTTTTGAATTAGAAGATATATCATTTTCCAATTCTATAATTCGACTTTCTAAAGATTTCTTTTGCTCGGTTAAATCATTTGCATTAATCTTTTCATTTTCCAAAGACTCAACAAGCTCCTTAAGTTTGGATTCTTGATTCTCAATATGAATTTTCTTATCATTCACCTCTTTGGTTGCAACGTCCAATTTGTCGTTAATAGAAGCATGCGTGTCTTTAAACTGTGCAATTTCGGATCTTAATTCAGATATTTCAGATTCCATTTTATTCTTCTCACACGACACTTGCTTTAGCTTGGCCAATTCGTTCTCAGCAATAGTCTTCGATTTTTGCATCAGGTCTAATTTCTTTTCAACTGCTTCTTTTTCTTCTTCAAGCTTTGTAAGATTTTGGTTCAATTCGGCCTTTTGTTTCTTGAATTCTTCCGAAGATTTTCGTGATTCTTCTTCGGCATTTTTTATGGATTCTTCTAGTTCACCCTTTACCTTTTCTAAAGTAGAAACTTGATCAGCCAACTTAGACGAAGAATTTAAATGATGCTTGAGTTGTTTTTCGGATTCTAAAAATTTAGAATTCGCAGCTTCTAGTTCTTGTGTAAGCTTTGAATTCCCAGAGTCTAACTCCGACACCCGTTTCGAGTGCATTTCTTTCAACGAAGCAATATCGACATCTTTATTTTTCAATTTTCCAATAACTTCATCATACTCGCTTGTTTTCGAAAGTAACGACTTTTCTAATTCTTCCTTTAGTTTAGTATGTTTAGATTTAAAAGTCAGCAATTCTTCTTCTATTGATTTATTTTTCAGCTCAGCATTTGCTTTCGAATTGGTTATGTCTTCCAAGTCTTTTTTGAGTTTTTCATTTTCAGATTTCAATACTTCAAGTTGCTTATCATAATCAAGTTTTAATTTGTCGTATCTCTTGGATTCTTGTGACAATTTCTCTTTTAATTCTTCAAATTCAGTAGAAATCGTGGAATGGTTACTATCCAAAGAGTCTTTTTCTAATTTCAAGTCATCAATGCTAGAATTTAGCTTATTAACTTCAGCAGATGATTCCACTTTAAAGGCTTCAAATTCTTTAGTAATTGTTGACTTCTCCTCTTTTAATAAATCAAATTCCTGCCGTAACGAACTAAGTTCTTCACTTTTGCCTTTGATCTCAATTTTATATTTCTCAATTTCCTTATCAGACATATTTTTAGCTGATTTCATTTCTTGAAATGCAGACGCAGCAGATCTTAATTTATCCATCAAATGCTCATTAGTTGCCTCCACATCATCAAGCTTCTCTTTCATTTCACGAGATTTTTTATCACTGTGCTCATTATAGGAGATTGATTCCGATATTTTCTTATTCAAATCGTCAACTTTATCTTTGAATAAGTCATTGGCCTTTTGTAACTTTTCAATTCTAGCCTCAAAAGTTTTCGTAATGTTGGAAATCTCTGCCTTCAATGAGTCAATATTCTTTTCGTGGGATTTAATACTATTGTCCGCTTCCTTCTTCTGTTTGCTGAGCTGAAACAACTCTCTGCTCATTTTATTTATACCATCTTCTGCTTTCTGTCTAGCCTGTTCAGAATTCTCTAATTTTTGTTTTAAATTCTTCACTAAATCATCATTGATCCCAACCTTTTTTAAAGCATCTTGCAATTCTTTGAAATATTTACTAGACGAAGTCTCAAACTCTTTTTTTGATTTTTCAGTTTCCTGTAAACTTTTATTCGCATTGCTGTACTTTTCGTTGATAGAGGAATGTTTCTTTTCTAATTCTTTCAATTCATTCATCGCTTTATCCAATTTCAATTTCACATCTTCGCCATCTTTATTTAATTTCTGAATCTCTTTCTGAAGTTTTGTTTCTGTCTCAGAAGCTTGAGCTTTTTCCTGATCTAACTGCGCTTTAAGTAAATTATGGTTTGTATCTAGTTCTTCATAAAGCTCATAAGATATATGTCCCTGGGGTTCGGCATGAGGGTCATGAAATAATGCCTTCTTTAATCGAGGAAAGTTCTCTTTAATCAAATTTACATAAATGGCTTCGAAATAAACGTCAGGCAAACCAGTCTGATCTTTAGTATTGCTTAATGGTGATTCACCGTCGAAACTCTTGAATAACTCGTTATCCTTAAATTGTCTTACCTTCAAAGAGTAGTTGTCTCTGCCCATCGCTTTCACTAAAAGGGAATGTAATTCTAATCTAGGTATGGGCGAATCTTTTGATGAGAATTCATAAACCACGCCCAATAGAATTGTAGCCATACCATGCACTAACACAGCCAGTTCTGACGAATTGTTCGAAAGAAATGCCAATATAGACTTAATAATCGAGGGGTCTTCTAAGAATTCATTTACGGAATTAAAATCTTCATACAACCAGATAGTTAATAACATCAAGTAGCCGATTGAGATACGAGGGTCCATATTATCGAAGGTTGTTATTAAGAGACCTGATATAGCTTGAATTGAGCCCATAACTTCTTCACCAGCACTTTCATCACCAGTATGGACTTTCTGAGCTGCTATTTTGTTTTCTTCATGTTCTTCAAATAAATAGATCAAGATTATAGCAGCAAACCACAATCTGTAAGGGTTCAATTTAATATCAGCATCGTAATCCATCAAGGTCGCAAATATGTTTCCAAAGGGTGTAGGAATGGTATTGTCATCGTGCAACTTTTCATCAGATATTGTATTTGCTTCTTTATTAGACGATCCATTATTAGCTACATTGTCTCTTATTTCATCATCCTTTTTGTTTTCTTCTTTATCGTCACCTAAATTTGAAAAATATTGTGGGTCTGCATAGGCCTTTATTTGATCTGTCAAAAAAGCAGACTTAGAATCCTTGTTTTCCTTGAAGTATGCATGCAAACATTGCGCTGCACCCATTCTTATGTCAAATACGTGAACTGAATTAATAAATAATGTCCAGTTGAGCAATGCAATAGTGACTGGTATCGGCTTGTCATATGACTTTAATTGGGTTGGCATAGAAGGATCAATATACGGAACATCTATCTGTGAAAATTGTAATTGGATTTCTGGATTACTTCTTATTAAATCAGCAGTCGTAAGCAATGCAATCGATCTCACTGCATTAGCAGTCACTGGCGAGAAAACTAACTTTAAAACAATGAATGAAACTCCTGATTGAAATAGTTTTTCTTGGTTTATTTGCAATGATTCGTTGTCTTCCGAGACTAATGTTCTACATATTTCCAAGGCGATAATCATATTCTGTAATCTTTGTTCCGTCCACACCATGGGTGGTGGAAGTATTGGCATACCATTTTCATCCATCAATTCACCGTCCACAGCATCTTCAACAGGTTCGCCCAATAATTTAGCTAAACGTGGAACGCATTGTGTTTCTAGGAAAAATTTCTGATTAGATGCATTATATTGCAACAAGTTGGTAATCAACGTTAGGCAATCTTGTACAAGAATCGAACCTCTTATGCCACCCTCTTCGTCAATAATATCAAAAAGACTATCAAAGGTGTTTTCAAATGCAACTAACTTTTGAATATTGAAATTACGGTTAACAATTGCCATTAAAAGCAAAATGGCTTCGTTCCTAACAGGATCATGTGAGTCATTCAAAAGAGAAACTAATGTAGAAACTGCTGTAGGAATATTCATTAAGCAGTCCTTGGTTTTTTCTCCTCTCGTTGATACCAATGCCTCTAGTAATTGCAATGTATATAATCTAATATGGAAATTATCATTTTCCAGTAATATCTCGAGTAATAACGAAATACATTCTTCATCTTGAGTAACTTCATCAGCAATCCACAAAGAAAAGTGATCAATAGAAGCATCTTCCATTAATATTGGAGACGGATATTTTCCATTTTGAAGTCTCGACTGTTGTGAAATCCAGCCTCTAGTTAAATCATCGTCTCCTTCACCTCTAATAAATAGAATAAGTAATGTTTCTAAAATCGCTTTTATTATAACAGGATTCGAGGAATCTTTCTTCAACGTTGTAATTAATGATCTTAATCCATATTCCACAACCGATTCTCTATATTGCCTACTGAAACTTTTTAATCCTAGTACGGCTGATCTTCTATCTGAGGACAAGGTGGCATGCTGTAGTCTATTACAAAGAGTAGGAATTGCTTCCTCTACCAGCTGAACCTGGTTTTGCTGGGATAATATACTATTTAAGTAATCCATTTCCCTTTCAATTGGGTAGACAATCGATCCTACTCGTTAATGAATATAACAGTTTTATTCTTTATGTTTAACTTGAAAGTGAAAAATTTGGTTCGCGTAGACCCATAGAATTAATACGAGTAATCTATATTTACAAACATCTACCTAAAAAAATTGATTTGCTTTTATTACCCACCTAAATTTACATACAATTAGTGATTTAAATGGATATATCATATAGTGCTGAGTATTCTGTGGTACTCCAATTAATATGAATAATAATTTATGGGACGATGCCTATGGCGATGAGACCACTGGTCCATCAACGGTTGTCTTTTTTCCAGACATGTCTGAATTTGAAGATAAAGGTCAAAGCCAAGAAGACGATAATTCAAATGAAGGAATTGTTTCAGAGTGGGCTCTTAAAAAGATTGGAACTTTGCAAGCACGCTTAGAAGCGATGCAAAGCGTTAAAGACTCCAAACGATTCATTGGATCACACTTTTACCTGAAATTTTCATCAAACGTCATTTTAAACTTGGCAAACGAAGTATTTGGCTACAATGGATGGTCTTCTGAGATAATCAGTTCCCATTTGGTACATGAGGAACTTGATGAAGAAACGAATGAATATTCTGTCAAATACAATGTTGTTGCTCGTATAATTTTGAAAGACGGCACTTACAACGACGAATTAGGTACGGGAGAGGCCACAAATATGCCGCATAAACATATGTGTTATAGCAAAAGTAAAAAGCAAGCAATAACTGATGGATTGAAGAACTCTATTTTAGGTTTGCGAGATCTACTTCTTGAGAATGAATTGAAGAATTTTGTTAAAACTGAATAAGATAAGATGTAATTATTACTTTTCGATTAAGCTTTTTTATTAGCTATATATTGCTTATACGACTAAAAGTCTAAAATGTTCTTTTTTGGGAAATCAGGGATTGTTGGAACTGGAATCTCAGGTATTAAGTATACTTCACCATTATCATCAATTCTTTCTCTATCTCTTTCACTCATATTGTGAATTTCATCAATATTCTCTCTCAAGAAATCAAGTAGCTCCATCCAGTTTTTCTGAATTTGGTAAGCTTGCTCTTTCATATTCCTTCTAATTAATCCCTCAATTAGTCTAATAGCATCAGGTTGAGTTTGATCCAATCTTTCCAATAAACGGCCAACAGATCTTATAAGATATTCTTCTTCATAGATAGTACCTTTTCTACCTTTAGCCTTCTTTCTTTCTTCTCTTTTACGATTTTTGGCAGTTCTTCTAGATGCCCCAGTCTTAGCCGTACCAGATGTTTTACCGGTATATCTAGTAAAGAAAGAAGGAGTTGTTGAAGTTTCTGATGCAGCCACAGAAACATTATCCGGGGTATCGAAGTCGTCATTGGGTGCTCCATAAAACGAATATGGGTCTTCTTGTTTCTTAGCTCTTAATTCTCTTAATCTTCTCAATTGGGAAGTCATTTGACCTTTACAATCAGCCAATAATTCAGCAATCGTTCCGAATCCTTCATTCAATTGAATATCCACAATAGAAGGAATCAAATCATCTTTCTTTTCTCTAACTGCTAATAAAATTGCATCTTCGTAAAAATAATTTTTACAGTATAACTTAATTGCTTCTTCAATATTTCCTAAGAAATAAAATTCAATTTCGGCAGCGGCAGCATATTTATGTTCTTCTGTTAAAAATGATACCAATCTTTCAGCAGAAGAAATCAATTTAGATGAGTATTCAGCCTTTTGAACAATTGATAATGCTTCTTTCCATTTCTTGCCAAGTATGTAATTTTCAAGTGCATTTTCAAAATCACTCAAGTACTCGTAAGTTAATGCAGACTCATTGAAGTTTTGTTGGTCATGCAAATAATCAGCATATAAACTTAATATATCATTCGTTCTTGCATAATCATACTTGTAAATAAGCAAAGCCTTTTTATATAATTCATGAGCCACAACATATTCATCAAATTCATTATGAGACTCTTCACCAATCTCAAATAACCAGCCTAATGCCTTATCGTATTTCTTAAGGTAATCATCAATTAAGAATTGCTTTCTTAATTGTGGTTGTGTATGCAAGTTTTGTAAAAATGGTAAGTATTCTTTTGGATCCTTTTGAGATTGTTGAGCAATAGCCAAGGTCAATTTAACGTCATATAATCCCAATGCAGTATCATATAATTTATTAACATCCTGCAAGAAACACAAATGTATTACAGCTTGTTCAGTTTGTTCAATACTCTTGAAACTACCCACTAATTTTAATGCATCTGGCAAATTTGGGGGATTTTGGCAAGCGTACGCAGTAATAATTGTTTGTAAATATTTTTCGAAATATCCAGGCTTCAATAATACAGACAATATCTTTTCACAGATTCTATTAACCTTTGAATCTTTGGCGTCCTTCTTTTGTACTTTATTCCTAATCATTTTCTTAGCACCATCATTCTGTACGGGTGTAGACTGTGGCTCTAATTGCAATGACTTCAATCCTGCTGTGATATTCTTAGACTCTCTAATAGTATCTTTGTATTTCGTTAAGGTAACATCCTCCTCATGTAAACAAGAGACAAACAAGTCCAAATGTTCCACTTTCTTTATTTGATTGATAAAGGCTTCAACATTAGCAAAGAATAGTTCTGGATCGTAATCGTGTAAAATATCCAAATCAATTCTATGAGTACGACATGCCAAAAATGCCTCTTTGTAATTCTTTTGTTTAATGAATTTACGAACACCTGATAACACCATAATTCTAGGGCAGATAGTTTCTAAGTTCCCTCTAGGTGCTTCTAATACTACAGAGTATTTCGATGGCATAGCATTTACTAAAATAGATCCCCTTTCAACTTGTCTCACTCTCTCATCAATTGAAGACTCATTATTGTCATTAGTGTTTTGAAAAATATCATACTCAAAGTTACCAGTTGTCGATTTCAAATGAATAAAGCATAATTGTGATTGAGCAGTAGTGAAAAGAAGGTGGGACTCGGTCGTCTTTAATGAAGTGACTGCGGTCGCTATTTGCTTTTGGTCAGCAAATAATTTACCATTTGTTGAAATCCCGAAAGCTGTCAGCACAGGGTCAGATTCTTCCATTTCTTCGTTGGAAGAGGTAACAACTAGTTCAAAATCACGACATAATTGAGGAAACTTGCTGACTTCCTTGATATATTGACGAGAATTCAATTGGTAAACAGTACCGTCGATAGTTTGTAAAGCTACAGCATTAAAGTCAGCTTGTGATTTCAATAGAACAACCTTTGGTGAAAAATTGATTGAATCGTTAAACATAGGCGAAGCAATATCATCACGAATATCAAATTCAATAATCTTTGAGGAATTTCCAGCATCAACAACAACAACGATCGTAGAATCAGCTACAAACGCAATTTGCTTTGAAAATTCTGCAGGACCAATGAATTGAGTTGAATCAATCTTGCTAACAATTTTTGGATGCTTACCCAGTTTCATACCCTCAATTGGCAAATGGCCAATAAAAATATCGTTCTTGCTAGTTAATATAGCATAGATCTCATTCGATTTACTGATCGCTAAATCGGTAATATTATCCTCAACTTCTATCTCCCTGAAACTGATTGGTGGTGGAACGTTGGCAATCGATAACGGAGTGATCTTTGCAATGTTACCATCCGCAACTAAAGTCATACCGATATCATTGCCTAACTGAGTAGAGCCTGTGGTAATTTTATATGCCAAATCAATAACTAGTATGCCACATCTCAGTGTTCCAATCATCAAGTGTAATGGCTTTTCAGGATGAAATTTAATAAATGAGACTTCATTCGAAGGATCATCTTCAGTCACATAGATTTCTTGTTTCAAATACCAATGGTAATTTTTGGTAGTCCATATTTGAACCCTATCAACTAGTTGAAATGCTAGAACTTCACTATTCGAAGACCATTCAAGGTCCTGAATTGACTCCTCAAATGGATTTAATCTGGTGTTAAATTCACCATGCCTTAAACCATTTCTTTCATAGAAAACTAAGTCTAACGTTTCATCACCGTCATCATCAGTATGTCTTTGAGTGGATGCAATTAATGAGCCCTGGGGCTTCCAAGACAAATTGTGTTCTAATCCATCCACTGCTTCCGAAACACTGTCCAATTCACCTTCTCTACTGAAAACTCTAATAACTCTTCTGTCATACAATTCTTGGGTATCTTCTACTAAAACAGGTTCAATTGTTGTAATTGCAAAATATTCACAGTCACCTCTCCAGCTTATACTTACAGATCTATTATCAAAATCTGAAATAGTACCTTTTTCTAATTGTGCTACTGTGGGGTCTCTTAATGGAGAGTCTTCCTTTAAATCTAAGCCTGCATGTTTCAAAGCTTCCTTTTCTCTTTCTAATGCCTTTGCACCTTTACCCTTGAATTGTGTCTCTTTCTTACCCCATCCAACAGATACGTGCTTGGAGTCGGTAATTTTTATATCATCTGGGTTTAATTGTTTTTCATTAAGAGGCTCGAATAATCTTGACAACAAAAGTAAGTTATTTTCTCTTGTTAAAATGGCTAATGTTTCTTCATCAGGAGACCATGATGATGCAAATAATCCCGAATCAATAGATCCTACGATTTCTACCATCGTCGTATCTGGATCTGGTTGTGCTGGGTCATATGTAGCTGTAACGATATCTCCATTTTCCATCACAAATATTAACTGGCAGGCATCAACAAAATGATTGAATGATAAAATACGACCCCCTTCACTAGGAAATGAAGCTAAGACCAATACTTCTCCATTTTTCATAAACTGTTGTACTTCGATTATTCCAGATTCCTCTGACGATAGAGCAAACGTTACACTATTAGAAACTGCATCAAAAACTGAATCAATAAGACCCAAATCTGGGTATGTTTTTGATTCAGGAGAAATATGTCCCTTGTTCAAGACGATCAAATTTCTCATATTCAATCAATATTTACAATTTAGACTGTTTTTTTCCTGGTTTATCGGTCTCTTGTTGCACTTATTGACCTCTTGATGCTCATCGTACGAAAAAAATTGTAGCCATATATAATACTGCATACAAGACTTACACTTTCTATATGATTTGGCAATATTTGACCTTCAAAACGGATTACTTGAAGGTATTACTAGATATAATGTATCAGAGGGAAACTTTAATACATCACGATTATGCTGGCTTCCCTGGCTTTTACTAGCATAATGTCCTGGCGAATAGTGGGATAAGAATATGCGAGATTAGTTTCGAAAAATTGCCAAACTTCTAGAAGTCTATCAGGTTAAAAATTATAACAACTAGTTTACATAGCTTACCAGAACGGAACTATGATCCAAGGATATTATCATTTTCTATGGACACAAGATACTTCAAACTATCATTAATCAGGTGTACTAATATTGGTCACAAAACAGGCAAACAAAGAGGTCGTGAACTTACCAAATGCTAGCGGTGCTCAATCCTCTCCTGTCAAGGAAACATATAGGACTTTCTCCTTAGTATAAAGAAGGGTGAATCAAGGTCACTTTAATCTAAAACAGTTAATATTGCAATTAACATGACAGAGAAAGAAGAGGCGGTTTTCCGTATGTATTGAATATTCTGGATGGGATAGAGAATACCGAATAGGAGTACTAACTAATGTTTGTAGGTTCTGCCGAGATGTCTTTGGTTCAATTATATGTTCCGACAGAAGTTTCGAGGGCCATTGTTTATGAGATTGGTCAATTGAATATGATTCAGTTTAGAGATTTGAATTCTAAGGTCAATGAATTTCAAAGGTCGTTCGTAAAGGAATTGAGAAGATTGGATGAGATTGAAAGACAATATAACTTTTTCAAGAAGGAGTTAGACCAAAGGAACATTCGTGTAAAGACATACCCATATCTGAATGAAATGCAAAATATTGTTCCACAGAGTGAAATTGATACTCATGTTGAGAATGGTAAGTTGTTGGAGGACCGTGTTTCTCAGTTGATTGATTCCACGGAGTCATTATACCACAAACAAAAGGATTTGAAGCAATTGAAATACAGTATTCAAAGTGTCGACAATTTCTTTGGGTCGAACAGCAGCCCTCAACAGGAATCGGGCGATGATGCTTTGCTAGCTCAGCTTGAAGCTGGTGGTATTTCTGATTTGCGTGATCCTTCGTTTATTTCTGGTGTAATTAGCAGGGATAAGGTTTTTACTTTGCAACAAATTTTATGGAGAGTTTTAAGAGGTAATTTGTACTATCACTCTGAAGAATTATTGGAACCAATTTATGACGTTAAGACCAATACTTACGTTGATAAGAATTCATTTATTATTTTCTCACACGGCTCTATTGTTTATGAGCGTATTAAGAAGATTTGTGAATCCTTAGACGCTGACTTATATAAAATAGACTCAACTAATGAATTGAGAACTGAGCAGTTAAGGGAAGTTGACTCAAAGTTGACAGATATTTCGACTGTTTTATCCCAAACTGAAAATGCGTTAAATTCAGAATTAATCGCTATCTCTAAGGATTTAGCTAAGTGGTGGGAAATTGTGGCGAGAGAAAAAGCAGTATACAAGATTATGAACAAATGTAATTACGATGATTCAAGAAAAGCGTTGATTGCCGAAGGCTGGATTCCAAGTGATGAAGTTCAAACTTTAACTTCAACCATCAAGTCCTCCGCAGCTTCTCAATCTATCCCAACAATCATTAATGTCCTAGAGACCTCGAGAACCCCTCCAACATATCATAGAACCAACAAATTTACTGCCGCATTTCAAAATATTTGTGACGCTTATGGTATTGCAACATACCGTGAAGTTAACCCAGGTTTACCAACTATTATTACTTTCCCTTTTATGTTCGCTATTATGTTTGGTGACTTAGGACATGGATTTATTTTAACATTAGCCGCTTTTGCATTAGTTTACAATGAAAAGAAATTAGGTGCAATGAAAAGAGACGAAATTTTTGACATGGCGTTTACCGGCCGTTATATTTTGTTATTAATGGGTATTTTTTCGATGTACACTGGTTTTTTGTACAATGATATCTTTTCTAAGTCCATGACGCTTTTTAAAGCAGGTTGGGAATGGCCAGAGAATTTCGAAATAGGTGAATCTATCGTAGCAAAGAAGACTGGTACTTACATTATGGGTTTAGATCCAACGTGGCATGGATCCGAAAATGCTTTGTTGTTCACAAATTCTTATAAGATGAAATTATCTATTTTAATGGGTTATTTACATATGTCGTACTCATATTGTTTCTCATTAACTAACTACCTTCATTTTAAAAGTATGGTTGATATAGTAGGAAATTTTGTTCCTGGTTTATTATTCATGCAAGGTATTTTCGGTTACTTATCGTTATGTATAGTCTACAAGTGGTCTATCGATTGGTTTGCAATTGAGAAGCAACCACCTGGTTTATTGAACATGTTAATTTCAATGTTCTTGTCTCCAGGTACGGTTGAAGAACCTTTATACAGTGGACAATCTACTGTTCAAGTATTTCTTTTATTAATTGCTTTGATTTGTGTTCCATGGTTATTATTAGTTAAGCCATTATATTATAAGAGAAAGTTCGCCCAAGAGGCTCATCAATATCACCAGTTACCAAATGATGATAACGAGGAAGATCATGACTCTGAAAATAACCAAGAAGATGAAGAGGACCACGAAGAACACACATTTGGTGACATAATGATTCATCAAGTCATTCATACCATCGAATTTTGCTTGAACTGTGTTTCTCACACTGCATCGTACTTGAGATTGTGGGCATTGTCTTTAGCGCATGCCCAATTATCCACTGTCTTATGGTCTATGACCATTGGAGGTGCCTTTGGTAAAACTGGGGTTGTTGGAGTAATTATGACAGTTGCCTTGTTTGCCATGTGGTTTGTCTTAACTGTTGTTATTTTAGTTATAATGGAGGGTACTTCGGCCATGTTGCACTCCTTAAGATTGCATTGGGTTGAGTCTATGTCTAAGTTCTTCGAAGGTGAGGGTACTTTGTACGAACCCTTTGGCTTTAGAAACTTGTTAGAAGGTGTATTTTGAGCTAATAAAAATCGAGATCTCTTGAATATATATATGAGATTTTTTATTTACAGACATTATTTATAAAGCCCAATTCACGATTGCTCATTCATTATTTAATTCTTTATATATATAAAATCTGGTATATTTAAATAGTAATATATGCAGGATTTAAATCATCTCTCATCGCTATATCTGAAAAAATATTGATTATTCTAAGTTAATGCTAATCTTATAAATTAGTTTGGAGAGATGTCATTACCGTTAGATGTTATCCTTGAGAGCTTGGAGTCTTCTCCGAAGTCAATAATTCCTATACTTGCAACTTTACACCGTGATAAGTCATTGTTGAATGATATTTCTAAGACGGATTTGAAGCATTTAGTATCACGTTCCTTAAATTTATCAAAATCACCTATAGTATATAATAAATGGTGTGGGATTAATTTGATCAAGATATTGGGTAATAATTACAATATTTTAGCTAATGAAGGGGTGAATTTTGTTAGTCAATTATTAAAGATATTAGAGAACTGCAATCAGTCCTCTGACCCAAAAATTTTAAGCTCGACCGTGGAATGTTTAAACAGTTTATGCGATCAAATAAGAGGAAAGCCAACTCTTACTAGAGAAGTTTTGACCCCTAGGTTACCCACAATTATCACATTGTATATGGAAAAGATTGCTTACCACCCGTCTTTGATTATCAGGTCATTGGATTCATTAATCAAGAAACATCCTACTACCTTCAGACCATACGGTAATAAGTTACGTAACAGGCTTATCGAATTTTTAAGCTCTGAATCTTATAAAGCCTTCCCTCAAGACTTGAAGCAATTAATATGCGAGACTTTGGCGACGCTACCAATCATCGAAAAGACTGAACCAGATGCAAAATGGCAAGGTGATATAGTAGATATAGTGAAGGAATTATCACAGGTTTTACTAATCTATGACGAGTTCTTGAATTTGAATGATGATTCTGATTTAATGGAATTATTCAAAAAGATACCTCAAACGAGAGAAAGTGAAGCTCAAGGACTGAATTTCAAGCTTGCTTCTTTAGAAATAGATATAAACAAGCCAGCCACCATTTTTCAAATTTCAGATAGAGTCGAGCTTTTATTGAGTATTATGAAGGCTTATTTAATTACTGAAACTCAATTTAGTGTTAGGGTTCCAATTGGATTGGTACTCATAATCAACGAAATCATTTGTTCCATCAGTTCTAAATTTGTCCCTTTCAAAAAGGACATCCGTGATGAAAAGGTGAAGAAAATAATCAAATCTACGACTTTAATAAACCAGTTTAATTCCCTTAATCTTTTAATTGAACTACCAATTAAATACCAAGGGTCCTTAATTCCGCATTTGAATAACATATTAGCATTCTTGGAAATATTAATCCCTTTCTCTAACAAGAGAATTGATTATCAAGAAGTATTGTCAAATGAAATATTCATGTGTAAGTTGCTTGATTGTACTGGAAATTTCTTATCGCTTGTATCAAGTTTGAGCGATGCATCGCTTTTGATAAGATTTATCGATGTTGCGCTTTGTTTGGTCGAAGAAAGAACACTTAATTCTTCACCAGCCTCTGAAGGAAAGAAACAAAACCACCAAGCCAATGGAAATAAGAAGAAAAATAAAAAGAAAAACAAAGAGTCTGTACCATTATCGGATTTGTTGTCCCATCAGCATTTATTTAACGAAACAATTCCTTCTTCAACTCTCAAATCTATCCGCAGATTTGTTAATATTGTTATAACAAAGGCCAACTTACCACCAACTCAACATTATAGAGTGTTCCGTTATTTAATTATTGAAGCTACAGTCGCTAAGTCTTACAACAAAGACCAAATTATTCCTCAGGAATTAAAGCAATTGTTAATAAACTCAGTCTTATACCCGGGCTTTGAAAAAAATTCTATGCTTCCAATAGTTACCAGTCTATTAGGTGACGATCCGCTATTGAGTGTTTTTAATAATCCAAGATTTCCTCCTTTGCCGACCTATATTACGAAATCAGGTCTGGTGATTGAAGAGGGTACAGAAGAGAGTGAAACAGAAGATGAGGAAATGGAACAAGGCAATATCGATGGTTCATTAGAAGTGGATGAGGAATCTGAATCATCAACAAAACGTCGTAAGATTGACACGTCTGAATCTAGCGTCGGGGGGAATGAACAATCAGAACAAAAGCTCCCAAAAGTCGTACCTGAAGATAATAAGGCAAATGAAAAGATATTTACTAATGTGAATCCAGAACTGATAATTCAATTTGCCGAGACATCTGAAAAGGTTGAAGATGTTGTTCCTGAACCCGAAGTTACAAGAACTGAAGTCCTTACAAAGAGCTCCTCCGAAACAAGTTCAAAAAGTCAAAGTGCGGCATCAATTAATGTAGATCAAGACGGAAGCGATGATTCAGACTTTGAAATGCCAGATATTGTAGTTGGTGATGATGATTCTGATGATGAGTAAATAGAATTGTATATCATAATATAAAAATATTAATAGTTTCGCGCTGATTGATAAACAAAAATATTGATTTAAGACGGCTCTTTATACGTAATCGATAACATAGATGCCATTGAATACAAGTCGAATTAAGCTACTTTTAACAGAGGACTTGTCACCTCATAAAATTTCGTTATTAATTCTTGTTGTATTGTATTGCACAGATTTGATTCAAGAAAATAGATTGCAGGCTGTTTTAACTACCATAGTAAGATTTTTAGAGAATGATTTAGTATACAATGAAAAGAAAGAATTGGTAATACTACCAGAATTGCGTGACTTGTGTTTCACATTGAAACAATCCATTATTTCTGAACCTGATTGTGGATCTGTGGAAAGTAAATTAGCCGCCGAGGAGGATGCTAATGAGATTCAAAAAATGTTGTTGCAAGCTCTATGGAACATAAATTCTGTCGAAAGTTTGGATTCTCATATAAAAAGAGCCTATTGTATTCTTCTGAGGTCATCCATAGTGACAGTTGATGAGCCTACACCAGACCAAGATATTAAGAAACTCATATCACCTAGATCTTTGCTTGGTTCATTTATACAAAAGATTGTAACAACATTTAGATTATTGCATTTTGACGAAGAGCTTCTCTTATATGAAGCATTTGTTGATTACAGGGAGCCTTCAAGAGGGTTATATGTGTCAAATGGAGGCAGCATACAACATTATAACAACGAGTCTATAGACCTGTTTGGTTCCAAAAGAAAACAAACGGATGAGCCAGCATTTTCCTCAGAAAATAGTAAAATCAAAGAAACAAACAGAAACAATGAAAATGATGAAATCCTTTTTAATACGCTCAAAACTCAATTAAACGAAAGCTTAGGTATAAGCTTGCCGACCCCCTCACAGTCATCTCAAAGTGTTAATTTGAAATTATTGCCAGTCCCAAAACATGATATACAAGTTCTATTGGATAAACAGATAAGTTTATTAGAGGTTTATGGGACAGAAACCGCTAAGTTATTACGTGATGTAATGTCATTAATGACATCTCCTAATTCTAACACATGCCTGATTCAGAATACTACATTCAATAATTTACCGTCGTACTATTATGTTAACTATTTGGAATGCTTGCATGGGCTCGATTATCATGGTGCATTTCAATCATTGCATCAATATTTTGATTATATGGTTTCGAATAATTCGAAATATTTCTATCACTTTGCATTAATTTCTCGGGCATCTTTGCACCAGTTCTTTGGCGAAGACGAAAAAGCCTTAGATGCAATACAGGAAGCTATATCTGTTGCAAGAGAAAATAAAGATAATTCAACTTTAACGTATATATTATCTTGGTTATTCAACTTTATGAAGAATAAACCCGAGTTATGGAATACTCAAACATTTTATCATAACAATAATGAACAGCATTTGTTGGACTTTTTAGTAAACAAAACTCAGTCAGTTTCCCTTCTGTTATATGCAATGAGTTATCATTTTGAAACATTACATGTAATGAATAATGGAGGTCCACTAAACAAGTATCTTGAAAGCTTGCTTAAGGCAACTTATATTTCTATTAATGACGAATTACCTACATTCATAAAATCTGTTGAAATGATTGCAACTGTTTGGAGCAGAATTGGGAATCCCCATTTAAGCAATGTGTACACAGATATTGGTCTCGAATGTACCAAATATACGGGAAACTTAAGTGACCAATTATCAATTGAAATAAGAAAATCTTATTTAGAATATTATAACGGAGACACGGAAATAGCATATTCTAAATTAGAATCTTTGAAACATAAAACGATGAAAGATCAGTCTCTTTACAAAAGGTTGCAATTACGAACATTGATAATGTTAGTAAAGATAGCGCTAAAAAAAGGGCGTTTTAAATTTGCGCAGAAGATCATGGAAACGTTATCTAATAATGAAATTCAAGAAATTGAATTAAAGGCTGAAATAGTTTTTCTAAATGCTGAAGTAGAAACTGCACTAGGTAATTTTTCAAAAGCATTGAACTACATCTCCAGTAATTTATCACGGATAGAATCCCAACATTCTAGGACTCAGACTGATTTGCACACTATAATAAGACTTAACTTACTAAAATGCTATATATTCAATAAGTCAGGAGCACATTCAAGAGCCATTTCTCTTATTATTCAACAAATTCAACATGCAAAACAAACAGGATTCAAGACCTTAGTAGTCGAGGGGCTAATAATATTAATTTCCATTTTAAATAATATGGAATGTTACGAAGATTCTTATCAAATTTTAAGTGCTATAATGCCTGAAATACTTATGGTTGAGAACAAGGAGTATACTTCTACAGCATATTTTGAGTTTGCTAAAACGTGCTTTAGACTAAGTTGCCAAGATCAATTAACAACTCTGAAACTAAATGTAGACGAAAAACAATTACTTAATAGATTTTTGAAATTTTTGAACACAAGTATCAGTGGATTCCGCCAGTCCTTGAATTTAGAGATGTTGAAAGAATGTTTCAAATTGGAGAAAGATATGGCAGATATGAAACAATTAGATGAACTCCAAGAACATTCGACAAAATCGTTAGAGAAATTACGCAGAAGAGCATTAGAAGAAGCTGATTATGGGTTTGTTTTAAATAATATAAAATAGAAGATTAAGTATTTATGACATATGTTTAATATTTATTACTAATGACTGATTAACTAAATGAAACTTCGACAAAACAGACTTTACCGACTTCGAGCAATCAGAGAGTTGACCTTTTGATAAGATTAGAAGTAGATATACAGAAAATAAATTTATATATAGAGAGAGCGAGTTGAAATTAAGTGATAATTAGGATATCATTTTATAAGGCAAAAATGTTGAATTATGACTAATGGTCCACAGGAAATTTGCTCATAATAAGCGGTTCATCAATCAATTCTCTTTTGAAGACTTGTCCTTGGCATCCATAGTCGCTAAAATTAATGCTGCAGCTCTCAATTGGATAACATTTGCAAATTGTTTGAAAAACCAGATTGGGGCACTCAAGAAAACTAGAACCGTACCTAGCCAAAAGAAATCAAAGTAATGTAAGTAAATGGCAACATAGAATAATTCATTAACAAGACAAACAACAAACAAAACATTTCTATTTGTATAGTATAATGACAATATTTTCGACTGGGATTCATCAACATTTTTATGGGATACAGAACCACTTGACATCATAGCATACATGTGAATATAATGAGAAGCCAAATCCAACGATACTAACAATTGCCAAAGTAAACAAAAATCAGGATATATGACACATAAAAAACATGTCAATGAAGTTGTGGCACATCTGTCAGTAACCATATCCAATACTGCCCCATACCTTGTACCTTGGTTATATTTTCTAGCTGCGTAGCCATCGAATGCATCTAAAAATCCTGAAATTCCATATAAAATTAAAGTACTTATAGGACGATTTTTCATACAAATAAACGACAACACTGCTGTCAACACACGAAGATAGCCAATCAAATTAGGTATGTAAAGCATAACATCTTGAGCAGTTACGCTGCCTTTCGATGGCTTTATTATTGCTGAGGTTTGCGGTGTTACCGACATGATTTTTTATTAATCTCTAATAGTATTCAAGAACCTTTCCTAAGAAGCACTGATAGTAGTACAAGAATAGTCTTATTTACAATTAATTTGAATACCTAAACTTATAGCTAAAATACTATCTGAAACTGAAAAAAAGCGGTTCATGGAACTTCAATTGAATTTTCGGCGAGCAGGTCTGATATAAAAAACTGGATCGAATATTTTCTTTATAAGTTTTTCTTTATGGGGAAATTACAAGATAAAACTTATTAGCTATATATTCAAGATTACTGTTGTATATAATATAGTGTTTAAAGTTGAATTCTCTCCCTTTTTACTTGATCATCTTGTTGTAGGTATCCGGGTATCGTCGGATGTAAACTCTAGTTTACCAGTGATTTGGATGCAGAGTCTAAATTTGTAGTCTTAATTTGAAAACATGCATTGATAGAAGAAGATTCACAAATACTGTGGTTTAGAAGCGTATACAGTTGTGGTTCTGTAAATTTTGGAATTTGGTATTTGCTAGATTCACGGATATCTACAGTTGAAAAGTAATAATAAAAAAGGCTTTAGACATGATCATCTACGTTAAAGGCACCATATATGAAAGCTAATGTATCTGCTACGACGATTGATTATGCGAGTAAAATTGACTTACTAAAAGGCCAAATAAATACAGAAAAGTACATCTTGCCCATCTTATGGACAACTAGGCGATTATTGTGAAGAGTTCTTACGGAAAACAGATAAGCCGAGAAAATCCGTTATCTAATATAATTATTTTAAAAATAATATAGCCAATTAATAAGAAGTACCTTATTTTATACGTAACGGCTATTCCACAATAGGGGTATTGTACTAGTACAAGTTCGATTATAGTAAATAGCTATCAAACAATCTTTGATAAGCATCGCTTCGAACCCAGACTATTCGGTAAATATTACTAAGCACCGCTCAGAGCAAACAAGGTGTAGTCATTTTAGACAATATATAAGGGTGTGTTTTGACTGGAATATTTCTCCGTATACATCAATTGAGTTCTATCATAAAGATGTCTTGTGGAACAATATTAGTAACAGGTGGTACCGGATTTGTAGGAACATATTGTGTTATTCAGCTGCTTGAACAGGGGTATAATGTTCACACTTCAGTGAGAGACTTGAGGAAGGAGAATAAATTACGTGAAATAATCAAAGCCAATAGTAATCTCGATGAAAAGACTATCAAGGAAAGGTTGAAAGTGTTTGAAGCAGATGTTACTAAAGATGACGGATGGGCGGAGGCATTCCAAGGTGTAGATCATGTTCTTCATGTTGCATCACCATTTCCATTAACTGAACCTGAAGATCCCAACGACTTGATAATCCCAGCTAGAGAAGGTACATTACGCGTATTGAGGTTTGCTACGTCTTCTCCGTCTGTTAATCGTGTTGTGCTTACCTCTTCGTTCGCAGCCGTTGCATATGGGCATGGTGAACGTTCCAAACCATTTGATGAGGAAGATTTCACCAATGTTGATGGAACTAGTGTAACTTACATCAAATCAAAAACGATCGCTGAAATTGAAGCGTGGAAATTTGTTAAGAGCGATGCCAATACCCAGGCGCAGAGCCCAATTTCATTAACTGTCTTGAATCCAGCGTACATATTTGGACCTCCTTTCAAGAAGAGCCTTGATAATTCGTCATCCTTGAAACTAATTAACAGTTTGCTCAATGGTACTCTTGCTGATGGATGTAGAAATATGTATTTGAGTGCGGTTGATGTAAGAGACGTAGCGAAGCTTCATGTTCAAGCTTTGCAGACTCCAGAATCAGAAGGAAACAGATTTATTTTGACGACAGGTGAAAACGTATCACTACTAGATGTGGCCAAGATTATAATTGAAAACTTGCCGTCTGAATATACTAAAAGTGTGCCAACTAAGGAAATCGAAGGGACTAAAGATATTAAGAAACCATCTACTAATGAGAAGGCAAGAAGAGTTTTCAATTGGAAACCAATTCCCTTGAAGGAAACAATTTTGGAATCCGCAAAAGGATTGCTAGATATCTAGAACTATGATCAAACCAATATATTGTAATACAGTGTTTGCTTTCAGCGATTTCTATAAGTTATTTCAGAATATTTGGTATTAAAACCATACCGAAGAGCTGTGCGTGCGATTAAACTGAATATGGCCTAATGATGTTTGCAAGAGCAATGAAAAACAATTAGACGAGCTGATTTCTCTGAGGCAGATTACCTGTGATATAGTTATTTAAGAACCCATATATATGAACTTTTGTATGTTATAAGAATTTATTTTGCGTACATAAATCCTGTAAGCGAATATTTCATGCGCTTAAGAAAAGTATATAATTTTTCACAGATATTGTTTACAAATATAGTTTCGAGCTTTCTATTATTATTAGTCAACTCTTTCTACTATAATGGTTTCTATATCCACACTCCTACATGGGGGGTTATTATTAGTTGGCCAAAGTGCATATCAAGATGTTGCAAGCCCACAACAGGCGTCAGTCGAACAGTATAATATTGTCCGGTTTTTAGGTGGGGCAGGTCCGTATATTCAGAACCCAGGTTATGGTATTTCGACAGACGTACCAGACCAATGCACAGTTGAACAAGTGCAATTGATTCTGAGGCATGGTGAAAGATTTCCTAGCTCAAGTGCTGGGGAGAAATATGAAAAAATCATGCAAAAATTTGAAGACTACAATGGTACATTTAGAGGGCAGTTATCATTCTTGAACGACTATGCTTATTTTGTGTCGAATAAGGACCTATATGAACTCGAAGTAAGCCCTTCGAATTCACGTAGTCCATATGCTGGGACCACAAATGCCTTGAAGCATGGTGCGGCTTTCAGAGCAAGGTACAACTCTTTATACAACGCTTCTAATGCTATTCCTGTTTTTACCACGAGTAACACTAGAGTATACGAAACTTCACAAAGTTTTATTCGGGGCTTTTTGGGACAGGAGTATGATGAAAGCAAAGTTGATACTGTTATATTATCTGAAAGTAATGAAATGGGTGCAAATAGTTTGACTCCTGCGAGTGCATGCAGTGCGTGGAATTCAGAAAAGAGTGAAGACATTTTGAGCCAATATTCTAATGACTATCTTGATAATGCATTAAAAAGACTCTTAAAACCCAATCCAGGGTTAAATTTGACCAATGATGACGTTTATAACATGTTTGGTTGGTGTGCCTATGAACTCAATGTGAAAGGTGAATCACCCTTCTGTGAATTATTTACTAACGAAGAATTCATTAAATATGAATATTCAATTGATCTTTCTGATTACTATTCAGATGGTCCAGGCAATCCTGTCATCAAACCAATTGGATCAGTACTCCTAAATGCTTCATTGCAACTATTAAAGGAGGAACACCTGCCTAACAAAATATATATGTCGTTTACACATGATACTGACATAACCAATTACATTTGTGGTGGATTGGGTTTATTTGAACCAGAATATCCTTTGTCTCCAGATTATATACCATTTGTTAATCCATATGTTCGTTCACACATTGTTCCACAGGGAGCAAGGGTTTATACAGAAAAGCTTAAATGTTCTAATGAAAGTTTTGTTAGGTATATCGTTAATGATTCAGTTATTCCCATCAATAATTGTACCTCAGGCCCCGGATTCTCTTGCGGCATGGATCAATTCGAAGATATAGTGAGAAATAGGCTAGATGGTGTTGATTATGCTAAACTGTGTAAAATCGGTAATGCTACCAGTGATTTGACATTTTTTTGGGATTATCCTAAAGTTAAATATAATGCACCACTTAAAAAGGCATCTTATTAATTTATAAGGAACTAAATAAATATTAGTGTATTTAGAAATATAATTACCACTCTAACTCACTAAATACATGTGAATATTTTTCGTCTAATTGGCTTTTTTCTTTTGTTACCCTAATTTTATTATAATAAACCAGACAGGTATTATTAACACATTCATTCATACAGTTTCTTATAGATTTAGATCCCAAACCCTCATAATTCGTATTGACACATATTTCACATGCGTTATCGGCGGATAATACTTTAAACTCTCCCAATTTAGAGGACATCGAAACGTTTGCAATTAATTCTAATTCGTTGCTGAGACACTGACAGCAAATATATTTAGACCTGGAATGCTCTTCTAATTTTGAGCCACAACATGCACACGAGTTTGATTTTATAAACTTTGCAAATTGGAAAATATTGTTTTTTGTTTCCAATAGCTCGTGGTTGAATTTGGGCAATTCTTTATACCAACCTTTTATATCCACTCCAATCAAGTTAAAAATACGCTCTAAAGGGGGAATCAAAACTCTTGTAATATAATATTCATTATCTAAGCTTAGAGGCTTCAGTGTGTTGTATGATTTAATGAAATCCTCTGGTGATATGCATCTATCCTTTATTCGAAGTTTTGATGAATCTTGGAAAATGAGATAAGGTACCCTTTCGCGATATTGGGGTTCACTTCTGGGGTCTTTATTAACACTTCTATTAGCAACAATAGCACCAGGAGGTAAATGTGCCTCATTTTTGTAAGTCCCAAAACGGACCCCTTTAGCAAAACAGAAATCCTTGATGGAAACTTTATTAATTAAAATCTTATAAAATTGCTCCATAGTATACTTCTTAATTAGAGACAAGTTTTTAGTTTCAAATAATAGTCTAATTGTCTTCTCAACCATTTTCTGTTGAGCTGGTATACCATCTCTTCTAATTGTTTCTATTCCTTTCGCATCAAATTTTGGTTCTTGCTGATCTTCATACTCGTAACTATAACCCACATACCGTTTCTTAGCAAGCAAAATACAAGGGTGATATACCTTCTCAAATTTTAGCTTTATAGGATCAGGGAATCTATCTGTTATAAAACTTGCAAGCTCGTTACCGATTTTAAATGCATCTTTTTTAGTCTTACCTGGTAAATAAACAAACAAAGAATCTGTATCACCATATATAACTTTCGCTCCATAGTGTGTCAGTTCAATTAAGTGCACGGATTGAGTTAAAATTTCTCGACCAGTTGAGACGATAGCATCTGCAATATCAGAATTTGGCATTCTACCACTGAATGTCGCTGAAGTGTATCCATATGTAACGTTTGCAATTAATTTCAAGGCTAATTGACGAGAGTTATATAATTTAATTAGTTCTGGATCATCTTTAAACAACTTCATTACAGATTTGACATTGATTCTTGCATTCAAAATTTCCTCAAGCATCTTGGCCAACATAGACTTTCGAATAGACGATTTCACAAAAACATAACCATTAGGTGAAATATTCAAACCATCGTTTTTGGCAAATAAATCAACTAAACCAGGTGGTAATTTAAGGTTTTTCAAATAGCCAATAACGTTCTTTTTCGGACTGAAGCCATGTAACTTACCTAAAATTGTGGAATAGCAATAATTATAAGCAATCATAATAGATGGATACAACGATTGAAAGTCTAAAACAATTAAAGGAGACTTATAAAAATTTGAATCTGGCTCCATAACCAATGGAATACATTCTAACAGTCTCATTTCATAAACTTGTTGTTTTGAAACTGAATTTAGCAATATATTCTCTGCCTTAGCTATCCTACATAAAATTGACTCAACTTTAAATTGGGATCCTCTATAGAAATTAGAGTTGAAATCAATACCAATTAGTCTAGATTGCTCAACATTTTTTGTTATCAACTCTTGAATATCAATAATTTTCATCATTAATTGGACCCTTTTCATATAGTATTTGAAAACAGACAACAAGCTCAGAAAATTATTTTCGGAATACCATTGGCTTAATTGAAAATTCAGGTATCTTGGTAGTGTTTGATGAAGCAAATGATATGAGATATTCTCTAAAGAATAATTTGTTAGACTTAATTCAGATTTTAACAACCTCCAGATATTCAATATATGACGCCCATTAATTTTGAATGCAGATGTATGAGTATAACCCCATCTATCACCAAATTTACCGTTGCTTTTAAACTTACAACGACTGAATTCAAACAATAAATTTACGTCATAAGCATTTCGAAATCGTTCAATAACATAGCCCCACGATGATGCGTTTATCTCATATCCAGATAGAATGTCTGGATCGAAGCATTCAACAAGCCTAATGAGTTTATCAATCATCGACTTTTCATCAGAAAATATAGTGATTACAGGCTTTTCATTGAGGAAGTCGGAAACCCTTCTTAATTGCTTATCAAATTCTTCTGTCAGAAACCCTGGTTCAAGATAAATCAAAATGCCAACCTTGTCATTATTCTTGAGGAACATTCGGTTCGAGTCACTGAAATTATAAAAAATCATGGTGATAGGATCCACGTCTGGGTTAGGCAATAAGTCATTATAAGTATTAACATGAATTTCTAAATGGAAATGTGTTAGCGAGTTGAAGGAGTTTGGTCTACGTGATATTTTTTCCGATCTATACGAAAACTTATAGTCATTGGTTTGGGTAATAGGAGGTTCAATTTGAGATCGGAATTTAGACCTCTTGTATTTCATCTTAGCTTCCTCTACATTAATCCATTCCTCAATTTCTGCTTTCAGGGGCGGCTCAATAAGATATTTCCAGGAACAAATACGTCTTGCACATACTTTATTCTTTGAAGAGTTTGAATCACTTAGACTTCGTTTTATCATCAGCGACATGGGTAATGAATTAGAACCAGCGGCCACTTTAACGGCTTCAAGTGTGTTGAAATTGACAACAGGAATACTAATTTTCTTATTAGCGAATATCATTGGTTTAGTAGGAATGTCTGATTCCTTGTCATAATGAGGGTCAGTGTATATAACTTTCAACATATGTTGCTCATCAAAAATTTTCATTATATGACTAGGATCTAACACATCTGGTTTTAGTATTTCATAAATGTGTCTATGCATAGGCACATCTACTATGTCAGGAAGATGATCGATTCTTTTAGAATTTGTGAATTTGCTTAAGCTGCAATTATATGGTGAGCCAGGAACTTGCAAAACCGATTGCCCTTCCTCTGTTGCTTGAGAAACAGATGTTCTCCTCCTTTTCCTTTGGCTTACTTCAAACATTATTTCATGGTCTGATTGATTAGAATGATTTCGAACATAATCATGTCCTGCAACATCAAGATCTTTTTCTTCGGTCTCACCTAAGTTGATTTGTTCGGAATCTGTGAAATCATCACTATCAAAATCTATATCCAATGTATGTTTGGATTGGGGCTCGACATTATCTATATCTTGCGTAGATGTATCTTTGAGTCTCACCAGGTCTTCGAACAACGACAGATAAACGGTCCATCTAATTAGGTCGTCCTCGAAATTCAACAATGATATACCACTCGAAGAATTAGTGACCTTCTCTATATCAATTAAATCAAATGCTGTTGAAAATTTGGAGAATTTATCAGATTCAATAAACTGTTTGAAATATGCATCTAATTTTCTAGTAGGAGTAGATTTTGTTAGAGAAATTACATAGTTCATCAAATCTTCTAAATCTGATTGATTTTCCCAGGATGTTCCACCCAAACCTAAGTTATTTTGCGAAAACTGTGATTCAGTCATCTTCGAGCCTCTTGATTCACATTGATATTTCAAATCTTTATAGATATGATTTAGTGACGATAAATATATCTCATTGTTAGGTATTCCTGAATTAAAACGCCGATTCTCAACGAACTCATTATGCAAATGCCGTTGTTTTATATAGCTTCTATTATGGATATTCTCAGTTGTGATATCAATTTCTAACAAGGATCTGCCAATTCGGCCGAACTCAAAACTATCAAGTATATTGTGATGTTTGATGAATGGTTGCAAATATGACTTGAGGCGCGTCGTATCTATGTTGGTATTGTCATTTAGAATCGGGTATCTGAAATATGTATTGTTTATTTCCAACCAACCGCACCCAAACAAATTAAAATCAGCTAAAAACTGCAGTAAATACGGAATATGCGCTTCGTATACGTTCACCACATACGACTTCTTCGTTCCTCTTTCAAAACTCGAACTGAACTCACAAATGCTAATAAGCTTGTCTTGAAAAAGATTAGTTAGTCTTGTCTTGTACAAAGGAGAAAGCAACGAGATTTTGTAAAATAGCTTGTAGCCAATTTGATACCCGTATATTGGCGAAGCTTTACATATTGCCACATGAGCAATAAACTTTCTTTTACTCAGGCCCGTATCGATATTCAAGCTTATTACTTCTTCTTCCTCATCACCTTTTTTTCGCCGAAATGATTGCTGTAAACTATTTTCAAGATATTCTTCTAATTTGCTTATATAGTCTTTCGACCTCAACAATACCTCGTCTTCAAAACAATCTACATATAAATATGGGTAGTAATTGTGAACATGTACTAGAACATTGTACGAGAGTGCCTTCATCTCACATTTAGCATCGCCATGCTTGGTATCATTATCATCGGCGTTTTCATTAACGCCATCATAGATGCCCACAGCCAACGAACCAAAAATCCTTATGATTGGCACCTGAACAACATCATTATACAATTGATCTAGCTTCAGTGAATGTGTCTGATATGTATCGTAATCGTTTATCTGAACGTGTAATCTAGCATCGCTCATGTAGGATCTGATAACGCTTTAGTAGATGTTTAAACAACTTACAGAAGATTCGAGTGATCTATTTCAGTTAGTACAGGTGCTCATTCCTACTATTAGAGGTTATTATACGAGCCGACCTGTCTTTTCTACCAGGAATTGGGTTAAAAATTGCGCTCATCGTCCTTATAGCAAAGGTGCATAAAAAATAGAAATCTTCGTACTCATTTATTTGATTACTGCAACCACGTTACGCGCTCCATCTTACAGCTAATTAACTTAGTGGTGATCTCATTCCAATGTGGCGCATTCTACAGTTTCGGCACTGGCTTGACCTTTGTGGACAACTATACCGAATGCAGCTCAATTATCGGTATAACTATCCGTTATCTTTCCTGTTGCGCGTTTTCATCTGGCACATTTGCATAGAGATATCCGTTTGTTCTACTAGTTCATCCGACGTTTATAATAAGCCATGCATATGTTGTACGAGCTTAACAAATTACCCAGTTTTTCCATACTAAAGGAATTATAATTCCTCCTTTTCATAACTAAATCATTTTCTAGGTTCGCTTGCACCGTATTCGGTAGTTTTTGTTCTTATTATATATAGGGTATTTAGACCCATGTTGCAATAGAAAGCTCATCAGGCGGGTATATGCAGCCAATGTCCCTAATAAGCAATCACCCTATTGCACCAAATCTCAACTTTTTCTACCGGTTTATCCAGCGTGAAACGCCTTATTATGTCTTCCTTCACTCAATTGCTTACATGCATCGTAACAAAAGTCGTTCGCAGCCATTTATCAGCATTTTGTGCGTCTGATTCCGTAACCGCACGACGAAATATTCATAGCACTTGGAAATGGCCCTTTATGGTTAGCACGACATTCCTTTGAGTGGGCTTTTTCACTTATGTCGCGCAATGTCGCGCCTACCACGTTATTTTTTTCAGCTTTATAAGCGCCTTTTTCCTTAACAAGCAGGTAATTGCTTAGAGGCGTCTTGTGACCGGCATACCACATATCCTAACGAACCCGTAAATGGACCATACCACTCCAAAATCGAAACCATAGACTTCAAGCACCAATTGCCCGTATTACAATTATAGTTATATTTAGAGTAATCTTGAAATCCGTAGATTTTGCGTCGTAAGCGTAATGGAACGGCCCCTAAATTATTTATATGTGATGTGTCGTAATGGCATCTTGCGGCATTACTTTCACCTTAGAAGGATATCTAGCGTCGACTTCAGTAGTTAGCACTAGGATAATAAGCGGCGCCTCAAACATACATAGATTTATGATGCTAAACTCCACGAACGCCTCCAGTTATTGCAGAAACCAGGCTTACTACCGATTGGCCTATTTTCTTTTTACAATAGGAGGAATGCTATTCCTATTGAATAGTGAGTGTGGATAGAAACGCAGGGGTCGCTGTTACTTGGCCTGTATTGAAGCTACCAAATGCGCTCTAGTAACAATAGCATGGGCCCATAGTGCAATTGCCACGGGAACAATTTGCTTCGAATCTTCGTTGGGTGTAAGATTACATATATCTCTATATACAGCTTTATGTGTATTCTCCACTAGGTATCTGTATAATTTGTTTTCATTTTTAGTTCATAGTTTTCAGTTAGTAATAAAAAATAAAAAACCTATAATACTCAAAGAAAATAATTTTCTGAAACAAAATTTTGAATACATAATATTATTAGTAAATTAATAGTTTGTTGACGTGGGAATAGAATTATAGATATTTCAAAGAGTGTTATCATAAGGTAAAGAAGAGTGAATAATCGGAAAATAACTTAGGCGTTGACACCATTTTAGTGTAACCAGAAAACGAACAGAAAATTTCGACGACAAACAGCAAACTGTCGGGTTTAACATACAAGAATACTTAACATTTTTTAACAAAACAATTGTTAAAGAATAGCAGAAGGTGTCTAGTGGGTATTGTCTATTTGGAGAACTACAAATAAGCAAAGGGATTTACATTATAGAGACATAGACGTCGAGGTGCTATTGTATTCTACCAAAATTCAGTATCAACCAATTTTAAGTGATTCTGACACCATCACATCGGTAGCAGGTGAGCAAGGGACAGAACAGCGACACAGTAATGAGTGATGCAAAAGATACAGAGGACAACTTAAGTCCCCGGTTTGAGAACCTAAACATTCGAACGCCTAAGGCGGCCAATCCTGAGAACATGCAGTCACCACAGAGATTATCACATTCCCAAATAAATGGTGATATTCAGGCCAGGATATTGGCATTTCAGCAGAAGAGAACAAAACCGGTGAATGGTGGACATGGTGGGTTAAATTCGATACCGGCTTCATCCAACCACTTAAGTGAGGCACCAGACAAGCCATTACCTCCGTTACCACCACTACCTTCATTACCTAAATTGCCCAACGTGCAGGCACAACAGAGGTCTTATTCTCTGGGAGATGCTAACGATTTAGGCGTCATTCCTTCCCCAATGGAAACGGAGAATATCCACACAACCAACCAAACTATGAATCAAACTATGAACCGAGGCATAAACCAATCTATAGGCCAAGGTATGTCCAGAGCTTCGAGTATAAAGAAACAAGACTCCCAGCAACTACCATTTGAATTACTGAAGAAACCATCTTTATCTCAAAGAAGAGGAATGAAGCTTAATTTAAGTGAAATGAGTAGCCCCAATAGTGCTAGTTCTCCAGATGATACAAGCCCCATAGGTGACGATAAAAAGAACCCGGTGTTTCTGAACGCACCAAAGGGAAACGATATAGAATCTGGAGCAATGAACACAACTGGGGATTTATCAAGAATGTTATCGGACAGAAAAAAGAAACCCAACTTTAAGTTGAATTTGGGAAATACAGGCGTTCCTGGAGTAAATGGCATGCAGAACTCACAATCAAATTCAAATACGAATTCAACAGCCTCATCATTAGACTCATCTGGATCGTCATCTACGGCGGGCACCAACAATGAAACAAATCAATCTAAGAAGCCACAATTACAAGGTTTATTTGCAAATTATTCGAAATATGTTGATATAAAATCTGGATCATTAAATTTTGCAGGTAAGGCCTCTTTGCATTCAAAAGGGATTGACTTCCTGTCAGGATTGCTGTTCCGTATCTCGTTAGAGGAATTGGAGTTTTTAGAAGAATTAGGACATGGTAATTATGGTGTTGTTCTGAAGGTTTTACATAAACCCACAGGTGTACTTATGGCAATGAAAGAAGTGAGATTAGAATTAGATGAAACAAAATTCACACAAATTTTAATGGAATTAGAAATTCTACATAAATGTGACTCACCATATATTGTCGATTTCTATGGAGCTTTTTTTGTTGAAGGAGCTGTTTATATGTGTATGGAGTATATGGATGGAGGTTCTTTGGATAAGATATACGGTAAAGATGATGGTGTCAAAGATGAAGCATGTCTTGCATACATAACTGAATGCGTTATAAGTGGATTGAAAGAGTTGAAAGATGAGCATAATATTATTCATAGAGACGTGAAACCGACAAACATTTTGGTCAATAGTTTAGGAAAAGTGAAATTGTGTGATTTTGGAGTTAGTGGTAATTTAGTAGCGTCATTAGCGAAGACAAATATTGGTTGTCAATCATACATGGCTCCCGAAAGAATTAAGTCATTAAGCCCAACAGACAATACCTATTCTGTTCAGTCTGATATTTGGTCTTTAGGATTAAGTATTTTGGAAATCGCCGCAGGCCATTATCCTTATCCAGCTGAAACATATGGTAACATATTTTCCCAATTAAGTGCTATTGTTGATGGGGACCCTCCTAAGTTGGACCCCAAAATCTTCTCTAAAGATGCTCAATTATTTATCAAGAGTTGCTTGAATAAAAATCCCGATTTGAGACCTTCATATGCAACCTTGTTAAAACACCCATGGTTGGTGAAATATAGAAATATTGATCCTCATATGGGTGAATTTGTGACAAAGAAGATTCAAGAGCTCGAAGAAGAAAAGAACAAGAAGAATCTAAGCAGATCCAATAGTACAAGTTCGTCAGCTGCGACCGCCAAACCTCCAAAAGAAAATGTTCGTTCTTTGTTAAAGGGAAAGGTTCAGGCTCCAGCTTTGCACAGAGGAGGATTAATGAATTCAAGCAGGAACAATGCAAATCGATAATTATGATTTAATGATGTTCAATTGAATTTGCAAATATGTATTATATTTTCACTATGTTAATGTATTAACCATTATAAGAAAAAAGCGGTAACTTTTTACTGAATTACATGTACTATCCTCAGTCAGAGACTTAGGTTTACGTTCCGATATGAGGATCATTATATCGTTGACGAACATGCCGCCATTTCATTTCATTTAGATTCGTAGTTATGTGTCGTTATAATCCTGTATTACTTGTGTTACGTATATGTATAAATTATATTATGTTCAATATCTAAGTAGGGAAGCAACAGCTTCATCTTTTAACTTGCAGCATTGGTATGCTTCTTGTATGGTGTATATGTAGATAGACCATATACTATACACATATGTCGCGCGACATTTGTTTGAAATTGAATTAACCCTTATTCAATTAAGAATATAGTTACAGCGGAAGGTATATTCTCGAAGACAATTAGAATGTTACAAATAGAACAGAACAACTTATTGATTCAAAATACTTTGACGGACAGAATTTTTCCAAGTCCGGATGCTCCTTTGAAATCATTAGATAGAATTGTCTCTGATTTTGATTTTACTACTTACCATATTTCAACATTACAAGATAATAAAGAATTGATTCTTATTTCTATATATTTAAAATGTTGGGGCGATTTGGTTAATTATGGGGTTGAAACATACTTGGCTAGCAAGTATTCCAAATATGAAGGACCTTTAACTATTTTACCCAGCAAAGATATCGAGTCTAATTATAATTATTCCATGGTATTGGATTTAGGACAATTGAATACTAAAGACGATGAATTTAAGAATCAATTGATTGAAGATTTGTCATTTTTGAAAAGACATTGCATGGCAGCTCCATTCGAAAAGGCTTTCAGTAGATATGATGAGTTGAGTGAAACGTATGCTAATAGTAACACGTATGCTGAAGAGATTCAAAGCGAATTGAAAAATGAAGAGGTTTTAACTATCAATTATCGTGGATCAGATGAAAGTATTTACATCAAGCCTTCATTTGACAGAGTTACTGTAATCTTTTCTACTATTTTCAAAGACGAAACCGATAAAATCTTTGGCAAAGTGTTCCTTCAGGAATTCGTTGATGCAAGAAAAAGATCGGTTCAAAATGCTCCACAAGTATTATATTCTCATAAGGTACCACCATTGGATATTCAACGCGTGGTTAAGAGTTATGAGGACGACAACAAGGGTTATGTTACGTTTGTTTTATTCCCTAGACATTTAACTAAGGGTGACAGAAGAGATAATTGTATATCTCATATTCAGTTTTTTAGAAACTACTTCCACTATCATATCAAATGTTCCAAGGCTTACATGCACTCGAGAATGAGATTTAGAGTTAAAGAATTCTTGAAGGTCTTAAACAGAGCCAAACCAGAGAATATCGACGACGACGGTAAAGCTATCGACAACAGAAAGACAGCAAGTGGTAGAAGATTTGACTCAACCAGGGTTTGAGCCTCAAAGATCACAAACTAGACCTTTATGTAACGATTTATTCACACTTGCTTTGTGCAACAGAAAACCAATATTTTACCGAATTTAGTTTATTAAATATTTACAGACTTATCAAAATATATACTTTGTACAGCACCTTCATCACCTAACTATCCTTAGGTTTCTTAACACCGTATTTTGATCTCGACGTAGTTCTGTTAGCCACACCTGCTAAATCAAATGCTCCTCTCACCAAACGATACTTAACACCTGGCAAATCTTGCACTCTTCCTCCTCTCACTAAAACAACATGATGCTCTTGTAAATTATGTCCTTCTCCTGGAATTAAACATGAAACAACGTTACCGTTCGATAATCTTACACGACAACACTTTCTTTGCGCTGAATTTGGCTTTTTTGGCTTCACAATCATAACACGTAAAACAACCCCTTTCTTGAAAGGGTTGGTATCCAAATGCGGTGCCTTGGAAACATATGGCTTAACAGGTTTTCCGTGTCTACCACTCTTTATTTGGTTCAAAGTAGCATATCTTTTTTGTTGGTTCAAAAGATTGAACTGGTTATTTATGGGAATATTACTTCTGATAGATGACAAATACGACGTAACAGGCGCTACTCTGCTGAATGTGGATGCAGATTGGATTGAAGTCTTACAAATGTTGGCTAATGATCTAATCATCCCGTTTCTTGGCTCCTTTTCTATTTCTTGATATTATTAGTACTCTGATTAAGTCCCGGCATTGAAAAATTAATCGCAGAATTGAAAGGTCGTGTACTTTTGTTAGTGATGTTCAAAAATTCAACAACCACTTAAAACTAACTGATTAATTTACTAGACAGACGTATTAATCACTATAAACTATTTATATTATGTTTAGATCTACTTTCCTCAGAAGTCTTAGAACTCCATTAGTTAGACAATCCATTGCACCAAAAGCAATTTCCATAACAAAACCATCATTTGTTCGTTTCTACGCTGGATTCCCAGCTTTGACTAGAGATCTTGCTAAAGAGAGAATCGTGGAATTATTAGAGGGTTACGATAAGGTTGATGGTTCTAAGGAAATCACCGAAGAAAGCTCCTTTGTTCAAGATTTGGGTTTAGACTCGTTGGACGTCGTTGAAGTCGTAATGGAAGTGGAACACGAATTTAACATCCAAATCCCAGATCATGAAGCCGACTCTTTAAAGACTGTTGGTCAAACTGTTGACTACATCCTTGCACAACCTGATGCTTGTTAGAGGTTCTCCGATCGACGGGTCTAGTAGTACATTCGTGCTGGAAATCGTGCTAGTACACATGCATTGTTTTTTATTCTTATTATTTTTAATGTCGTGGTTTCCAGCTTCTGAAGTACATATATTTGGTTGAAAGTGGTTCATAATTGAAATTATAGAGGCCTTGGACGAAGCTACGTTTGCTTTCGCTACTTATGCTAATAAAGGTATATTTCATTCACATTTGTGATGACTGTATATCGGTACTTTATAGTCGAAATTTTAAATTATTATTACTGTATATCACTACGTAATGTAAACATATCCTATGGTCCCTACTTGTCTCTCACGTCTTTTGCAGCATCTCTATGAATGGTTGATTCGTTAGTAGACATAGTAGTACCCATCGTTATATAAACAAGTCACGTGCCACTTTTTAACCAATCGAATTCCAATTAAATTAATCCACTATAATTGACAATACAAAACATTCTGTTACAACTATCTACTGTTATCTTTAATAAATATTGAAGAATGGTTTCTGTATGTATTATTCTAATATTAGAACGAACCGAAATCTTCGGAAATGATCCAGTTGAAGACGTTAATAGTTTAAATTTTACTAACATGAAAAATTTAGTATATTAGAGCTCCAGCTTACAAGTCTGTTAAAACCATTGCTGGTTTAAACTTACCACTTATCAAAAAATACATTCCTAACTTGGTCATCTGGGGTGGTGCTGGTATCGCAGGTGTTGCTACTTTCACTGAAGGTATTCCATTATTCAAGGACACTTTCTACACTAAAATTCCATACTTCGGTCAACACTGGGTTTACAACCCAGATCCAGAAGATGTTCCTGTCTAATTATGCATGCTTAGCTATATGGAATTATGTGCTATAATATTTATTTACATAGTTGAATTTCATTGAAATAATAAACACTAGAATAATATTTACATACTTGTAAGTGCATTCAAGGTATATAAGAAAGAGTTTGAACGTCAAATTCTCTTTTAACGTATTCATTTTCTATTAGGTACTCAAGATTTGATTTTAGATCTGATATGGAACATGGTCCGTTTTTTTCCACTAGTGGTAGAGTTTGGTTTATTAAATCAAGATATGAGATTTGTTTGGCACTCTTCATGACTCTAACTAAAGCACTCCTAAATTCAATATTTCTATTTCTCTCAAATACCTTTGCAGGTTCATTATCAAATAATCCAGCTGCTGTCTCTCTGTCCTTTGAAAGCGGAATCCTTATTTTTGTTGCTTTATCCGTAAATTTTGAATTGAAGGAATATTTTGTGTTGTGCTTCAATAAAATTCTGTATTTATCAGACGATAATGATCCGAGGACTTTTTTTAATAATTTATCATTAATATTGGTAAGAACTAAAATCTCGTCATAAGTGTAACTGTTTCTATCGTTGAATAATAAGATAACAATTGCCTGTAGTAAATTGACGTCTAATTCTTTCTCGCCATTCTCAAATTCAGCTTTGATAGTCAATTGATGCAAAGGGTAGTGACTCCAATCAAGAGTACGGTTTTTTAATTTTTCATCCGAATTATGATACAATGCTGTGAAATTATCTAGAATGCTTGTAAGCTGTGGTAGTAAAATAATATTCGAGTCCAATTTGGGCATTTCAGGCCAATGCTTCTGTTCTAAAACTAATGCTGTAAAGTCAACAGAGCAATCATCTAAGGCTACCAGAGAATATTTTTCTCTTGACAACTCTAGGTCTTTAAACATTATTTGCAATCCTACAGTTTCGTCCCCTTCACCAATAAGCTTCAAAAAAGATTCTACTAACTTTCTTTCTAGATTATAATTTGGAGACTTACCTAAAAGTAATCTCTTGGATAATTCCTTTTTATAATGAGAAATGAAATCATTTTTATTATTTAGGGCCTTGAAGATGATCAATACATTTTGTTGAAATTCATTAAATGACAAATTGATGCTTTCATCTTTGTTCGATTTTTTATTAATGTTTTTAAAGAATGAATCACAATACTTGCATAACTGGAATATTATAAAAGTATTAATCTTCTTCTCATTGAAGGTCTTGGTGAAAGACTTTCTGACTTCAAATTCAAATAGTTCATTCTTATTGAATTTATCACCAGCAATGCCTTTATATCTCACATTTGATTCAACTAATAAGGGAATTATATTTTTCAGACTTAACTTATTACTCTCAATTAACCCTTTAATCGATTGTATTATATATTGACCCCACTCATAAACAAAAATCGACATGGCATCTAATTGGTATTCTTCTAAAGATTTTTCACAATAATTGTATATTATTTCAAATTGCTTCAAATTTTTATCTTGAACCATGAAAGGTATGCAGCTCTTAATTATTGTATTAAAATTTTGAAATATTAAAATCCATTTGAGTTTCAGTAAAAACTCCATCAAAAATATTCTCTCATACCCACAATCTTTAAAAAAGGTCATTTCTCTAGATATCTTTGTTAAAACTGTATGTATGTATGTTTCAGGCTTTTCAATCCACGAGTCTTTTAATGAATTATAATGCGATATGAGTTGATTCGTAAGATCAGCATGTAGCTTAATTTGGTGATTAAAGTTCAATTTTACTAACATGGTTGATAATTTTTTAGCCACTTCTAAATCTTTGAAATCTTCAAATTCCCCTACCTTTTTAAGTAATTGTATATGCTTGCGAAGAATGATTTCGGCTAATCTATTAGTACCTTCGTCGTTATCAGCTAAAAGCTCTTCAACAAACAAAGTCAATCCAAACTCCAAGATCATCTTTTTAGAAGGGTGTTGCATTAAATAACACCGATCCAAATAAAGAAACAATTTACTTAATAACCGAAGTTTATGCCTCCATTTTTCATATACTTCCAAATATCTCGTTATGGATTCATTCAATGATAACAGATCATTCTCTAAAATACTTATAATATTTGGTTTTATATGATAGTGAAAATGGTCTTCCAATTTGGATTTTAAATGGTCCGCCAATATCGACTGCTCGATATGCTTAAATCTGCACAAGGATTCTACACTTCTGTAGTACACATCGAAGCTATAATCAAGTTCTGATTCTTCTAAAATTAAGTCTATGACCTGATGTACTAGTATTTTAACTTTTTCCTTTTGAGCTGACAAATATGATTTATTAACCAGAGTTATATTTGGCTTTTTTCTTTTATTATCATTTCGGAGACTAGGTTCATGTCTTGAGTGATCATGAGATAAATGGGATGAAGTTGTAGTTTTGGGAAGTGAGGAGTTAGAGCCATCGAAATCTAAAATTTCAGACCTACTCTCTTCCGTCATACTATGTCTTGTGCTTGTGATGCTTTATAGATTGAGTATAATTATTATGATACTAACCTATTTTACGCAGATGTATTTTGTTATCGCGATTTAAAAGAAAAATTGTGAAGCTAAGAATTACCATAATATATACTTCATCATAAAATGACCGATAATACACATGGTAAATCGTCCAATACCCCAAATATAACAGAAATAAATGACCCAAAACAGCTAACAACTGTTTATAAGAAGAATGGATCGTTCGATCAACGCAGAAAATTATTATTAGAGAACTTTAAAAAATCAGAAACACATTCGAATTTATTATTAAAATTGAAATTAATGGTCGAAAATAAGATAAAAAATGACCCATCAATATTGATGAAGAATAAAGGAAAAATGGGTGCTTTAATACAAGGTGCTATTATAAATGATCATATGCAACAAAAATCGGTTAACTCCAAAAATGATAACAGCTTGTTGAGTATAGTAGATAAAGATATTCAGGAGAAAATAATAGACTCTCCAGAATTTCATAAAGAATTAAAGGATGAATTAAAGAATACAAAACGAATACTATTAGGCATAAGCGATGAAGAGTATGCCAAACAACTAGAAGAGGAAAAACGCCAACACGAATTGGAATTAGAGGAAATAAAGAAACAGGATACCGAAAGAGAATTAGCATATAAAAACAATTTCAAAGTTAAGAACCTTAACACAAGTCATAAAGTCACCAAAGCACCCAGATTTAACTTTCCATCGAATAGGAATAGCGACAGGCACTCAAGAGACAACTATCAGAGCCCTAGTAATGAAACTTCTAATAACGCTAAGAATAATAATACTGGTGAAGATAAACAGAAGCAAAATGTTCCCTACTTAATGTATTAGTATATAAAATTAGGAATATATTTAATTACAAACAAAAGACAATATTGCATTTAAAATATTACAAATACAAACCAAAGATGAATAGAAATGCATTAATCATCTGTATCAAAAATTTCATTAGCAATAAGCATCAATTCTTCAACAACTTTACTCTTGTAACTTAAATCCTGAGGGCTCATTGAATTGTCGTTTAACAATGCTGGTCCCCATATTATAGCTAAACTCTTAGTGGTCATTCTATTCGGAGCCTCATCAGCTGCTACCTTATTTAAATGAAATATTAAAGCTCTTAATGTAAAATAGGCACCGTCAGGTAAATTGAAAACCAAATGATGTAATTTTTTGGCGATATATGTTTCATCCAAAGATTTGACTGTTTCAATGAACGACTGATAATATTCCTTAGTCAATAGTGGCTCAGGTAAACTAGTAAAATAGCACTTTAATAAAGATGCAATACAATATATATCTGCATCCAACACATTATTTGGATCAATATTATTACCAATCATCAAATAATTAGTGAACTTTTGATCAATAGATTCTTTTAAATTTTGAACAGTAGTAACATTGCCACTCGTTCTATAAATTCCTTCAATGTCCATACCGTAATTCTCAATTACTTCAATACATTTTTTGACAACTAATGGAACATTATCAATGCCTGCAAATTGAATCACGCTCTCGATTGAAACGCCAAATGTTGGCTGTGATGCTTGATTTAATTGGGAGCTTAATGATCTTGGACCATTCAAATCAGGTGTGTTAGGGTTGCTTGCAGGATCTAATGAGCTGTATGTCTGGTTACTTGCGTCATTGTCAGTGTGGGCAAGCGAATCAGAATTGAACTTCGACGCTTGGGTAATTTTATTTGATGGGGGTGAAAACGATGAGTTGTTAGTATTATTAGACATCAGTTTCGTATTGTTTGCTATGCTTTCGTTGCGACTGGTATTAGAATTATTTAAACCAGCAGCGACATTTGTATGATTGGCTGAATTGCTATTATTCAAAAACGGTTTACTAGGTTTCTGTGTCTTAGCTATTGAAGGGTGTACCCGATATTCAACTGGGACGAGAGATTTATTGGAAGGCTGCTTTTCATGTTTAATCAAATAATCGTATAAGTCTTTTTCATTATCAATGGCAGAGGCCAATGCTTTCATAGAAGTTTTCGACGATCCTTCTTGTTTCAAAGGTGAAATTAAAACACCTGAGTTCATGATCAAATTTTCATTCCACGTTGCGTATTTTTGCAATTGAACATTCATGGCAATGTCCATCTCTAAAATTAAGTTTTTTAACTTCTTAGAACTAGCTGGTCTATGCATCATCAAGATTTCATCTTTCAACTTTTTACAAGTAGTAACTCTCAGCTTATAATCTTGATCGGCAGCATCTACTTTTCTTTGCAAATCATCTTCCTGTTGCTCTGCTGACTTGTTCTTTAACGAAAATGACTTCTTATTTGGGTCAGATGCCTTTAGCTTCTCTAAATCATCACAGAGGTGGAAGTATTTTTGTTTTGCCTTTTCAGCTGTCATTATAGAATCCAGGCATTCCTTTTCTTTTCTTTTACTTTCATCCTTTATGGTTTTTCTTGATCTCGAGACAGTGCCAACTAAGGATGTTAATTCATCATACATCACATTCAAGGCCTTAACATAAGAACTACCTACGTTAAATAATTTCTCATCAAACTCGATAATCGAGTCCAATTTGCTACTAAATGAATCATTTTTCAATTTAGTTGAACCTTTCATAGTTGTTCTTGTATGAGAAGCAAATTTCTTTAATTGATTATAATGTTCATCTTCAATAATTGCTTTCTTTTTAACAAACTTAGAGAATTCCTCTCCAGTAGTTATACTTTGTTTAAGTCTGTTTAACAATACGTCTAAACTTGCATCGCTGTTGAGAAAATTTTGTATTCTATCCTGGTCTAACAATGTGGATGATTCACCATTTGTACTCATCTTTAATATCCTTCTTCTAAGTTAGAAAGCAGTTATTTTTAAATTCTATTTATTGATTTGAGACAACGCACCGAGCGCGGTCTGAGAATTTAAGACTCAGACGTGAATGATTGTTGATGTTTAAATTCCTAGCTAAATATAAAGCGTTAACATCCTAATAATCAGATACTACAAAGGTCATAGGAAGTGCATGAGGCGAATTATATATATCGAAGAATTATACTAAATATAATAACACTCGACATAGTTTAAAGTTGTCGAGTGGGGTGCTAATCAACTATAGTAGTTATCAACAATGTTAGGGAAACATGTATGTCATATATAGGTGTAATGATCTGGTTTGATTTAATACAGTAATAGTATGTACTGGAGAATCAAATATCAATAGTTCAAAATTCTCTTAGCTAAAAATTGTACTATTTCTTTTCTCATCATCCCCACCAAATGCAGTTACTCCGTGCTCCATATTAGCCACAGAGAATTCTAAATCATCTATTGTTATCATATCCCAATACTTGTAGATCATCATGACCGTAAAGATATTGCAAACACTTCCAAAGAATAATCCATCTATGTAATGAGAAGCACCACGACAGATATCGTCACTAAATGCGTACGTCAAAACTTGACCAGCAACAAAGAAGAACACTCCTAATAAGATGGCACCCAAAGGCCAGTATGAGTCGAGAGCAAAAATAACTAAGATTATCTGCGATATCACGTAAAACGCCAATATAATTGCGTTGATAAGATACGTGATCACAAACATCGCTTCAGTCTTTCTACCGTCTAACGCAGTATTCCAGCTCTTGAAAGTGACTAAAGCCACGATGAAGTTGATTATGAACCAGCAGAAACAAATTAATCTTAAGGACCACATCGATTTTCTTGATCCATCCTCCCAAAATTGGAAACATAATAGCCCGTTATACAAGAGACAGATACATGATGCACTGGCTAATCCTAATTGAACGGCCACAAAATACGCATAACTCGACGAAGATGGCGGCGACACACCACAATCAACCACTAACGAACTTACAACCAAACTTATAATGAGGTAAAAAAAGAAAAGCATTTCAGTTCTACCAATAGCTGTGTACTTTGCTCTAACATTAAATACAATAATCAATAAAATTATCAAACCTCCAAAATGAACAAATGCATTTCCTATTTGAAACACCATTGTGTTTGCCAACTCTACTGATCTTGCATAGCAATCTGGGACTATACCTCTAGTAAAGTATGATGTCTCATTGACTGATCCTACCACGGAACATAAAGGTAACGCCGTGACGTTACATATGGTATCGAAATTTCCAAATGCCATCTCGTTCTATAAAACTTTAGATAGCCTTGTGATTTCCCGGTATTTTATGACGTTGAATTAAAAATTCAAAACTATACTGAATCAGAAATTTTTATAAAAACAAACGAGGCGTCATTTTGTAGGTACAATTTTTCATTTACGCAATTGAGGCATAAATTAAATATGACATCAAATATAGAAAATTTAGACTACGGGCATTAGTATTAAAACAATTTTTATATATATGAAATAGAAAGTAAGCGTATGAAAGATGTGTAAATAAATAAGCGATAAACGATTGAGAGCAGATTAATTTATAACCTTGTGTATGTATGAATTGAAATAGGAAAAATGCTATGTACATGCTACCACTAATACTGATAGGGTGGTGGTGGAGGTACCTCGAAAATGTTATGCTGAGGCGAACTGCAATTATGTCTAAGGCTAGCTTTATCAAATTCCAATTTGTTCCCTTGGTCAATAGGCTTTGAATCAACTGACTTGTTATTGATGGACTTGATGTCAATGTAATTGTTAGATTTTTTATTCATCAATCTGTCCTCTTCATTTTCAATGTGGGAGGTAGAGATCTGCTGGTTACTTGTGAAGTTGAAGTAATTATTACCCAATCCTACACCACGCAACAAGGAAGAGTTAGGGTGGTGTGGAGAATTTGTATTCGAGTTACAGTTGGCATGGAAATGTGAATGCGAAAGGATGGGCTTTGACGTGTCGATATTGATATCCCTAGAAGCTCTCATTGGTTTGGGTTGTTTCAAATCGATCGAATTAGCGTGTTCTAAGGTGATGGGGCTTTCAAATGTGGAATGTTCCATCGTGGAATGTTCCATCGAATCATCTATCAAAGTAGAAACTTCGCTATATTCTGGAGTTTGGTCCAAAGAATTAGTACTACTTGTCTTCTTTGATTTCTTTCCACCTAGTTTGATGACCCTTCTCTTAGGCTTAGAGCCATTGTTATTACTATTCAATTTGTTGTAATAGCTGTTGGTCTGAATGCTGGAGATTTCTGTCAAAATGTTATCGATGTTATTATTGTTATTGATCAATAAATCGATTGGAATGCAGTTACTAGTCTGGGAGGGGGCAATGTTCGTGTTGACATTAACATCAGGCAAATTAAGATTCAAATTTAAAGTGCTGATCAAGTTTGGCAAATGCTTGTTGAACTTTTCTAAGTGCGATCTTTGTACAATGTTCTTGAACTTTGGAATATTCAAGTTGAGAGTTTCTCTTGAATTGAAGAGGTTCATATTCTTTAGTAAGTTAGTGCTGGAATAATTAAATTCCGAATTGACATCATTGATTGATATTTTCTCTAAGCTTTCAGTATCAAGATTGTTCATTTTGCTCTTTAATTTAGTCTGCAAATCACTGAAATTAGACTCGTTCAACGAGGTGTATTTCAAAGACAATTCATGGATTAAAGTAGGTAACGTTTCTCTGAACAAATCTCTGATCTGGTTTTCAATCTGGTTTTGCAAAAAGTTCGCCAATACCTGTACCGTATCGAAGGTTGATGATACCTTAATTGAATCTAACGGATCATTTCTAAATACAAGAGTTAACCCCTTGGTCTTACTGAATACAATTATTCCTATCCCCGATATTTTGATATCACTGAGCTTCAAATCTAATGGCAATGCAAATGGATCGTTACAGAGAAGAAAATCTGGCGTTACAAAATTATTCATTTCATCAAACTGATTCACTTCCCTGTCTAATGAATTCGAGCTGTATATCTTGAGTGGGTTAGCCTGAACCTTCGTGTGCAACGTCAAGTGGAAGTCGCCCTCGTAATTTATCTTGAAAATCCCCCTAAACCTATCCTTGTCCAATTCTCCGATCTCCAAAATCTCAAAACTTGGCCCCACCTTTCCAAAATTTAAATCCTTAATTTGAATATCCGATGCAAGGATGTTTGGTCTCTTTCCAGAATTCAATGCATCCGTCAATAACTCTTTAGTCCACGAACTTAATGATTCGGTCTCTAGTGAATTCCAATTCACATTAAATGACATTATAGCTACTTGTGTGTGTAAGTTTGGCTTAAAACCTGACGCTTAAATTTTTTTTGCGATGTACAAAAACAGAATAATTTCAAAATATATGATGTATAACTTATTTCAGATATCTTACTGTAATACCACCTTCTGTGTTTAACTATTCTTCTATGTTTAATGCTAGGCGCTTTGTAAACTTAAACCGGTTAACTTCACTAATAAATAACTAGAATAAACACACCATTAGTCATGTTGAAGGAGTAAGTTTTTAAAATGCAAAAATCGTGTGATATGTAAAACTTACACAAAATTGCTTTTTCTCTAAACGCCGGTTTTGTGTTATATTTGTCTATTGTCCCGATTGGTACCGCCGGGAGATGGCTTATGTTGTTTTATTATCTAATATTGTTCATATTATTATATAATCTTGCGACTAATGAGATTTACAAGTATAGACTTATAGACCATTTGGCCATCGAATCGACATTTCATACAAACGACGATAGAATTGCATTGTTGATGGGTACAACGATCTATGACTTCAAGCCTTTGGATGCTTATGGTGAGGTGTATGATCTCGCTGAATTGAAGGGGAAAGTGGTAGTAATTGTAAACGTAGCCAGTCTCTGCGGTTTTACACAACAGTACAAGGACTTGGAGTATTTGTATAAAAAGTACAATGAAAGAGGATTCGTTGTGCTTGGATTCCCGTGCAATCAGTTTGGAAATCAAGAACCGTTCACAGGACAGGAGATTTTGCAATTATGCGAGAAAAAGTTTGGTGTTACGTTTCCTATTATGAACAAGATTGAAGTCAATGGAGATGGAGAGGAACCGCTTTATGGGTATTTAAAGAATGAACAAAAGACACCACTTGGGTTTAAAGGGATCAAGTGGAATTTCGAGAAATTTTTGATAAGCAGGAGTGGCAAGGTTGTTAAACGTTTCGATTCTACGGTAGTTCCACTAAGCTTTGAGGAAAAAATTATAGAATTACTAGAAGACGCTCATTAAGCGATATAGATCACTATATAATGTATATAACATGTAAGTATATGAATGAAGATTACGAATCATTTTTTGGCTTTTTTCTTCTTTGCATCCTTTGCGTCGGGGGTTTCTTCCTTCTTTCTCTTGTTATTCACAGCATCAGGATGAATTTCTTTCAACACACAAGCCAAAAGAGTGGTACATCTTCTTGAGAGTTCGGCTGCATTTCTCGATTGGAAAAAAAAGTCGAATTGAAATAGGGGCGAATCCCTTATGGTATCTCTGATTCTTTCGTATATATCAGGTCTGTCGAGGCCAAATCTGTACAATTGTACCAACAAAAATCTGTCTTCTTCTTCTGAAAACGTTCTCTTGTTTGTGGAAGCTGGAGGAAACTTCAATACTAATTCTTGAAGCGGGTATTTGTATTGGGCTAATTTTCTACGCAAAGACTCTTTTTGCAACCTGTTCTTAATGATTTTTTCTTCTCCCATTTCGATCTGGTTGATGTATCTTTCATAACCTTCGATTTCTTCATACGAAGTCCAAAACTTCTTGGCATATTCCCTCACATCTTCTTCAGTCTTGTCTTCAAATTCTGTTGCAATTAACAGGATTGAGTTACGGCCATATTTCGAACAAACTTGAATAAAGTGAGTGAACTCCCTTCTATTCCAGTTGCCAAATCCCTGAGTTAATAGTTGTTCCTTCAATTCCTTTTCCTCTTCAGTCAAAGGTCTCGAGTTATCAATTTCTTCTTGTTCTAATTTCTGCTCCAACTGCCTTTCTTTTAAAGTCTTTGGGTTGCCAGCTTTTAAGGGTACTTGATATCGTATTTGTTTTTTGTAATAGTTTTTCTCTAATTCATTTAATTCAAATAATTTAGTAGGATAAAATTGATGATCGAAAATGTTAAGCTGTTTTGGTGGTTTAGGACCTGACTTTACGTGAGATCTTCCCCCAGTATTTAGTACATCCTTATAATACATATCAATAGAATAATTTTCCTTACGTTCTCTTTTACCGGGGTTTATCCATCCATGGCCTATATCTCCGATTGTAGAAGTTTCTTTCTTCTTAAAGTTTTCACCGTTCCATTCGTATACTGATTCATCGTTCGAGAAATTTTGTAACGCACTTAAATCCAATTTTTCATACTTTTTGTTCAACTCCTGTGTTTTGCTTTCAGAAGAAGCCAAAATAGAGTCGATGTCAACGTCATCTGCATTTTCACCATTGGAAGCAGAATCTTTACTGAACATTTCTGCTGCACCGTGTTGAATCATGGTCAATAATTCATCTTTTGATGTAGCCTTATTACTTTGCTGTCCAATATTTCCAGCATTTCTACCTTGTTGGATAACTAATTGATCAAGTCTTAACTTTTGAGTAGCTCTTTCTAGGACCTTTTCTTCAATTGCATTCTCGGTCACAAATCTGAAAACTCGAACTTGTTTTGTCTGACCAATTCTATGTGCTCTATCCATAGCTTGTAAATCAGCCTGTGGATTCCAATCTGAATCGAACAATATAACAATATCTGCGGTAGTTAAGTTGATACCCAAACCACCAGCCCTTGTAGTTAACAAGAATACAAATTTGGAAGAGCCTGGCTCATTATATTCATCAATAGCATTAACTCTATCAGCATGATCAGTTTGACCATCGATACGGCAGTACTCATAGTCTCTGAACATACAATAATCTTCCATTATGTCCAACATTCTGCTCATTTGTGAAAAAATCAAAACTCTTGATCCTTCTTGTTTAAACTTCTTCAATAATTTATCTAATATTATCATTTTCTGAGAGTTATAAACCAAATGCTCGTCTGTAGTAAAAGGAGGGCCTGGCTCTGCACCTTCAAATAAATAAGGATGATTGCAACATTTTCTTAATTGCATTACAATATTCAATAACCTTGTTTTGGATTCCTTTTTATTGGCACCGTTAACTGCATCGATATCCTTCTCTAAGATCTTTTGATACCATTTTCTTTGCATATCAGACATCGAAACATAAAGGTTTAGTTCCTTCTTAGGTAATAATGACTTTTCAACATCGGATTTAATACGACGCAATAAAAACGGTTGTAAGACTTTGTGCAACTGCAATATCACGTCTTCTTCTTTACCGTTTCCATGTTCATCTTTATTATCGTTTTGAAACCATTGATCAAACGTTCCTGAGTCCCCAAAAACATCAGGAAGAATGAAGTTCAACAATGCCCATAACTCATGTAAGTTATTTTGTAACGGAGTACCAGTTATTAATAATCTATTCTTCGAATGAAACATTCTTATAATTTGGGACAACAAGGATTCTTCGTTTTTAATTCTATGGGCCTCATCAATTATAATATACTCCCAAGCAAATTTCCTGAATGAAGCCTTTTCTCTTATAACAATTTCATATGATGAAATAACAACATCAAAATCACAAGCAAGTAATCTTTTTTGGATTAATTCATTTCTGGTATCTTTATCACCTTGCAAGACCAAAACCCTAACATCAGGCGTCCATCTTGCAAACTCCCTTGCCCAATTATCCAAAGTAGACTTAGGAACTATGATAATATGTGGACCATTGATATTCCGCATATATCTTAAGTATCCTAAGAATGAAATGGTCTGTAAAGTCTTACCCAACCCCATCTCATCCGCTAAAATACCAGACAAATTGTTTTCGTATAACGAAATTAACCAGTTCAAACCCTGAATCTGATACGGTCTCAACTTCCCGTGGATATATCCTGGACTTTCAGTAAATTCGGTGATCGCTGGTGTCTCAACTTCATCATTTAATAATTCTGCATCTTCTTCCTTCTCGGTCTTACGTCTCCTATTATTAGTCTCGGTGTGTTTATGTGCCACTTCATTATTATCAATACTGGCTAATACTTTTTGAAAGTTTGGGTCTTTATCAGCCTTAGCATTGATGAAGTGCTGGAATAAATCTGTTAATCCAAGCAAATATTTGAATCTCTTAGCAGTTTCACCAACGTCAAAATGCTCTTTTTCTGATTGAATCAAATACTTAGCCTTATTAGAAGATATATTAGTGGTGGTTCCATCTAACTCTGTTGGCTTAAGGATTTCATTCAAGTCCAATGATGGAGTCTAAAATTGTTAGTTGTGATCATAAATGAATAATTTTTCATTAAAAAAATTAAATCTGTACATACGGGCACAGTATCTGGAGTTGGTGATCCGTCCATTTCAATACCTTGGCTTAAATTCCCTGTTGTATCACTCATATTTCCTAGATTGTTTGAGTGTAGTAAAGAATTCGTGTTGGTTTCCTTTGTCTTGATGTTGATTTAAAGGACAATGTTTATTCAAAAGGTCGAATTGGCACAATTCCGAGATCTTTATACCGGTTATAAATTTCAACCTATTTTACTTTTATTCAAAATAGTAAATTTTAACTACTAATCACTCATAATGTGATGTACAAGTCTTTCGGGGTTCGGTGAGGGCGACAAAGACTCAATTGCTGTATTAAAATGAATGTATCGTAAAAGCTATTTAGTTATACTGGGAATGGTTTAACTAGAGACGCGTACAAATTTGTGAGAGACTCGGTTTCCTTGCATCAGTCAAATTTGGAATTTTAAGAACACTCTGGTATACGTCATGTAAATGGTCGCTGTTTATATACCATAAAATGAGATTTAAGTAACAGTGCCTGTAAGTCCTTAAGTTGCACAGTTGCAAATTATTCTGTGTTGATGATTATGCATGTTGCATTTTCTTTTTCTTTTTCAATATACTCTGTAAACAAAGGTTCTACGATAACAATTATTCCCTTAATATCTCTTGATGGTAATATTTATCAAAGGTTGCACTTTGGTATCCTATAAGGACTTTCTAGCCGTAGTACATGATCCTATGGAGCAAGAGAGAGAAACCAACGGGTTCTGTATTGCATGTGCGGCTCACCTCTCAGACCGTTTTGCAATTAGACAACTGAATCTAATGCTGGTATTCACCATCCTTGGAATGCTATGGGAATGTCTAAAATAAGAATGTATTGGATAGCTCGTTTGTTTCTTGTTAGATAAAGAATTATGTGATAAGTACTACAAGATATAATATTGTACAAGTATTCTCTTCATCATTAATTTTTTGCAATTTTTACCAATTACATGAAGAATGTTTTATTTCATGAAACTATGTGTTTTGCATTAATATCTATATTAATCTACGTAAACTGCATCTCTGGAAAGTATAGTTACTTTTTTGAAAAAGTGTCGCCACTCCAAAGGATCACCTTTTGATTTTATGAATTCTACTTTCCTCAATGGTAATCGAATATCACACTTCTGAATTTTGATGTAACCCTTTAAGGGCATTTTGGATTTTTCAGCTATTATATTAACATTAATATATATATTTCTTTGCTCAATCAATTCTTCCATTGAAAAATTATCAATACTTGTTGTTGAAACTCCTATTCTATGTAGCGAATCTCGTATTATGGGAAGCAATGATTCAATCGGCAAAATTGAAAAAAACCTTGTCATTCTTTCAGCTGTCTTGAATGGCATATTCTTAAAGGCAAGTATATTCTTTTGTGTATTAGATAATTGTGACATTCTGTACTGTGGAGCGTTTTTGAATTGCAAAATGGTAGGGTCTTTTGAAACTATTGCGAGCATTTCTTCATGCGCATCAGTGATCTCGTCGACGAATGGTCTATGCTTATGAGTAACAGGATCTTGTGTTGCTGGCATAGCGGGAATATCGAATTCATCGTCTATCATGACGGCAATATCATTTGTGGGTTGTGAATTAGAAATGAATTTCTTATTATTTATAAGATTTCTTTCTTGATCTTGAGATGCTTCCGACAAAGTCGTTTTAATATCTTGGTCAGACAAGCCAACCTGTAAGTTAGAGAGTAATCTCTCTGCTAAAACTTCAGAATCCTTGCATAGTTTCTTCGAGTCCATAAATGAATTTCCTTGATTAACCCATGGGTGCAACCTTATTTGGTCCATTGTAAACCTCTTGCTAACATCAGGTTTAATGATCGATCTCAACAATGGTCTAACAGTTGGACTAAATTGATTCCACGGATTATCGAGTATTTTCCCATCGAAATCAACATATTTGGTGTATTCGTCGTCGTAATTGTAGGTTGGTTCTTGCCATGGGATTTGGCCTGACAATAAGACAAAAAGTACAATACCGCAGGCCCAGATATCACTCATCGTCGCATCATAACCATTGTCACCAACTATTTCAGGAGCCATGTACGGGGGAGAACCACATTTTTCATATGAGAGCCTCTTTTGACTTCCCTTACGTTTGAATATCGTAGCCATCCCAAAATCACCTAATTTCAAATTACCGTCCTTATCAAGAAGAATGTTCTCCGGCTTGATATCTCGGTGTGCAACTCCTTTTTGGTGCATATAATCCACAGCATTGATTAGCTGGGTAAAATAAAAGTTCGCCAACTCCTCATCTATACCAATGTCTGGCTCAATCTTATCAAATAAATCTCCGCTTTCTGCTAGTTCCATAACTATGTAAATCCAAGTATTGTCCGTGCCAAACATATGTAGCTTTATCATATTGGGGTGTCCCGAACATTCTTTATGAATATTTAGTTCAAGACCTATTCTATTATCATCAATCCCCTTACTATGGGAAATCGCCCTATGTATGTATTTTATGGCCACTAACTTCAGTGGGTTGTTCCTCACACTGGCGACTTTCACGACAGCAAATGTTCCTTGACCGATGGTTTGTCCAACTGAAACATGTTTTAGTTTAGGAAGAGAGTCCAATTGCGATAAGCGTTGACTGTAGTCCATTGGATTAAGACTATCTCTATGCTTATCTTCTGATCATTAATCTCTCTATCATTAGGATCGGATCGGTGTTTATATTTTGGTAATTATCGCACTACTTGATAGCTAACATTAATGCAGCATTAGCATTCCAGTCAGATTTTAAATATTTTGCTTATCTTTAAAGAGCAGTAAAAAGGCCTAACGATTCAGACTTTCGACAAATAATATATACGCTATCACTGAGTATTAATGTCCGATTTAACGAGGAAAAAACCTTCGCTGATAGAGATCAATGATTCTATTGCTGAACTCGATAGTACAATCGATTCATATATTGAAAAGTCACCTTTGACCAATAAATTCCGAGAAGAAAATCCTAATTTGCATCCTCTAGATGATAATATCGTAGACACAGAAGAGGCGGATATTTCAATTGACCTGCCCATCCAAGAAGGCACTCCAGAAAAACATCCAGGGCCCTCACCGCCTGTATTACCTCCAAGATCCAACTTGAATGAGGCAACACCACCAAGTTTACCACCTAGGTCACGAACATTTAGGGACAGCTTCAATAAGCTTTCTAGAAGGAGAAGTGAAGGGGGAAATGAAAGCCGGGGCTTTACGCTTAAGTCGTTTAATAGACTTTCTTTAAATACTTCGAGGCCACTTTCGCCAGAGTCACACTCGTACAAAGCGAATGAACAGAATTCGTTAACTTCAAGCCCACATTCCCGCTCAAGTACATCTTCAATAACTAGTGATGATGATATATATACTAAACCTAATACACCATTTTGGAAATATCATATATTAAAATTCGGGAAAGATCTATACCTTACTACAAACCCTGGTTTGAAACACATTTACTGTCGTAATGGACCTGGATATTACGTCGAAGTAGTATATCCTAATAAATACAAATACCATTCATTAAGAGAAGGATTCAAATTGATATTTAAAGATATCGTATCTAAGAATGGAGATAATAACCCAGAAATTATGGTAATTATCAAAGAGTCTCTTGCCGAAGGCGGAAAATATAAGATTTTGCTTCCTCGTTCGAGTTACTTATATGATGGCTCACTTTCTGATGAAAGCGATGAAATCGAATCTCCTTTATTTAGTGGAGTGACAATTCCAGCACCGATTGACGACAAGTTTATTCCTTACAAACAGATATCTAATGCTCATGAAACTTTCAGATTCAAGAATTATGAATTCACTGACTTTTTGAATACGAAGTGGAACATTGGATCGATACCAAGAATTAAGTCAACAAGAATGAGCAGGATTAAGAGTAAATTTAATGAATACAAAGATGAGCCACAATACAAATTCGTCGGAAAAAGATTCATCTACTTCCATCAAAATTATATTGAAGGTTCTTCTACAAGCTATAAGATTGAATCCGATAATCCAAGTGATGTTTATTTGCATGGTCAGGGAAGCACTCAGAAGTTTCCACCAGTATTGGGCCTATTCAGGCCCAATGAAACTAGAACAAGGAAAAAGATAATTAAAAAGTTTAATCAACAAGCTGATAGATTGGATAAACCAAAAAATTCTCAAGAAGGTATAAATGAAAAAATTAATTACAAACTGATAGACAATGACATCGCTGCTGGATCTGATATTCGCAATTATTTCACAGGTGGTGACGGGCTCTACTATCTGAATAATCCAAATGACGATACACCTGATAGCAATAAGTTAGGCTGGATCACTATTTATGAAGATCCGAATGTTTTTTCTGGATCAAAAAACAGAGGTATGTTTGATATTGTGTTAGGATTAACATTGGCTGTGGGTTTTGAAAGTAGTTTGGATTCATAAAATTGTCGGCTCTCATAATAATTGACATAATGAGGTGTTTTGGGATCCAAAGAACATAAAAACATATCTTTATAAACAAAATACTATAGATATAAATACAAAATCTGGTTATGACTATTTAGTTTTGGAATGCGAATTTCGTTACCATTGAATATATAATCATTTCTAAATTGAACGCTTTTATGCTTGATCCTACTTGAAGAAAACAATGTGCATTGTGCATTTTCGGCAAATGTTACAAAATAATTGCCTTGCCAAAAAATCGTGTCAACGTATTTCAGTAGAAATTTCAAACAATACAGGAGGTGGAATAATGATAACGAATTTTTGCGTATCGCAATTATTTTTCATACTCGGGGTTCCTCCTTCATTGGTATTCTTCATTCTCTAGTGGCCAATAACATGACTGAATCAGACATCGAGGAGTCAGCAGCTTCTTATGAGTCACATTATTCAAACGCTTTCTCTCCAAATTCGAGACAAACCTTCAGAATTTGTTTAAACTTGAAAAATTTAATTGATAAGGTGATCCCGATTGTGTTTGATGAGAATGATATAACAGCTCAGAATTCTACAATTTTGAATTCCAACGTCATTGAGTTGGTTTATACCTCAGCAGGTGGAAATGGGGATGGTAAGTATGGTACATCTGCCTACAAGTATCGTGCAGCTTTAGTATTTTGCTTATTGAAAGTATGCGATTGGTATTGGCAGCAGGCTGAAAATGAATTGTGGGACAATGAATTATATTTCCTAAGAGCTGTTACAGCACAAAGATTAGCAGCTATTGTTATTGAAAATACATCGGATGACGAATATTTATTTTTGGGGATGTTGTGCCATAGATATACTATTAATTTGCATGGTGTGGACTCTCAGCCGATAAGTGTATTAGAGTTAGCCGTCGATATGCATTCAACCATGGTAATTGGATCATCAGGATATCAAAGGTGTATGAAATGGATATGGAGAGGTTGGATTATCCAATCCCCAACTGACCCTAATCTGTATGTTTTATATAGAGGGGCTCCATCTTTATCCATAAAAACACATTTTGACCCGGCTAGAATCAGAACCCCGTTGTACCAAAATATTTTGGAAATTGCGTTTAGTATAATCTACTTGATTTTATTTACTATTATAATTAATACTAATGACGTGAAAACCGTTCCCCTAGATGGATTTGAGATTGTGTTTTACTTATTTACATTAGGATCTATTTTGGACGAGGTGGTTAAGTTTTACCATGTTGGATTGAATTATATTGGATTCTGGAATGTGTTCAACGATACAATGTATTGTATCATTCTTATCTCAGTTGGATTTAGATTCACTAGTTTGAATACCCATGGTGCATTAAAAGATAAGTATGATGAAGCCTCATTTAGAATATTATCGTGCGCTTCACCTTTCATGTGGTCCAGATTATTGCTTTACTTAGATGCACAGAGATTTGTTGGTGCGATGATTGTTGTTGTCAAGACTATGATGAAAGAAAGTTTGATTTTCTTCTTCTTATTGGCAGTTGTGATTTTAGGATTCTTACAGGGTTTCCTCGGTCTTGATGCTTCTGACGGTAGAAATGAAGCTACTAAGCGGATTTTAATTTCATTAGTGAATGGAATTATAGGTGAAGCAAGTTTTGATGATCTTTCATCGTTGGACCCACCATACGCATCGATATTATATTACATTTACTCATTTCTTCTCAGTGTTATTCTTATGAATATTTTGATTGCTTTATATTCTACTGCCTATGCCAACATTGTTGAAAATGCAACCGATGAATATTTTGCATTAGTTGCCCAAAAGACATTGAGGTACGTTAGAGCTCCAGACCAGGACCTTTATGTCCCTCCTTTGAACCTCATTGAATTAGTTATTACCCCCTTGTCATTTGTTGTTAGTAAATCGACGTATAGGCTTATTAATCACTTTATAATGTTGGTTATTTATTCTCCTTTGTTAACATACATTACCATTGATGAATTGCAAAATGCTAGAAGAATTCAATACAATAGATTTAAGGGCATACCAGATGATTCCAATGAGCTAGACACTGAATGGGACTTAACAGATGGATATGATGCTGATACCGACTCTGGAATTCAAGAAAGAGATATAGAAGTCAATACTACGCTTCGGGAACAGATTATAGGCGAGAACCAAGATTCCGAGTTCTCCATCGATTTACGAAAGTTTGATGCAGATATCGATAAGGTAGTTCAACCTGTCAATCAGGCCAGTAAAGTCGGTATCAAGTGGGAATTTTACGAAATTTATAGCAAGATTGATAAACTTACTGTTCTAGTAGAAGCAGTAGTCAAAGAAAACCAAGAATTGCGGAAGAAGCTTGAAGAAAAAAAGTGATTCTGCGCCAATCGTTTCAATTCACTACGTTTTTATTCTCATATTTTTAGCAGCTTTTATCCTGCTAGTCAGTTAGATGTTCATTCCATTCTAGCTGCTAAATAATGTATTGTTAGTTCTGTTACCCGCAACAATATTAAGTATCAGCTGATAATGTTGAATTATTGTGACTTGAAATACAAATATTATCTTCGAAATAATGTTGACTATTACCAATTACCTCAATAAATACAAAATATTTACATGGCTAGTTTCATGTAGCGTATTTCGTTAGTATCACCATCTTTTATTACTGTAGTAGTTCTTTAACTTAATTTTTGTGAACAATTTTTTTTAGTGCGAAGTATTTTGGTAAATGAATTGAAGGTTATGTAATAAAAGTTATCAGTATCTAAACTTCGTTTAAAATAGTAATAGATCGTTAGTTCGAGAAGAGTAAAGACTAAACTAAGATGTCGGAAAATCAGGTTGATCCGATAGATGTTTCGAAGTTTAAGAATGGAGATGATGTTCATTTTGATTATAACAGTAGTTCCAACAACCAAACCATAAATTCAACAAATTTACAGAAGAAGAAAAAGAAGAAGAAGAGTAAGAACAAGCATAAAGGACCATCCAATGTGGAGGTTACTTTGAATGACCCGGATGTGGATTATCCAACATCTAGGGTGATAAAACAAGCACCTAATGGAGACGTTATAATTGAAAGTTTGGATGAGCCTACAGATACACATGCGAAATCTGTAGCGGCAAATATATGGGATAATGCTACATTAGAAGAACAGGAGAACTTAAAGGAATTCTGGGAGTCGTTGGATGAAGCTCAAAAAATTGAGTTAGTGAAAATCGACAAGAAATCTGTAATGGATCTATTCAAGAATGAAAGTAAGACACTTAACGCTCTGACTAACCATCAAAGTGGCAGCAATATACAAGGAAATCTCACTGGAACGAGCGGTGGAGCTCTCAATGGATCTAGCGCCAATGTGAATATGCCAGGCGGCCCTTCTAACTCATCGAATGGCGCATGCACTTGTTCTTATTGTGGCCGTAAAAATAATTTTATTGAAGACGAATTGGAGAATATATACGATAATCATTTTGATGATATCATAGATTTCATTCATGAAGTTCGAGATATAAACGATCTCAATGCATTACCTGGCCTTTTGTTTGGGGGATTCCATATGTTGGAAGAAGAACATAAACTCCAAAAACGACAACAAAAACATAAATATAAACAAGAAAGAGATCTTCACCAAGGTCACCACCATCATGAACCTGGTACCATATGTAACGATTCGCATTTGAATGGTAAATATGATGATGATGCTACCAAACATGACCAACAGCATGAGTATGAACATGAAATCGAACATGAAGGCGAAGGCGAACAGGGAAATGCACATAGTCATAGTCATATTCACAGTCATAACCATAACGGTAACCATAGTCATAGTCATAATCATAATAGTAATCATAATCATAGTCATAGTCATTTTCAATATGATCAAATACAAGAGCTAGACCATGAATCAGAACTTCCACAGGAAGCCATTCTTCAGGAATCTCTTGATGATGAATTAAACAAAGAACTAGGTGTTGAATCAGAAAACAATCAACTGTCTGTTTCAACAAGAGAACAAAGAGTTTTTCACAAGCTTCTTGATCCTAAATTATTTGAAGCTTTAGAGAATCTCGACTTTGAAAAAATCAAAGACACTCCCGCAAATAATCAGCTGGTGCACATACTAGAAAAGGCTGGGTCTCTCAGAGATATCATTAGAGATTTGCATAAAGCTGATAAAGTTGAATTGGAAAAAGGAATGGCCTTTTTACAGAATATAGGAAAAATATTTTCAAACGACATGAACAATGCTATGAATCAGGAAACATTAAACGAACAATTATCTAACGGACTTTCAAGTTTTGCTGAGGACTTATTAAAGAATGATGGTAATTCCTTTATCGACATGATGGAGTCTCTCTCTGAATCACGAACAGCGAGAGAAGATTTGTTAAAAGAGAAATTCGAAAAGGAGCCTAATGCTGCATGGGTGGACGAGGACGATCATACTAAATCAGACACAGGTATATCGATTCCTAAACCGGAACTTTACCAGGTTCAAGAGTTAGCAGAAGAGCTAAATGATGAGTACGATGAAGATAATGAAGAAGAAGACGAAGAATTGGAATTAGAAGATGAGGCATTTGAAGAAGAAGAAGAAGATGAGGCATTTGAAGAAGAGGAAGATGAAGATGAAGATGAAGATGATGAAGAAGAAGAAGACGAAGAAAATGCAAGTGATACTGAGTCTGAGATTTCTGAGGAGGAAAAAATGCAAGAAATACGTCGATTATTCTTAATACAAGTCATCAAATTGTTTCAAGAAAGGCTCAAGAATGCGTATAAAGAAAAACTTTCACAAGATAGAACTAGAAAATTGATCGAAGAATTAGAAGCAGAAGAAAACGCAAAGAAGGAGCGAGAAATGAAGAAATTGAGACAAAAAGAAAAGGCCAAAGAAAAGAAGAGGCTTCAGCAGTTAGCAAAAGAAGAAGAGAGGCGAAAGAAAGAAGAAGAGCAAAGAGCAAAGGAAGAAGAATTGAGACAAAAACAGGAAGCTTTGAAAGCAGAACAGAAGCGTAAAAAGGAAGAAGCAAAGCAAAAACGAGAAGAGGAAAAGAGAAAGAGGATCGAGGATTTGAAAAGAAAAGAATTAGAACAACAAAAGAGATTGGAAGTTCAGCGTAAAAAGGAAGAAGAAACTAAAAGGCTTAAGGAAGAAAAAAAGAAGAAAGCGGAAGAGGAGCGCAAACAAAGGGAAGAGGAAAAGAAACAAAAAGAATTACAGAAGAAATTAGCTGAGGAAGAGAGATTGAAATCGTCGAAGAAACAAGATAATAAAGAGATAGGAAGTTCAGATGACATCAGCCTGTTATCCAGAGACCTCGAGAATGCAAGATTAGATAAAAATTTAAATGCTCCAACACCAGTGGTTCCGGAGACTTTATTGGCACAGTCACAAGAGCAAAGGGTTAAGTCTCCTACAAAGAATCATATATTAGATCAATTGTATCTAGCTAAGCCAAGATCATTATCAAACTCCACAAATGCTACGCCTAAAATTAATAATGCAACACCTGGGTATAATATTCCTGAGCTTTCTTCGAATAATATTTTGCCTTCTGTTTTATCACCTTCTGGCCATAAAATTTTACCCAATACTGGTAATGGTAATATAAATCAAGCAGTTTCTTCGCCTTGGTCATCGCAAGCTTTCAATGCTAATACTCAACCTCCTCCAATGTATCAACCCCAATTTTCTTCCAATGCTTTTAGCCCATTCAATAGTTCATTTAATCAAAGTTCGCTTGTTACTAATGCAAATGAAAATCTTAATACAAATCCTTTGAATGCAAATGGATTTAATGAACCATTTGCTACTACTGCTCAACCTTCCAATGTTTGGAATCCTGGTGCTACATCACGAAATAATTCTATTTGGAGCAATTCTCCAAATGTTTCTTCAAATTCAACATTGTGGAATAATGCTGTTCCACCTCCTCCAGTTGGCGCAGCAGCAGTTGGTGCTAATCCGAACAATCAAGATTCTGATATAATCCAAGCGGCTGCATATCAAGCATTTGAATTCATGCAAACTTCAAATCAATTGGAATTTGGCGTGGCTCCAAGCTTGAAATTGTTTCAGGCGGCCAAGACAATACTTTCAAATCAAGGTCTCACACTCAACCAATTCTTAACCTCATGTAGAAATACTGATCCATTGTCTGCCTACAGGTTTGACTTTATATATGATGACTTTGGAACAGTAACTCATATCAAAGCATCGTCGACAAATTTGACTCAACAGCCATCACTGAATAATATCAATAGTCAACCCATTAGCAGTATGGGGCTTGGAAATGCGGCAATGAATGGAAATGAATATTTATTGAATACATTAAGTGATATCAATAATCATCCTAATTCATTTTCAAATGGAGTACGTGGGTTATGGAATTGAATCAACAACAGTGTACAATATCACGAGGTATATAGCTTTCCATCATAATATATGGTCCGATAGTAACATTTCTAGTAGTATCAGTATGAAGTAAAGTAAGAAATCAAAAGAGTCTGCTTACATAAGTGAATTTTCACAAGGGACAAAAGGATTCTTTAGTAGTATCATCACAAGTGATACATTTTCCAGTTTTTCCTTGTAGGAGGAATAGCATGGTCCATTTGGCTTCTTAATTTCGATCATAGTATTCATTGAAGAGAGAGAAAGGCAATCAATACATTTATAAGTCACAAGAATTACTTACACGTTTCACATTGATCTATATATGTCCATCCAAAAGTTACATGATACAGGTATCAATAGGGAATACAAATGCCAGATAATCCATTGAAACGAAAAATAGTCATAGTAGGTGATGGTGCATGTGGGAAAACCTCGTTGTTGTTTGTCTTCACATTAGGAGAGTTTCCGACTGAATACCACCCCACAGTATTTGAAAATTATGTTACAGATTGCAGAGTTGATGGAAAGGCAGTTCAATTGGCTTTATGGGATACTGCTGGTCAAGAAGAATACGAAAGATTAAGGCCATTAAGCTATGCCAATTCACATGTAATTTTAATTGGCTTCGCCATAGACGTTCCTGATTCATTAGATAATGCTCGGACAAAATGGGTAGAAGAAGTTACCAAGTACTGTCCTAATACACCCTATCTACTAATCGGATTAAAAAAGGATCTTAGAGAAGAATCTTCGAATAAATCAAAGTTTGTTCAATTTCATCAAGGCGAGATAGCAGCCAAAGAAATGCATGCTAAAAAATACTTAGAGAGTTCAGCATTATACGGCGAAGGAGTGGATGACATATTTGAATATGCCACAAGAACGAGCTTGTTGGTTCAAAAGTCGAATCAAGCATGCTGTACTATTTTATAAAACTAACATTTTCTGTACTATTATCTATTTCATAAGCTAAAGCTGTGAGATATCAAAAATACATAATGATAGACCCAGGATATTTATACGCATTCTTGAATGTGACTAATAAAATAAACGTATTCAAATATGCTGATGTAGTTATGATCTTTAATCAGAGGTTTTTATGAATCTAATAAAAAAAAAAGAAAACGACCTCGGTGAGGGTCGAACTCACGATCTTGAGATTAACAGTCTCACGCCTTAGCCAACTTGGCCACGAAGTCGTATTCTTAAAGTGCGAAAGAGATCTAGTGCATAACATATTGTTTAAAAATAATCACCGACCCGGTAATGACAGAAAGGTTATACTCCGTGCATGCATGGGGTATTAGATTAAAGGATATTACTTCATCTCTTTGAAGCAATTAACTCCTATCTATTCATTATAGTATTTTAAGTTCTAGAATAAAGATTAAGCTAATACATTAATTTAAATGAATAAAGATACTGAGCAACAGCAACAGTCGAATATCCTATCGGATCTAACAGATCAGGATAGGGATGAAAATTTGATTCCATCGGCTGTACAAAATGATGATTCTTATATGAGTGATAATTCATTTGATGATTTATTATCAGATATGCCTGATGATAGCCATCCGGGATGGTATAGACGATCATTAAGAATGTTACAAGAGTTTGTATATGATAAGTACATCTTACCAAATGTAGGGATCTCGCTTTTGATAATGTCCCAATTATTTAATTCTATCATGATCACTACATGTAAGTTGTTGATTACAGATAAAGAATTTCAAACACCCATACATCCTTTGCAGATATTGTTTGCAAGGATGAGCATTACTTATATTTGTTGTGTGGTGTATATGTATATAACAAAATGTGTTCCAGATGCACCGTTTGGTCCCAAGAAATTGCGGAATTTGTTATTTATGAGAGGTGCGTTTGGTTTCTTTGGTGTCTTTGGTCTTTATTTCTCATTGCAATACCTTAGTTTATCAGATGCGGTGGCTATAACGTTTATTGTGCCTATGGTTACAGCATTCTTAGCATGGGTTATCCTACACGAGCGATATTCATTAATAGAAGCTGTTTGTGGGATTGTTTCTTTAGGTGGTGTTATCTTGATTGCAAAGCCAAACTTTATATTCGGTGATTCAGAACTCTCTGGAGATGATTCTATAGAGTCGTCATCTACAGAAAAAAGATTGCTTGCTTCGGGTGTTGGGTTAGTAGGGGTTTTAGGTGCCTCTTCTGTTTATATAATTTTAAGGAAAATAGGGCACAATGCCCATCCGTTGCTTTCAGTAAGCTACTTTGCATTGACTTGCGTTCTTATTTCGTTTGTCTCGTTGCTCACATTACCGTCATTATCTTTTGCAATACCCCAAAACAGCTACCAATGGTTTCTCTTTTTTTTAATTGGAATATTCGGATTCTTGATGCAATTTTCTTTAACTGCTGGTGTTCAAAGAGTTAAGGCTGGAAGGGCTGCATTGATGAGCTATACTAACATGGTTTTTGCAATTATCTGGGACTTAATATTCTGGGGCCATCTCCCAGGTTTATTAAGTATTCTAGGCATTATTATTATTATTGGAAATGCATTTATTGTGGTGAAATACAAACCAAACGATAATACAAGTCCCGATATTGAGCAAAATTCTGGAAATAATGATAAATATTCGAATGGTAGTAGGGATGATATTTCTTTACAGAATTTTGTTATTTCAGACGATGATACTGATAAAAATTCGTCTCCTCGTGTAACTCAAGGATCGTAACATTGAGGCTTTAAATTCTATTTTCATTTAATTCTTTTTCCATTTAATTCTTTTTTCATTTCATTCTCATATTCTGGTTTCTGGTTTTTATTTTATGGCTTTGTTCATTAATATTGCGATATAGATTTTATAAACATATTAATAAATACCTTATAATTCATTTAACCATTCTAATTCGTGTTTGATATTATTTAGTCTTTCTAGACTTTCGTTGACCTCATGATTATGCTTAACAGATTGATCGGTAATTTCCGTTAAATCGCTTATGTTACCAATTAATTTTCTGGAATTGTTTAGATTAACGTCAATATATTCTGTCTTTAAGTTGTCATTATTATTCGGCTTAGTTGGTAGAGCTCTTATTAATTTGACCCATTTCAACGATTCAGACTTGGATTTCGATTTACTCTTTGATCCGTCACTAGAAATAGTTTTTTTCTTCGAGGAAGCGATTCTATCAGGCTTAGGGCCATTGGACATCATTGGATATAAGTATCCTTTGTAAAAAGAGGAGATCAAATAATATATTATTTTAAAGCCGAATTCTATTCATATTTTATCTGCTCACTTTTCTACTCACGCTCGATAACGGACATATATACAGAATACATCTAAACGATTTTATTTACATAACTATTCTATCGTATTTCCAGAACTTTGAGGTGTCAAAAGGTAGGTCTTTTTCATCAACACTTGTCTTATTAAAAGTCCAATTGTCATCTAGTTCTTTGAATAACTTAGAAATTGGGTCGGCGTACCATCTGTTTCCTTTATAATCAAACCAACCGAGGTGGCCCCCAGTGGTAGTAGTCACAAGAGCTGTGAATGGATTTAATCTAACCTCGTTGAATGGGAGAGTCCTATATCCAATAATTGGGTCGTCAATAGAATTTACAATGATGAGAGGAACTCTAACTTTTAATAATCTTTGAACAGGAGATGCATGTCTGTAATATTCGTCTGCACAATTGAAGCCAAAAAGCTTAGACGTAAAATTTTCATCAAAATCTTTCAATTTACCTAATTTGAATCTTTCTGGATTTTTCTTGTACGCTTCAACAAGCGGGTTGCTTCGTAAATGGCCCTCGTAGTGTTCGTTTAACAAATCAAGCAAATTGTTGCACATTTTTGGTGAATAGATATGGCTTCCTAGTAAACTAGATTGCAATGCAATACTTGAATCTGGGAAATCCCACGGAGAACCCATGATTGCACCACCCTTTATGTTGTGATATACGTCATCAGCTTCTTGTCCAAGGTAATTAGCGCAAATTGCCCCTCCCAATGAGAAACCTATAAGATAAATCCGCTTATTAGGCCAGTTAGGTCTAATGTGTTCGTTTATCAAGTACCTCAAATCGTTTGTCCACAACCCACAGAACAATTGGGGGGACGTAATTGTGTGGTTGGCACATCCTCGGGAGTTCAACACCAATGCGTCAAAATTGTATGGCTTCTCAGTAACCTTGCTCAAAAATGCCCTAATATAAGATTCGTAAGAACCACCAGATAATCCGTGCAATGCGATCACTAATGCCTTGGAGTCGTTGTTCAAGAGCTCAAGCTCGTGTTCTGGATTCAAATACTCGGTTCTGGGTGGAAGATGCTTGGTTTGACTAGCTGGTCTGTATTTCTCATGATCCGGGTCCTGCATTCCCTCTGGAACAACGTAATCAACTGCTATCGTACTTCTACCTTCCCAATCATCGTACTTCAACTTTTCACCATCAACCTCATATAGCTTGCTCTCCAGGTCAATAGTCAAAATTCGTCTCTTGTACCAAACTTTATCGACATTATCGAAAGTTCTGACCCCTGTGTATGCCGTCTGAAAGTCTCCTGATGGTAAAAGTGGATTATACCAGAACGAAGAACCTTTATATAACTCTGGAACTTTCCGTGAAAGGATATCCTCAAGTGTGGCCTCTCTTGAATCCTCTCCCTGGAATTTTATGGGTGTAGTAGGATAAGCGTTATCCACGTGTGACTTCAAGAATCTAAAAACCATATTTTATCTTTTTAACCAGTCTCTATGATTATTATCAATAATTTTTCACAGCTATTACTACCTCATCGGATATAACTGGTTCCTCGGCCCATAAGCTAACCTGCAAAATGTTTATCGTGCTTCTCTAATCTATCTAACCTGTAAAAGAGGCTAGTCATCCCAAAAGGAGTAAGACCAAGAAGATATAATATTGCCACTAAAAGGAGATTATACTTAAGTAGCCTAATTCATTGCTTATATTAACGAAAAGATTACTTTAGAAGAACAGGAAAGATGCAATTCTCCTTATCTGTTTTTACCACCATCGCTACTGCATTATTGAGCTTGCCATGCGCAGATGCAGCTAAACACTCCGCTAAAATTAGCAAAATCCCTGTTGAAGAGTTATTGAACGTCAACACTTTCAAAGAATACACCAGTGGATTGGCTAATAAGTATTTGAATATCTTTAATGCAGCTAATGGAAACCCAGTTGCTTTTGGCGGCCAGAATCCGGGCTCGGAGGCTCAGGTGCCATTTATCAATCCTACAGAGGGCAAGCATGAAGCACCATTGACCAATTATTTGAATGCCCAATACTTCACTGAGATTCAATTAGGTACCCCAGGACAAGTATTCAAGGTAATTTTAGACACCGGTTCTTCGAACTTGTGGGTTCCATCCGAAGATTGCTCGTCATTGGCTTGCTTCTTGCATTCCAAGTACTCGCATGACGCTTCGTCCACTTACAAGGCTAACGGGTCGTCATTTTCGATTCAATACGGTAGTGGTGCAATGGAGGGTTATGTTTCCCAAGATACGTTAGCTATTGGTGATTTGATTATCCCAAAGCAAGACTTTGCCGAAGCAACTAGTGAGCCAGGTTTAGCTTTCGCCTTTGGTAAGTTTGATGGTATCTTAGGTTTAGCCTATAACACTATTTCTGTCAACAAGATTGTTCCTCCAATTTATAATGCTATTGAGCAGGGCTTGTTAGAAGAACCTAGATTCGCTTTCTACTTGGGTGACACTTCCAAGAGTGAAGAAGATGGTGGAGTTGCTACATTTGGTGGTATTGATGAAGATTTATTCACCGGAAAAGTTGTAGAATTACCAGTCAGAAGAAAGGCATACTGGGAAGTTGAGTTCGAAGGTATCGGTTTAGGTGACGAATATGCCGAATTAAGCAAAACCGGTGCTGCTATCGACACTGGTACTTCTTTGATCACTTTGCCATCATCTTTGGCTGAGATCATCAACTCCAAGATTGGTGCTGAAAAGTCTTGGTCTGGTCAATACCAAATTGATTGTGAAAAGAGAGACTCTTTACCAGACTTAACTTTGACATTCGCTGGTAACAACTTTACCTTATCTCCATATGACTACACCTTAGAAGTTGGTGGCTCATGTATTTCTGTTTTCACTCCAATGGACTTCCCAGCACCAATCGGTGATTTAGCTATCATTGGTGATGCCTTTTTAAGAAAATACTACTCTATCTACGATTTAAAGAAAAACACCGTCGGTTTGGCCAAGGCTAAATAATTAGAATTCTTAAAATTAAGCCTTTAGTTTGTTTTGATTTATTTTTTTATTAACCTTTTTAGTTTCAAGTATTCATATTACTGTTGCACTCCTCGTTAGCAAGCCTCGGGAGTTTGCAATGCATGGTTTAATTATATCTTACGAATACATATTACCTTTTATTCATTTCTCTATAAAATATTGTATTCCTGTATATAAAAATGGCTGGGTGCAAATTTAGCCAGCCATCTGTTATCATAGAGTAGAGTCAAAGTTTTTGGATCAGATGAATCAAATAGTATTTTCTTCTCTATATACTATTTGATCTAGAATTAATACATTATACTGTGGAACAATAATATACTTCTTGTTTTAAGTGTATATCCTAAAGTACTATTATGAGTTCAGGGCCTTATCCTCAAGGTGTTCCAACAACGCACCGAGATATCCCACTAAATTTTTCATTTGCTTCAAAAGGATCTACTGAACTTCTAACTTCCAATAAATCAAGTGACAGGCTTAAATGTGAACAACAAGCGGGAGCTGGGTCGGGATCGACTAAGTCGGAGTCTTTTTCAATTCCATATAATCCAACAGATAATACAAATTCCTTGGATACTGCTAGTTTACTAAATCAGTTCGAAAACAAAGATCCACTATACTCAAACACATCGCATATTAATATGGTGCATACTCCTGTTAAGCAGCATTTTAGCAATCCTAACACGCCTGTACGTGGACAAATTGATGAGAATCTTTTTAATCAAGTTCCTAAAAGATTTTCTCAGTTTATTATTGACCAACAAGTTCCCAATGATGTTCATAAGTTAGATAATTTAACCCTTGATTCCATATCAATCTATAGTATGGAGAGACCAGAACTGAAAAAGACTGAAGCTCTAAGATTATCGAATAGTAATCGCATTTCAGGTGAGAATAATCATGCACAAGTGAATCGTTCTGTTTCAACTACTGGCTCTCAGTCTACTATTTTTTCTACCAGACAAGAGAAACGTCGTTTATTCAAGTTGGCTAAGTCAAAATCTAATGGACCAAATCTCTCCAGATCTAAAGCAATTAGATTCAAGCAAGGTAGTTGGTACTACAGATTGAAAGTTCGAATGAGAAAGTTTGCTAAGAAATTAAGGGCCTTAAGATTTAACAATTTTACGGCAGCATCGAAGAGAACAGGTAGTATCAAGAGATCAAAGACCAGAGGTAAGACTTTGAAACGTAAGTATCGTAAAAACCCACAAAATGCTGCCGTTAAAAGATTAACTAGTAAAGAAATTTCCGTACCTTATTCCAATCCTCGATTGGGTAAGGGAGAAACAGAAAGAGTCGAAACATTAGACGCTATATTGAAGCAACAAGCTGGTGCCACAAGAGAAAATAATGTTGCAAATAATATAAAGCAAAATCAAATATCTGGATACATTGATGAACAGCAAGATTCATACATTAATTCGATGTATACAAAGACAAAATCAAGTTCTATAAATTACGGAAACAACGCTATACACAGAAAGAGCATTAAACATTATAATTCAACTAGTGATATTGAAGAAGTGCCACCAACCCCCCCTCCTCACCTTGAACATAACAATTTTAGCACGGTTGAGGGTGAAAAAGCCAATGATGTTATTGGTGCTTGGAAAAGATACTTGAGTCATGTTATTAGTCAAAGAATTCAATTAAGACAAGAGATTGTTTTCTTCCAAACATTAGCTGCAAGCAATGATGCCAAATACATGATTGATGATGAAGGTACATCTAAAGCAGATACTAATGCTGATGATGATTCTAAATCTGAATTTGAATTTGTATCAGAATCTGAAGGTTCACTGGCTAAATATATAAGCGAAACAGAAACTCTTTCCAGTTCTGAAATTAGAAGTGAATCTGATATTATGGATTTGCCTACGCAAGAGTTTAATAAAGCCTATAATAGAAGGTCGATGTTGGGCGAAATGTTGGATTATGATTCATCTGATAATGAACTGGTTTCCTCATCAGTTTACTCCGATTCGTCTCATGCTTCTGCTATCCGCTACGAAAATTTTATAAGGAGTGCTAGCAGCACTGCAAGCTCTGATCTTGGAATCGGAAAAAGATATGGAACGATATTGCGAAGAAACACAACTATGTCGAGGAACGTCCAGATCAGAAATCAGCATCTGGTCTGATTTATTCTATGAAAAGATCTCAAGGGTTCCAAGTGGGGCTTAGCGAAATTAAATAGCATTATATACTACAACGGTTACAATTCGATAATATACTAAAGTTCATTAATATTATTTTGACAATATATACAGGTAAAAACAGTTACGCCCTGACTAAAACAGTACAAAAGTAGCATTTAGACGATCATAAATACAAATAAGACAGAGCTGGAATCAAAACAAAGAACATCTAATTACATTTAGTTCTTTGGTTCTTCGGACGAAGATTCATTGTTGTTTTCATTGTTTTTGTATAACTTTTCGAAAACCTTTAATGATTCATTTTGTAATTCTTCAGTCTTGGTCTTTAACTCAGCAGCATCAACTTCTTCGCCGGCTTGAGCCTTGACGACGATTTCTCTTAATGCATTGACTTGTTCCTTAACCTTTTCGGCATCAGCAGCATCAATCTTTTCCTTGAATTCGTTTAAGGAGTTTTCGGTATCGTTACATAATTGATCAGCTCTGTTGGCAGATTCGATGGCTTCTCTTCTAGCCTTATCAGATTCAGCAAATTTTTCAGCATCATTAACCATCTTTTCGATTTCAGAGTCAGATAAACCGGAAGAACCTGCAACAGTAATAGAAGCGTCCTTGTTAGAAGCCTTATCACGAGCAGAAACCTTAATGATACCATCAGTGTCAATGTCGAAAGTGACTTCGATTTGTGGGACACCCTTTGGAGCTGGTGGAATACCAGATAAGGTAAAGTTACCGATTAACTTGTTGTCTCTGGTTAATTCTCTTTCACCTTGGAAAACTCTAATTTCGACGGAAGTTTGACCAGCAGAAGCAGTGGAGAAAATTTGAGATTTCTTGGCTGGAATGGTAGTGTTTCTAGAGATTAATCTAGCGAAGACACCACCCATGGTTTCAATACCTAAGGATAATGGAGTAACATCTAATAAGACAACATCAGTAACATCACCAGCTAAGATACCACCTTGAATAGCAGCACCCATAGCGACAGCTTCATCAGGATTGACAGCCTTCGATGGTTCCTTACCGAAAATAGACTTGACGGTGTCGATAACCTTTGGCATTCTGGACATACCACCAACTAAGATGACTTCAGAAACGTCGGAAGTCGATAAACCAGCATCCTTCAAAGCCTTCTTACATGGTTCGACAGTTCTCTTGATGTATGGTTCAACCAAAGTTTCGAATTGAGATCTAGAGATCTTTTGGTTGATGTGCTTTGGACCGGAAGCATCAGCTGTGATAAATGGTAAGTTGATTTCGGTGTTGACAGTAGATGACAATTCAATCTTGGCTTTTTCAGCGGCTTCTCTGATACGTTGGATGGCCATTCTATCCTTGGATAAGTCAATACCAGATTCCTTCTTGAAGGTTTCAACGATGTTTCTAACGATGGCAATATCGAAATCTTCACCACCTAAGTGAGTGTCACCATTAGTGGACTTGACTTCGAAAACACCAGCACCAATATCTAAGATGGAGATATCGAAAGTACCACCACCTAAATCGAAGACAGCGACGACTTCACCATCATTCTTTTCTAAACCATAAGCCAAAGCAGCGGCGGTTGGTTCGTTGACGACTCTCATAACGTTTAAACCAACAATCTTACCGGCATCCTTGGTGGCTTGTCTTTGAGCATCGTTGAAGTAAGCCGGACAGGTAACAACGGCGTTCTTAACTGGCTTACCCAAGTTAGCTTCAGCAGTTTCCTTCATCTTGTTCAAGATGAAACCACCAATTTGTTGTGGGGAGTACTTTTCGCCTCTAGCTTCGATCCATGCATCACCGTTGCCGTGCTTGACGATCTTGTATGGAACTTCGCTCAAATCTCTTTGGACTTCGCCATCTTCAAAACGACGACCGATCAAACGCTTGGTAGCGAACAAGGTGTTTTCTGGGTTGACAACAGCTTGTCTTTTAGCTGGAATACCAACTAATCTTTCACCATCCTTGGTAAATGCAACAACAGAAGGAGTAGTTCTTCCACCTTCGGAGTTTTCAATGATCTTTGGAATCTTACCTTCCATAATTGCAACGGCAGAGTTGGTGGTACCTAAATCAATACCGATAACTGGGCCACTTGGAGCCGCGGTAGAGTTGGCACGGCTAGAGCCTGGTAAACGACGAACAACGTTCTTGAGTGAGTTTCTAGCTGCTAACATTTCTATTATAAATACTAGATATTCTTGTTAATAAATCAACTTAGATAGATATAATATATAAAATCCTCAAAGCGGTTGTCGGAATGATTATATAGAGTGAAAATTTTAACCACCCACTAAATTTACCCGGACGTTTATCCGACGGAATCTGATGGAAGCTTCTCGAAGAAATGGTCATAGAAAATCGGAATTTCGGAAGATGCGTTAGAGTAGCAACGAAATGCGACTGTTCGTTGTCAAAAACTATGTCGAGTGTTTACATAAGAATGCGATGTCATATTATAATACATAGTAAGACAGTAAAAGTAGAATAACATACAAGAAAATAAAGGTGCGATCCACTATATGTGTAGATCAGAAGGAAGATTGCCATTCATGACCCAGGTGAGTGACTTGTCGCCACGAAATTCTTCGATGTAGCGAATGATCTCATCGGCAGACTTGTCGTATTTTTGCATACCTCTGGCAATGGAGTCGCAGAGCTTTTTTCTTCTCTGGTAACGTTTGGATTCCTTTGAGCGTGAGTCGCCCCTCCATTCGTGCTTGCCGAAGCGAGAATCCATCTCGCAAAGCGGTGGCTGGCCGCGGAAACCCTTCGTAAATTCATCGTAGATCTCCTTGACAGTCATAGGGTTGTGGAGAAAATCGATGGAAATCTTAGGTCTTTTGGAATCACGAAGAGACTCGGAGTCCTGGGGAGAGGACGCGGAAGGATCTTCAGGCGTTGCTTTGCGCTTGAGGTAGATCTTCTTGCGATATTTGTCCATGTTAACATTAGGCTGGTGGACTTGCGCAGCCTGTTCTTCTGCCTGTTGTACTGCTGCTGCCGCCACTTGGTGCAATTGTGGGTCCATATTGCTGTCAAGATGAACTGACGCATTGGCTAGCGATTCTTGGTACGATGGCATTCCCGATGATCCGTCACCCACCTGGTCGTGGCCATGTTCGCCTTCTGAGGCCTGTCCTTGCACCTGTTGGGCCATCTGGTCATGATCAGAGCCCTGCTTTTGGTTTTCTCCATCCTGTATCGCCTGTAATGAACTAATGATTGCATTCTGGTTCTTGTTCTCCAAAAAATCAGCCATTAATCCCGTCAACTTCTCAATCTTGGTGTTTTGATAATCCAACACATGTCTCAAGTATGACAATTCCTGTGTAATACCTGCTAACTTGTCTCCTTCAATTTTACTAATAGCTTCGTTAATCTTCTCGAAACTCTCTTGTATGTAGTGATTCGAGAACTCTGTCTCATCTATGCTTTCCATCCCATTGTCAACATTACGGTTCGAATTAGGGGACCTATTAGATGCCTCTACGTTACCTTCGCCTGGCAAAAGCCTCGATGCATTTAAATCTTCTTTCATGTTATTATTTATACCTTCCATTTCAATTAGTTGATTTGTCTCAAATGGTATAATTGCAAAATGTCGGTCAAGTTTGTTTGTTTTTCCTTGTAAACATCATGAAGGGAGACTTTTTTTCTCATTTTTATGGATTTTGTCTCTTCTGTCGTTTTGGTGTGCGCACGATGGTGTATTTCAATAGAGTGATAGATATATTTGATAGTATTCGGATACTGACAGTATAGATGATGGAAAGGACATGATTGTATGGATAAATGGTATGATTAGTCTGTGTATTCATCTTCTGGAAGAAACGAGTGACAATCCGCCGATTCGGCAGAAACTGTAGGACCAAAGAGCGCAAGTAAACCTTTACAGTAACCATTAATATTCAAGAAGATAATACGGCATTTGCCCGAGTCTCCGTATAAATCAGTAGTTAAACGTCTGAGTTGGTCGAGATTGGTACTTCTGGGAAGAAAAAGTCCGTAATTCTGGGTATAATGCATGACCTGATGGCATAATTGGTCGATAGGGAATGGCTGCATGTTGTACACGTCGAACCCATCGACATCTTTGTAGGAGGGACCGCCCCATGGAGGAGAGCAGAAGACAAAGTCAAATATGGCCGATGGATTTGTGGTATTGCGTAGATGCTGGGGGATCCACAGCTGATTTGGAGATCCATCAGGCAAAACCAGGCTGAATTGGTTCCAGTCGCCCACTTTGGACCATATGTGGTTTTCCACGCCATAAACAGCTGCATTGTGCATTGTGCACTTCATGTTGGTCGGGTTGATGTCGACTGATCCGACACTTGGAAAATAATTGGCAAATTGTATGGTGTTTCCTCCACCGCCACAGCATATATCCAACACGTTACGAGCATCAGGCATAAGCTCCAGTACTAGTTGGGCAGTATATATTGCAATATCTTCGGGTGTAACTGAGAACCAAAGTTCTGCTGTCATGAAAATTCCTTCGTCAAATTTACCGAACAAACTGTATCTCTTGTTCCAATACTTCTTGCAGTTCTTAGGAAGAGTGTTATAATTGTGCATTAGCAATTCATTGTCATCTTCAATAGCATAATCATCGTGATCTATCGACTCAGTACCACTACTCATCTTACAGTATCAGCTCATCGGAAAATCGATTCTATTGATAGTTTCTATTTAGGTCGCGCATCAAATCTTCCATAATTATCTGCAAGAGAAAACATGTATAAAGATTCTTAGCTCTAGCATAAACTAATGGTACCATTAATAACAAGCTTTTCCTAGGTATTCCAGACGTAATTCCAGTATATGACTTTTATTATGCATAATTCTGTTCTTTTGACTGCACTATCGATTTATAAATGAATCTGCTTTTTTACTGTATCCAGAAATACTATTCCATTAATTAATACATATTATGGTCTAACAATATAACTATCATTATACACCGGAAAGTACAAATATAAACTAATAAATTACAAGAGAAGCAAACGTACCCAAAAAGAAATAAATAACCTTCTTAACACTAAATTTTCCAAACTTTACCTTCTCCAACCATAATCTTATTCTCGGCCTCCATTCTGTCAAAAGCAGCACTAATTTCGTCTTCAGCAAAGATATCTTCTTGCTCCAAGTCCTGGTTAATGTAGTCGATAACTTGCTCTGTTGGTGCTGCGCCGGATTCATTTTCAAAAATTGAAGATTGCATTGATCTGGCCATTAATCTGACGAATGTCGAGTATCTTTCACCACTTATTCCTGAAACAGATTTGTTGGACTCGTTAGTCTCGGTCAATGGCTTTACTTCTTGTGCTTCTTCTTCTTGTGCTGGCTGAGTTATGTGTAAGTTATCAAGATGCTCCTCCATTTCTGCTTCATTCGGAGAAGAAGTCGGGTCTACTGGTGGAGAATCTGGTGCCGCGGCTTGTCCCCTGAATCTGGTCCTAGTCCTTGTATTTCTTGGAGGCAATTCCTCGTTATCTGATTCTTCCTCTTCTTCCTCTTCCTCTTCTTCTTCCTCCTCCTCATCTTCGGAGTCAGATGCGTGATGAGTCTTTTGTTTCTTAGATTTGGATTTTCTTGTGACCTCTTTGAACAATGCGAACCTTAATAACTCTTCTGCAACTTTGGCATCTTTCACTTCCACAGTCTTGGATAATCTGACTTTAGCATGAGCAGATGCTAAACGAATCAATGTTTCTAATGTTCTGGCGGTAATTGGAGCTGTGTGTCTTTGGTTATTATCAATTAAATCATTTCTTAATGCAGAGTAAGTATTCACGATATATTCTGAAGCCTTACTACTCAAAACAGGCTTTATTCTTTGTTTGGCATATTGCACGTATTTTTTCATAAATGGAATGGACAAAATCGTTGGTGCCTTGTTAGATTTAGTAGAGCGTACACCAGAATGTAATAGAGAATTGAATTTTTCGAATATTGGTTGTTCCAATTCTTCTTGCTCGTTGGTGGAATCATCACCAACTGCTAGTGATAAGTTGCTCCTTTCTCTTATAGGCTCTCCTTCTAACAATCCGGGAGGAATGAATCTATGCATTCTCAAAACATGCTCTGAGATAACTCTATCTTTCGTAGCTTGAACGTCATCTGTAACAACAAATAACAAATCAAAACGAGATAATAAAGAATCTGGTAAAGCAATGTTTTTATGAGGATCTTTATGCACATCGTATTGACCAAATACTGGGTTTGCAGCTGCAATAACCGAACAACGGGCATTCAATGATGTGTGTATCCCTGCTTTAGCAATAGTGACTGTTTGTTGTTCCATAACTTCGTGGATAGCAACACGGTCAACATCAGACATTTTGTCAAATTCATCAATACACACAATACCTCTATCTGCTAACACCATTGCACCTGCTTCTAACCTTCTTTCTCCTGTTTCCTTATCCGTAGTAACAGCCGCTGTCAAACCGACACCAGAGGATCCTCTACCTGTAGTAGCAATGGCTAATGAGGCAGTATTCAAAACAAATCTTAAAATTTGGGATTTGGCAGTAGAAGGGTCACCAACCATTAAAATATTAATATCACCTCTTAAATGAGTACCGTTATCTAAATTCTTCTCTACCCCACCAAGAAGCATTAATAAAACGGCCTTCTTGATGTAATCAAATCCATAGATGGAAGGTGCTAAAGAATTAGATAAAGTTTCAAAGATCTTCTTATCCTTTGATAATTTGTTTATATTTCTAATGTCTTGATCGGTTAATTTTTCTTGAGAGGCAACACCTGTCGATCTCGCGTGTAATGGGTAGACAGAATTAGCCAAAATAACAGTTCTGAATGATGCACTGGCGTTACCAGCACCTCCCAACGCACGGTATACACCCACAACTTGAATACGGTCACCCGGCTTGGTCAAGTCAACCAAATCGTCATCCAATATAACGTCAACAGATCTAGGTAACTGACCTGCTGGTGCTGTCTCTGGCATTTCTTGAACTGATATTTTCTGATGGTCTCTGTAAGTGGAATACCCATATTCTGTAGTCAATTTATTACCATCAAGATCTTCTGTTGGATAGATAGCAGCAGTGGAAATTGGATCAAAGGATGTAGTCTGGTCCCTATATTCTCTAGCATAAAATCTACTAGTCTTTTCGGCGTAGTGGACCGACCTTATAATCTTAGGACGCACCAAAGAAGCCCTAGTCACAATACCTTCAATTGAAACCATTTGCGAGAGATGATGCGAGTTAATAGATCTTGGAGACACTTGGTGGTCCCCAAATGATCCCTTGAATGATAAGTAGAATTGTTGGTTTTCATCCATCGCTTCGTACCTTGAATCTGTAGGATCGTATATAGTCAACACCGTATCCCTCAATGCTCTTTCACACGCGGGCAAATAATCTGCTGGTGTATTTAACAATCCTCTCCAGAATTCCTTGTCAAACTCACGGATTTCATCTAATGAAACGCATAATCTATATCTTCCCTTCATCAACATGTCCTTGATTTCTGTTCTATACTGAGTACCTTCCACATCAATCCTATCTAAGAATTCTTGAAACCTTCTGACTCTATCACCGAAAACAGCATCAATAGGCTGTTCATTTATTTGTGTTGTATCATCCATTTCCGATCAATTAACCAAAAAGTGTAACTAACTAATGAATAACTAAAAAACAAAATTATGTATCGTTTCAACTGTATGGGAGTGAGTGTAGTGAAAAAATCTACGACGCGTTCAATTAATTTTCTCTTTTGGGAAAATTGATTTTTAGTACACAAAAGCCTGTCATTAGGTAGAGCATATACTTATATTGGTCTATTATACAGTTTTATATATGTATTTGTTTAGAATGAGATATTATCACAAGCACCAGCCTTTAGCATAAACTGTAGCACTGTCGGGTCTGTCTTTAGCATCGAATAACTTATCCCATTCCTCGAATTCTAAAGCAACGTGTGCCTTGTATCTTCTGTTCTTTTCACTGTCTAACAAAGTTATATAACTCCAATCCAAGAAATCTTCCAAGTTGTAGTTAAGCTTTTTGAACGGTTCACCGAATATTTTAGCCAAAGTAGCAATATTAGGATGGTAGTGGGACATCAAAGCCTCTAATTCCCATAATGATGAGCCCATGGCACCAGTTTTCAAGGGATCAGTCTCGTTGTTGTTGAAGGTATCTTCATATTGAGCAGCTGAGACATCAGGATTATGCAACATAATCATACAGGAAGGATGCTTTTTTAACAAGTTATAAATGAAAGGAATAACTATGACAACACCCGAGGCACTTGACGTTATGGATAATCTGGCCAATTTCTTGATGAAAGAAGCAATCAAGCTGGCAGATAAATGGGTAGAAGAAAGAAACAAGTCACATAATCTAAAGAATCTGGATCTGTAACGAGTGTACAACAAGTTGGGTGTCAACAACGAGTACAACTTCGTGTAAAAATCAGGATATTCCAAGTTGTATCTTTTCATAAGCTCGTACAAAGAGTTCAATGCAAGAATAGGTACGACGCTATCCTCACCAACATTGTATGAGTCAGTTAAAAAATCCATTAAACTTTGTGGTTGAGCCATATATGGAATAACCCTCTTGTGCAATATAAGTAAAATTGATTTGTATTGGGAAATTAATAATGGGTATGATAACACAGAAATGATACACTTTTGGTATTGCATTTTAAATTGTGATATTTTGTATGCTATTGAAGGAAGTCTGTGTTTTATCCACGTTTTTTCTTGTTCAAGTACTTCGACTTCAGGTGTAAATAATAATTGGTTCTTGAATATGCAGTAAAAGTTAGCAAATATCATTCTTAGCTGTTCAGTAGTCTTTTCTACTTTCCATGTATTCAATGTTTCATGCAAGTTATTGACAAAGTAAAACTGCAAGTCCCAATTCTTCTTAAACTTTTCGATAAATTCCAAGATGATGAAATTTTCCGTCGACCCATTAGAATCAATGTTACCATTTTCACTCAATAACAATGCTTCCACCAATCCTTTATACGTCAATGTAGGGAAATATAAATCGTTCTCGCCTGATTTCATGTATGTACTTTCCAATTTTACCAAGTTTAAACCTATCTCTAATAAGTCAACCTGTAAGGATGTTTCATATGCCAATTTTTGCATAATGAACTCGTTGATAATCTTTTTGAATGCATCGTATTTATCTGAAAGCCATTTCACTACCATTCTTTTCTTCTCATCATGGGATTTCTTACTTTTCATCACGTCATTCTTGAGCAAGCTTTGGAAACATTTGTATAGCGTAATAGAAAGTTGACGGCCTACTGTTTCCACCTCTTCCGATTCTCTTTCTAATAGCTCCTTTTTTATGTGCTTATATTGCTCCAACAATTGTACAAAATTGTTATAATTTTTCGATGAGGTTGTTATTTGATCTCCAAGGTTTTGTATTTCCTCTACAGATAATATGGCACTCTTTTTCTCATTTAAAGCTTTCTTTTGTTTACCCGAACTCAAAGAGACATTTGCCTTTCTCTTTGGTGCCATTATAGTTCTTGTGAATTCCTAATACTTCGATAGTAACCGTAAATACCAGCTCATAAGGCCCTATAAAAAAATTGCAGCTGATGAGTATGCTTGTATATAGGCCCTTAGTGAGTATTTTTTTATATGTTACCCGGCACTTCTCATCTAGTATATAAAGAGTTTTAGCCCATCAGTTTCTTCGAAACTAGGAAGATTTATTCTCTCATATGACCTTCCAAGTTTTATACTCATGATGAAATCTCGCGTTATTCAAGACAATTCCCTTTAGAGTTGTAGTCTTTCTTTCGGGAGAGATTCCTCTGAAATTACTTTCTCGTACGAGAGAGTAGGGTTTTATTGGTTAAGGTGTTTGGCGCAAACTATTCTTGTTACAAAAATATCACAGACGCTTAAGAGAACTTCTGACCCTCCCACTCAAAACACTGGAATATGTCATATTAAAAGTAGAAATCAATATACGATTACGACAAAAAATGTGAAGACTGTAGAATGTAGATGAATCCGCATGATAATGTGATTTCATTTAGTCACATTATGAAGGGTAGCGGAATAGTGATAGAAGATATGACGACTGCGTGTAATAGTGGACTAGTGTGTTTTTAGCAATGGTCTTGGGACTAGAATAATCTTGAATTCTGTGTCTATAATTTATGAGTACGATTACATATCTTACATTCTGTATTTGACATGGAGGTTATTTGCATTGCCCAAAAGGTAAACTAATTATACAAATTATAAAAAAAGAGAACAGACCCGAACCTAACCGAACCTAACTATCAGAATCAAACATTAACGTAAATATAGGGTGTATACTGGGGAAACATATACGTGAAAACACGCAAGTAAAATAAGTATAAAGTAACTTCGTTGATGTTGTTTAAATGAAAGTTTCGTAAGGAACTGGAGCTAAAGTTTGAGGAACGTTTTCCTTGGTAGTGACAATTCTAGCGTCTCTTGGCTTAACTGGTTGTCTCTTTAAGTGAACGTGTTCACCCTTGGCCTTGGCTTCTCTCTTTAAAGCAGCGTTAGATTTAACTCTGTTGATGAATTCTTGACGACAAGCAGAGTGCTTGATGTGTTCGACTCTCAAGTTAATTCTCTTTTCGAGGTATCTGTTACCAACAACTTTGTAGACAATAACACCGACAGCAGACTTGGTGACGTTGTAAACAATACCAGTCTTACCTTGGTAGTACTTGTGTGGCATACCCTTTTGGATAGAACCATTGGCCTTGATATCAACGATATCACCAACTCTGTAAGTCTTTAAGTAAGTAGATAATGGAATAGCACCATGCTTCTTAAAGTCACGTTGGAAAAGGTAACGAGTACCGGATCTATAACCACGACTAAATTAGGTTAGTATTACATTCGAATTGTCATTACAGATATTTGTTCAGATTACATCTCTTCTGGTAAGAGTATATTTAATTTCGATCAATTATTCCCTCCTTGTTAATCAATATTCTCTGCATTAAGGCTATTCTGTCCTCTTTTAACTTCGTTCTTCCAAAACTTTCCTGGTCATATCTCCTAAGAGCTAGCCGTTTTGAATCTTAATGACAACATTTATCCTAGAACAACGTTCTCTGAACTATATCCTTTAAACTATTATCTCACATACGATTTACCCATTTTCTTTAGTTATTGTATAAAGTAGCTAAGTCTATAAGCCAGTTCAAGTTCTTTTTATTATTTAGTACCTGAAAATTTTCCAGTGAGTAGCGCAAGTCGGGGCACCATAACCAAAAATTAAAAATGTGACTGTTTTTTATTGCCCGACAAAATGGCAGCCTCTCACGATGCCTGTAGGGCTTAAACCTATATATGGCTTTGAAATGCTGCAACACCAGCATATCAGTGGGAAGAGTTAATGATATAACTTTAATAACTTATTGTATTGAAATGTAAATATGTCGTAAATATATCCTATTAATTATAAAAGTATATACATTAGCGTAAATTAAAGAACTGAAGTGATATATTCATTTAAAATCAATTAAAACAAATGTCAGAGAATTTATCATAAGCTTTATAGATAAATCCAGTTTTCTTTGGCTGTGATGCAATCCATTCATTTTCTTCTTCTTCTTCGAGGTCTATGGCTTCTTTTCCGGTGGTGATATCTGCTTCGGAATCTTTTCTGATATGAGTCTTCTTAATGAATTTCCAAGCAAAGTACAAGACAATGAAGAAAGCAGGAGCAAAGTAGGAAGTAAATAAGTTGGAAACAGAAAATTGGCCTGGGAAAAAAATCCAAAATCCATTAAAAAACAAGACTAACACTGTCAAGAAAAATCCGAAGTAAGACATGTAAGGTTGGCAGAAGAAAGGTGGTTGATAATATGTGTCTTTCTTGTAATCAAACCCCTGTGCATCCAAGGCACGACGAAACTTGAAATAACAAAGCCATAATACAAAGTAAGTACACAATAATCCTGTGGTAGCTAAATTAATAAACCATTCGAATACTTGTGCGGTGGAGCTTGAGATACTCAAGAACGATAAACATGCAACCAATAAAGAACCAATGACACAGTAAATAGGAGCCCCATTTTTCAAACATTTTGAAAAGAAACGAGGCAAGTACCCAGCCAATGAAGCACTGTAGGCACATCTGGTAGCAGCATAACAGAAACCATTACCACAAGACCAAGCTGCAGACATGATTACTGCGTTAACAAGAGAGTCCAATCCGGTAACACCAACATTTTTGACCCCAATAACCCAGGGAGAGGCTGCTGCACCCACTTTTCCTGTTGCTGACGCTGCTACTAAAGCTGGGTCATTTGATGCACATAAAGAGTTCATGAAAAAAATACCACCAAAGTAGAATAAATATATTCTGATGTAAGCTCTTCTTCCAGCCATTGGAATGACTTTACGAGGTTGTGAAACTTCACCTGCAATCATTCCTAAGATATCTGGGCCCCCGCATGCAAATGCAGCGTAGATTAAGACATTCCACCAACCAAGAAATTGACCGGTAGCACCAGATACGAGATAAGATTTGAATAATCCACCTTCTGACCAATGTTGAAACCCAAATGAATCTTTCTTAGGATTACCTCCGCACATGGCAATCAAACCAAATAACATCAACCCTACAATAAGTAGGACTTTTAACATCGAAGATACGAACTCAATCTCACCATACCAATTAACACCAAAAACGTTAAAAAATAAAATTGACAATATCCCGACGGCAATAAATATTCCTGGATTGGCATCTGTCCAAAATCCTATCACGGACGCAAATGCTACAACCTCCACACATACGAACATCAATGTGGTGTACAAATATATCATAGTACATGCAAATCCCATAGCAGGATCAATCCATCTAGCGGAATAATGCAAAAAACTTCCCTTTATAGGGAGAAACGAGCACATTTCTGCAACACACTGCATCAACGGCCAAACCACGAGACATGCCCAGAATAAAAACCCTATGAATAAAGATAGACTTCCTGAAGTCATTAGCGGACTTGAAAGACCAATAAATAAACCTGTTCCAATACTTTGACCAATAATCATTAACGCAACATGTCTCAGACTCAACTTTCTTTTTGTTTCACCATATTTCTCTTTATCTATTTTATCATTAAAATCATCGAAGTTGGTGGTATTATTTAGCATATCCACAGATCCTACTTTTTCCACATCAACAGTGGTACCAAAATCTTTTGATAGTTTGTTCATATTTCCTGTATTATTATAACTTTTATGGCTTTAATCTTTTATTCTCATTCGAATTACTGAAAGTTTCGTTTATATATATATAGAGAGAGAGAGAGAGAGAAGATTACTGATACTACAATCTTGCAAGGCACTCTCTTATCATGCTGCAATCAAAAAAACTTGATCGAGAATTTACGCCCACAAACTTATTGTTCCTCTATACCTAATTAAGTAATGCGCCAACTGATCTTCTGAACATGCTCCTACAAGCTTAGCTCAGATATGTCCAAGAACTTTTTACACGAGATTGTTGAATCCTATACTTTTATCATAACGATAACATCTAAATACGTGACATTTATCGGGTGTTAATCTAGCAGTACTTTTGTACAACAATAGTTGAATCATTTTATTTTTGATACCTGCCTTAGCGGAACTACAAATGCGGCCTTGGGAAAATTTGGGTTATAAGCAATATTCAATACCCCATGTTTTCCTTGTGTTATTACCTATTTATTATTCGCTAAATAACCAGGCTTTGTTGTATTTGTTGTAGAAGTGGGGCCTTTGTAATGCTGAACTTAAATAGTATGAGGAGGGAAGTAAGAGGTTTGGGGGGAGGATTAACACGGGAGGAGACATATTTTTGCAAATTATTCAAAAATGGATAATTTATAAAAAATTCCATCGATAACTGGTTACACATTGAACATTATATTGGGTGAGAAATACTATAGAAAAAGAAAAGACTTTATTTTTCTTTGGTGATATGTTGTGATTGGCTCACATATTCTGATAAGATTACATTGTGAAGAGATTAATCGCAGGTGAGGTTATCTTGGAAAGAACCGAAAAAATAGATAGATAGATATTCCTGTATATAATCAAGAACCGGAAAGATGAGAAGAGCATCGATTTAAACGACTAGTGAAAGTAAGTCAATAACTAAACCAAATGTCGAATAAACACAAGTTTTTGGTATTGAATCCTTCACCAGAAGGATTTGATAAGGTGATAGAAAAAGCCAATTTGCAAAACCAAAAGATTGGACCGTTTGAAGCGATATTGTTGTTAGGAGATGTCTTACCGGCAGGCTCAAATATACCGAGCAACGAAATTCAACAGAGTGCATTTTTTACACAAGGGGTCAATGGCATTAGCGAAAATGTCACAGAGGGGGGCTCAGAGAGTAGGTTAGTAGATGTTAAGAAGAATTTGACCTATATGAAAGCGCCATTTACGAAGTTCAAACTTGCATCGGGATTGACCATCGCCTTTTTGGCTGGAATAGAAATAACCGATGAAATACAGCAAAATATAGAAAAAGAGACGGATACGGGTAAGATCGATATTTTGGTTACATACAGCTGGCCGTATGCCATTGCAAGACAACGCAAATTGTTGTTAGTTGCCAATAACAAGATAGATTCCCTTGTCAAAAAAATCAAGCCTAGATATCACTTTGCGGTGGGAAATGAGAGAGGAAGATATCTTGAAAACGAACCCTTTAAGTGGGAGAACGATTCAGTCACTAGATTTATTAGTTTGGGTCAAGAAGGAAGCGGTGAAAAATGGTTCTATGCGTTTGAAATAGCCAACGAGTTGTCACAAATATCATCAGGACAATTGGGGGAGAATCCGTTCACTATTAAAGTTATAGAGACACCTGAGCCAATAAAGAGGCCAATTGAAAATGTAGAGGAAAAGGATTTTGCTCCTCTTAAGAAGGCCAAGGTGGTTACTCCTGACCAGTGTTTTTTCTGTTTGTCAAATCCAAAGGTTGAGACGCATATGATTATATCCATTGGTTCTTACACCTACATGACTATTGCAAAGGGTCCTTTGACAAGACCATCTAAGAAGTTGGCATTTTCGGGACATGCAATCATTATACCAATAGAGCATATGGCAACTTTAAGAAATACGACTGATAATATTACTGAATCTCCAGTATATCAAGAAATAGCTAAATATCAAGATTCCTTAGTGAAGGCATTTGCTACTTCAAATCCCTTCTTAAGACTTGTATTTTTTGAAATTAACCGCAAGACTAATGTACATCAACATGTACAATTTTTACCAATAGGTGAAAATTTAATAGAAGCTTTTCCGAAAGCACTTGAAGAGAAAAGTAAGTTAAACAATGAAAACTTTGAAAGAAACCAGAAGTTGAATTTTGTTGAATTTACGGATGCTAATAACCCTGAATTATTGCAAATACTAAATAATTCAGATTATATTTTATTTACCATATGCCATAATGAATCCGATAAAACATTTTATGCTGCTGAACTTAAAGACGAGTCTAAAGTTATTGATTTACAATTTCCTAGAAGAGTTCTAGCATATACTTTGAAATGTCCTAAAAGAACGTATTGGGATAAATGTCAGCAATCAAAATATAAGGAAACACAAGAATGTGAAGAATTTAAAAAGTTTTACAAAGATTTCGATTTTACTAAATAAGTTTATTTACTATGCTGTCTATTTACATTTTATATCCATTTCAAGCTCGCTAACACATTTTGTACATGCACAATCAAAAAACCATTCTTTTAACTGCTCTTGTCTTATTTGAACATTTTCATTTGAATAATTACCATAACTTATGAATAATTCTGTATTTGAATCAATGTCCCTTAATGCTCTGAAGTATAAGGTGTCACCTTTGCGAGTTTTTACTAAATTTGGGTAACACGAATGGTTGAAAAAGGATGCAGATGGAAAAATAGCGAAACCAAAATAGTCTTTCTCCTCTGCGTCGTCCACGGGTTGAGACCAAATTCCAAATGCATTGGTGAGATTAGTACCTAGAATCGTTCTTATTAATTCAATTTTTACTAATGGCTGAAGCGCAGTGTGGACTGTAAGCTTCACAAATTTATAAATGTTAGTATACGATTGTAATAATTGAGGATATCTCTTCAACTTATCGAGTTCATTGGATTGTAGACTTTCGAAGAATTTCAATTCATTATGCTTGCCTTTATATATTTGAAATAGTATTCCAACAATATATTTGGCTTCTATGTATTCCGATTCACCGATCTTTGGAATATTATTCAATCTTTTTGATGGTTTCATTTTATCTATCTTCTCTTCCCATTTGCTTATACTTCTCCATTCTTCTATAATTTGCTCTTCAAAATTCTCTTCATTTATAGTTAGTTCGATTTCATCTGGTTTCTTTAATCCATTATTGTAAAAGCTTTCAACATTTAAAAGAGAATCAAGATAAATCTGATCAGTGTTGTCCTCAGTGAATACAGACAAGCATTCTTCGGAACAAAAATATAACGGATGTTGACCGCCCAACCTGAATTTATAAGTCTTTCCTCCGCTAAATTTGAAACATGATGAACAAACTTCTTTCTTAAAGGGACGTGAAATAGCAGAACTCAAGGCCTTACTTCTATGTATTACTGTATCTTTTGGGATCTCACGTTTCGAAATACACCCCCTACCCGTCGCTGTTTGACACACTTCAAACCATGGTGAATTTAAATCCCTATTTATTTCGTCAATAGTTGGCTTCATTTAGTATAGGTTGTGCTAGTTCTAGTGTACATATCTTCGAATCGTATATCAAATTTGTTCGCACGTCAAAAATCTTTATGCGATGCCCGAGTTTAAGAAACATTCTGTACATATAGGTTACGAGTTCCAGAGTTATAAAAAACCAATATAATAAACGTATATTTGTTACAAGTTGAGCTATAATATTTATTAGTTGAATTTTAAGTTCTATAATTTTAATCTATATAAACGTTATGAAAAATGATGATTTATTTCAGAATAGCCAACCTAAAAACGTTTCATAGAACCATTCCGCATCCTTGGGATTGCCTTGGGCATTCCTCATAGCCTTTTTTTCTTCTTCTTTTGCTATATAACTTTCCTCTTCAGCATCTACTACATCCTTATATGTTTCCAAGTCAATATTTTCGGGACTTACTGCACCAGTGTGATTATTATACTTGAAAACACAATACATAATTGCAAACACAGGCAAGATAATGTAGCCAGTAATAAAACTCTTATAAGAGAATGAATCACCTAAAAAGGCAGTAAAATTCTTGATGAAAATAACAAGGATACAAAGGGATAGTGCAAAATATGATCCATACGGTTGAAATGGTGATCTATAGGCCAAATCCGTGAACCTATTAATTCCTTGGGCCTTACAAGCTCTCATAAATTGGATATGCGTAGTCAAAATACAAGCCCAAGTAATCAAACCGGTTAAGCTGACAACATTAACAAAATAATCAAAAATTTCTGACGAGGAAGAAGAAACAGTCATAAATGCAAGAAGAGAGAAGAGGAAACTTAATGCAACACCAAAATATGGGACACCTTTGCTGCTTGTCTTTGAAAATATTCTTGGTGCATAACCCGCTACCGCCAATCCGTATATGGTACGGGAGCAAATATACATATCTGAGTTAGCAGCCGATAAAACGAATAACAAGATGCACGCATTGATAACATGGTTTAAGCCGGGAATATTGGCATTTGTAATGGCAATAACGAATGGAGATGCACTTGCATCCGAACCACTAGCAGTCATTAATAATGGATCATTAGCTGGGACACACATTCCCAAAAATAAAATAGACAAAACATAGAAAATAACAATACGGTAAAAGGTCATTTTGATGGCTTTTGGAATGGCTCTTCTAGGTCTTGCACACTCAGCAAATGTAATGCCACATAATTCAGTACCTAAGAACGCAAACACAGCAGTGACTAAAACGGAAACAAAAGCTACAAATCTTCCTTTTGCCCCAGGAATATGCAAATTTTTAGAGGTATCGATATATGAAGTAAATGCACCTGGATCTTTCCAATATCTGAAACCTAATCTATCATGTGTTGGACCTCCTCCCAATGCAATTATTAACAAAAGCAAAATTAAACCTAAGCAGGTGATAACCTTTAACGTAGATAACCAGAATTCAATTTCGCCGAAGAATCTGACACCTAGAACGTTAATTGTTACAATAATCACCAAAAATATCGTAATCCATACACCGGGGTTTATTTTTTCTTTAGATACCCAATATTGGACTGTTAACGAACCAGCCACTAGTTGATTAGCTGGTAATACCAAATATTTAAACAAGTAGACGTACCCGCAGGCGAATCCTAAAGCCGGATCAACATATCTATTGCAATATCCAGAAAACCCATCCGTAAAGGGAATGTATGTTGCAACTTCGCCTAAACCACACATAACCATGTAGACTAAAAATCCAATTGCACTGTATGCAATAAGAATCGATGCCGGTCCGGCTGTTCTCAATGCTGAACCCGTACCAATTAACAAACCTGTACCCAAAGCACCACCTATTGCAATCATAGTAACATGTCTAGCATCGAGTCCTTTTCTCAATTCGTACCCATCATTAATACCAGCGACAGAATAGTGAGAACCTGCAATCAGTAAATTAAACTCATAGTCACCTGTATTCCTTGTGTGTTCAGAAGCAATATCACTACCTATTTTTAGCTCAGCATCGTTCATATTGAACCTAAAACTGTTTTTGCTACGCAAGAGTAGTTTACTATTTCTACATATTTTTGTTCGATCCTTCTAAACTTATATGACACGATGAAAATATTTGCAAGCGTGTGAGTTAGGAATTATTGCACAACCTTCTGTGACAGATGAATAGGGAATACAACTCTCTATTGTCGATAGGTTCGATTAGCGGTAAGGCTGACTTTAACAATCAAATTTTGTGCAGGTGGCTTATCGACAAAAAAAAGTTGTGTCTACAATCCTCGTCTAAAATTAATGTTAATTTATCGTCTAAAGCATATATACTTTACCTAGAATAACCAGCCAATAAAAGTATCATAATACCATGATTTATCCTTAGGATTACCTTGAGCCTGTCTTAATGCTTCTTTTTCAGCAGCCGCATCGGCAAATTGTTGTTCTTCTGAGTCAACAACGTCTCTGTAAGTCTCTAAATCAACATCTTCAGGTTTAATCATCTTGGTGCGGTGGTACAATTTGAAACCAATATACATAATAACGAAGACTGGCAATGCAATATACCCAGTTATGAAATCCTTGTATGTGAATGAATCACCTAAAAATGCAGTGAAATTCTTGATGAAAATAACGAGTACGCATACAAACAATGCAATATATGAACCAAAAGGTTGCAATGGTGATCTATATGCCAATTCCTTCTTTCTATCCATACCTTGAGCTTTACATGCCTTCATGAAGCGTATATGAATAACTAAAATACATGCCCAAGTGATTAAACCAGTAATACTGACCACGTTGACGAAATAATTGAAAACTTCTGAAGAAGAAGAAGACACGGCCATAAATGCAAGTAAGCAGAATGAGAAACTCAATGCAACACCGAAGTAAGGAACTCCCATTCTGTTTGTCTTTGAGAAGAATTTAGGTGCGTAACCTGCTACCGACAATCCATATATGGTACGGGAGCAAATATACATATCAGAATTAGCTGCCGATAAGACAAATAATAAGATACATGCGTTAATAACGTGGTCCAAACCTCTGATTCGGGCATTCTTGATAGCAATAACGAATGGTGATGCACTAGCGTTCGAACCACTAGCAGACATCAATAATGGATCATTAGCTGGAACGCACATTCCCAAAAACAAAATAGACAAAACATAGAAAAGAACAATACGGTAAAGAGTCATTTTGATAGCTTTTGGAATAGCCTTTCTTGGTCTTGCACACTCAGCAAATGTAATACCACATAATTCGGTACCAGTGTATGCAAACACAGCAGAAACAAGTACAGAAACAAAAGCAACAAATCTACCCTTATCCCCTGTAATTTCCAAGTTTTTGCTTGTATTGACATAGTGTATGAAAGCACCTGGGTCTTTCCAGTATCTAAAACCCAATCTTTCATGTGTAGGACCTCCACCCAATGCAATAATTAACAAAAGTATAATTAAACCAAGACAAGTCACCACCTTGACACAGGATAACCAGAATTCAATTTCACCGAAAAATCTAACTCCCAAAATATTAATTGCCACAATGGTAACTAATAAAATTGTAATCCATACACCAGGATTCACTTTATCTTTTGAAATCCAATATTGAATCGTTAACGAACCAGCTACCAATTGATTAGCAGGTAAAATCAAGTATTTAATTAAATAGACATATCCACAAGCAAATCCCAAAGCTGGTTCAACATATCTATTACAATAACCGGTAAAACCATCTGCTAATGGAATAAAAGTTGCAACTTCACCCAATCCGCACATGACCATATACACAACCATCCCAATTGCACTATAAGCAATAAGAATTGATGCTGGCCCTGCGGTTCTTAAAGCTGAACCAGTTCCAATTAACAAACCTGTACCCAAAGCACCACCAATAGCAATCATGGTAACATGTCTGGCATCAAGCCCTTTTTTCAACTGGTGTCCATGATCAGTGAATTGAGATGTTGGATTGGAACGAGCAATCAGTAAGTTATATTCGTCCGTATGTCTTGATAACACTGATGTTACATCACTGCCTGTATTTTTCTCTGCATCAATCATAGTATGTCTACAAATACTGAAATTATATAGAAAGTTAAAAATTAAGATTTATTTTATTATTTATACATTTTTTCATTTGACATCCGTTATCTATCTACCATAATTTTTTTTTGTACTAAGATAATGAAAGCCAAGAATATTTCTTCACGTAAAAAATGCCTTAGCGGTGCATGACTAGATAGGACTATAAGACTACCTTAGTTAGGGCAGAGTCCGAACAATCGGTTAAAGTGCAGGAACCTTTCTCCAAAAAAGATAAATCATGCACGGCAATTGCACAGCTGGCCTCCAATTTGCCTAACAAAAATAAAAAGGATAAATAATGTCAAACGGGCATAATAAGCCAATGAAAGATTCCCGGATACATCAAATAGATTTCACGGATACGCATTCGAAGGCGATTGTCTATACGAATGTGGGGCCAGGGTCAGTTAGAATGTAACTTTTTTTTTAGTAATGAGGTTGAGAGTTTTTTTTTTATATTATACAGGATTGATTAGAAGCTTTGTCCCCGGACCTATTTTCTTAGTGATACGGTTGGTAGAGACGGCTTCAAAAGTAACGGTGATTCTGGGGAAATTCCCATATTGGTTTTCAAGACCGTAAGGAATTTACGCCGTTGAGAATAGGAGAAACCTCGGACTCACAATATAATTCAAATAATAACCTCAAGCTGGTATAAGAGTAGCAATGAGTTTGGGCACGAGAGTCGAGCAAACTATAAAAAAAGTATGAATAAGGAAAATTACAGATTGCCGTATATTATACAGAGAATGTTCAACAGATTTAGTATCATGTATTTAATAAATATAATATATTATAAATAGACATTCATGAACGCATAAACTTGGATGACAGTGTCATCAGACGTCTGTCACGTTAGATTAAATAAACTCAAACACAGATGAGTGACCAGCATTTATCTGGCTTGTAAATCAGGCAAATGGATAGCCTTAACAGTGATGTAACTGTTTTGACTATTAGCAATACCAGCGTAAGCATTATACCAAGCAGCAAACGCAGTAATAAGACCAAATACACCACCTGCTTTTTTGATAGCAGTACCATCCGCCTTAAATTCGGCGATCGCCAATAGCAAAAACGTAATAGAAAGGAAGAAAAAAATCGAGAAAAAGGCCACAGTAGATTTCAAAGTCATCAACATCATAAAGAATGTAAAAATAAACCATCCCACAAGGAATATACCCACAGCATTAGCAAATTCTCTTTCATCATCGTAAGCAGCTGCAATTCCAAAACTATCAACATAGAGGGCAGCCCATCCACCCCAGAAACCGGCATAAGAACTTAAAGCAACACCACCAAAAGTGTTTCCCAGAGCAATTTCGAACATACCGGCAACTAACTGTGCAGCACCCCCGTAGAAGAAAGCCAATCCAACAACAATATTTGGAATAGTGACACCTCTGGCCTCAACATTAATCAAGGAAAGTAAGAAAGTAGTAAGGGCGAAACCTGACAATCCTAATGGTGCAGGGTTAGCCAAATTGTGCTTTGGTGGTGGAGCCAACCCAGGATTCATGGTACCACCAAATGCTTCGACTAATTCGTCACGACGATATTTTTCATTACCAAATTGGATGTATTCTCCGTCTGCAACAACTTCAGTAATGTTATTGTCTTTGTGATGAGTACTTCCTGCACCTTGGGCCTCTTGACCATTTTTCACGACAAAGTGATGGTCTTGTTCTTGTTGCTGTTGTTGTTCTAAGTCACTCATTGTATAGTTAAGAGTAAGTTATTTAAAATTAAGTAAAAACCTCCTAGTATTAGTTTAGCAATATCTGTTCAGAAAGGATGCTATTCAAAAATATCTCCTAGAATCTAGATTAATTAAAGTGAGCACTAAATTAGTAACCTTGCGTATTAAGTAGCAATACTGTGTCAAAAATTAGCGTTTTCGTTTCTTGAAAACTAGTTAATCGAATTATATTGATGTTATACGAAATGAATTTTTCGAAGAATATTCATTTCATTTATATAGTCAGCCCCACAATTCAATAACGCTCGCTCAACACATTTTTTTTTAATGCCGATATATTCTACTACAAATCTCATTTCAGCGGGGATCTTGACAAAGACACGATTTTAGTCTTAGAAGTCCCACACACAATAAGGGTTCTTGGAAAAAAGATCAGACAATCTACACTACCACATCAGTAGACTATAAACTAACCGAATAAAATAAGTGAATGATGCGGGAGAATAACCATGAAAATCCAAAAAAAAAATGAGATTTGTGGGGCAGATTGACCATTCTAAAGCATCTAACCGTTTCCAAAAAAGTCCAAAAGTCCGACAGCCGATTGTACTATTTCACAATTGAATTTTACCTTAACACCGAATGAATTATACATAAAAAAGAATGCATGATTTTATAGAGTGTTGTTCATGAAGATATAGGTAGGTCAAAAAAAGGTAGAAGAGGAAGCCTTGAATGGTATTCATTACTAAAGAGACGTACGGAGATGTCGCAAGCCGAAGCACGATGCTGGTCCTTCCGGAGTTTATAAGATGTACGACAGACGAGACGAAAAATTAGCTGATGGGACCGAACAATAGAATAAGAACAATACCGGGGCAGATTATTTTGAAAAGCCGCACAATCGCAACCAATTAGAACGACTGTCATATATCACGAGAACAGGCTCATACCCGGTTCACCACTCATCAAGTGCTTAAACCGTAGAATGAGGCAGCCCAACAGATGCATCATAAACTATTTGTTTGATTTACATCATGTGTGACTGCCTGGAGATATAAGAATTCTTGGAATATTTACCAAATCGGTGTAAGCTCGTAAACCACCATGTAGAGTGGCAAGACTACCGCAACTGTTTAGCTAGTGCATCTAGTGAGTCCCACCTGTTTTTACTAAATCCAGTCGCTGCTGAACCCTCAACATGCTTATTAGCCCAATATTTTGTTACAATGGGCAGGGGTTTCGGATATAGTGAAGGAAATGTCGGAGAAAGGCTTCAGTGAGCCGTTTTGTGAATAATAGTTGCTTCTTGCAACAATTAGCAATTACATGAGGACAAGGAGTTTAAAGGTATGAGGCCAACAAGTCTGTCTTGGTCTTATATTCGGACTTACTCCGTTATGTAAAAAAAGGGGTTACCAATTGATCATCATGTTGATACTCATAAAGTAAGCATATGTACATGTCGGTTGGAAGGATATCCATCTCTCACAGCTCGCTCATGCAGATTAGTCCCCACAAGCTCGTAATATTGTTTTCACCACAAGTGGTTTGCTATGGAAGGTATAAAGTCCGAGTGGGTCGGTAGACATTTTTAACTGGATACCGACCCGCGTTCAGGTCACAAATGCACGTAAAATGAGTGAATCATACTAACTGTAAATTTGAGACCCACATATAGGCTGGAATTTGCAATACCAAATATCTACACGTAGCCATTGCAATTACACGTTCAATACGGCGAGAGTTCTTTAAACTAAAATAATAGGGCAGAAATCTTGTTTTTGGGGCAATGGGTCCTAAATATACTGGTTTTCGCACGTCAAATTCCTGAAGTAGTCAGTTTGTAAACATTCCACAATCAATAGGTTTGTTCTACACATTAAGTCAAGTTTATTGAAAAACACATCTAACTGTTGATTCTTTATCAGTGGATGGTGAAGAGTAGGTAAAATGGCATTCTTCAGATCATCCAAGCAAGATATGCAAGACATTTCGGATATTTCTCATTCGATGGAGAATGTTTCGATGAGTGACATGGATATTGATTCAAAATCGCAATATAATAACTTAAACAAGGAGAATATCACACCTGGAAACTCACCAACCAAGTCTATTTTACATAATTCGCCTCAGCAGCAGCTAGGGCGGTCTAGATTTCCCCAGGGAGTAAATTCAAATATGGATTACAGCGACTTGAAGCTTCCAAAGTTGAATCACACCACGCATACTCATGATATCAAGACCCATAATGCAAAGACCAAAAGGTTAGCTTCTGTTGCCCAACTCTACTTTTTAGATTACTATTGCGAGATGTTTGATTATGTTATTAGTAGGCGAGACAGGACTAAGCTTGTGGAACAAAAATTGATGAACGATCCTAATTTTAGGGGAAATGCTCAGAGACAACAGTTGGAATGGAAGAACTATATCGGTAGAGAAAGGGCATTATTAAGGAAGAGGAGATTAAAGCCTAAACATAAGGATTTCCAAATGATCACCCAGGTCGGTCAGGGTGGTTACGGCCAAGTTTTTCTTGCCAGAAAGAAGGATACAAGAGAGATTTGTGCATTAAAGGTATTGAACAAGAAGTTATTATTGAAGTTAGATGAAACGAAACATGTATTAACTGAGAGAGATATATTGACCAATACAAGAAGTGAATGGTTGGTAAAACTTTTATACGCGTTCCAAGACCCTGAAAAGGTATTTTTAGCTATGGAGTTTGTTCCAGGTGGTGATTTCAGAACTTTGTTGAACAACACAGGGTACTTAATCCCGCCACATGCAAGATTCTATATAAGTGAAATGTTTATGGCGGTAAATTCATTACACGAGTTAGGTTTCACTCATAGGGATTTGAAGCCAGAAAATTTTTTGATTGATTCTAAGGGTCATATTAAGTTAACTGACTTCGGATTAGCTGCGGGAAATGTTTCTAATGAGAGAATCGAAAGTATGAGATTGAAATTGCAAAACTTGCAAGATTTGGATGATTACAAAGTACCATCCAAGTTGATGATTGAAAGACAAAAGATTTTCAAGAGGTCCCAAGGACACCATAATTTGGCTAACTCAATTGTTGGTTCGCCCGATTATATGGCATTAGAAGTTCTTGAAGGAAAGAATTATGACTATACTATTGATTACTGGTCCCTAGGATGTATGTTATTTGAAAGTTTATGTGGCTATCCACCTTTTTCAGGCTCTAAACAAGATGAAACGTATTATAATCTAAAGAACTGGAAAACTGCCTTGAGGAGACCTCAAACCAAGGATGGTCGTTATGTCTTTAGTGACAGGACCTGGCAGTTAATCGTTAAATTAATTGCTTCACCTTCATCTAGATTGAAGAATTTTAAGCAAATTCAGGCTATGTCTTATTTCAACGATATCAGTGATTGGAATAAATTAAGAGAAAAGACACCCCCATTCACTCCACAGTTGGATAATGAAGAAGATGCTGGTTATTTCGATGACTTTGAAGATGAGGAAAGTATGCAAAAATACAAAGATGTTTTTGCAAGACAAGAGCATAATGAGCAATTATTAGAGGATTCAAATAATAAGAAGGCAAACAATAATTTTATTGGTTTCACTTTCAAGCATAAATTGAATCCGAACAATAAATTCCAACAAGGCGAAATTAATCTCTTGGGTAATAATCATAACAGATTAGATCCTTTAGCTACCTTGTATTGATTATATCTATATATCTAGAGTATATACATGTATACAATCTTATTTAATAATGTATTTATGATAGCCTTTTAAATTTATGACTTCCAAATAAAATCATTCTCTACCTTATTTGCAATATATTTTCTTTGGTAAGTATTATGGATCGACTCACATTCATGGCTAGCTTTGCTAATAACAAATAGTAGCTGGTCTTCTGTAAACTTTCCATGTGATTCTAGTAACATCAAATTTGCTGCTTTACCATCCTTAAGTGAAAAGCATACAACATGGTGTGACTCGGAATCTATCAAATTGTCCATATCAGGGTTAATGTAATATTCTTCCTTCGCATTCAATGGTATGGATATCGATGTTGACGAAAATGAATTATATAGCGCTATATTAGCATCTATCAAGGCAAAATAACAACAATTTATGGCTGCATTAAGCTCAGTCAGGGTGAAATCTTTATTATGTTGATTGGAGCCATTATCATTAATATTATTCTCTGTTATCAAAAATTGTACTACTATTTGAATTAATTGTCTTGGATATTTATACCTTATAATGATCGACTGTAAAATTGATCTCAATTTGTCTTCTAATGCTTTCTCCCTTGTTGTCGAGACACCAACTGATGGCCTAACTATTATTTCTAAACTAGCCAAATTTGGTAATTCTTGTCTTATTTTTGGTTCTATAGGCCCTGTCACGGATGTTATTACTTTAGTAGTCCCTAAAAATAACTCGGCCGACCCATCTACTCGGCTGAGCACTGATGTGTTTACATTAAAAGTCATATCTTTCTATTTAAATTGTGATATATGGAACAAATCAATAGAAGTTCATCTCATCTTTTATGGTACAATTTTTCTGTAGATTTAAGAACAAAAAATCATCGCATTCATTACACAAAGAATTTCATTTACTATTCAACTTTACTATTATTATCATTGATCAAACATGGAAGATTACGAGAAAGAGCTATTGGCGGATTTAGATAGCGACAGTAGTGATGAAGAGCAAACGGAGATTTTACAGGAAAATAATGTTGGCCATAATACGTTGCAACCAGAGGAACAAATTTCATCGCAGCATACAGAGTTAAAGTTCAAGGATAAATTAAGACAGTTATTGAATGACGAATACAATTACAGTTTACAAGATAGACTAGAGCAGGTAGATATTACAAATGTGAAAGACATTACCCAAATTTCTAAAATTTATCCAATAATTCCAGACTTGCAATCCCATATTGAAGTTTATTCTAGTGATGATAATTGTGACTATTTGGACTTGCTCTCATCCGTAAATAATGAAAATCAAAGTGAAGAGTATTCATTCATATTAATGGTAAATGAACTTTCACAGGTTATTCATCATGAAATTTCATTAGTGCATTCATTTATCAAATTGCAATATAGAGTAGTATTTTCAGAACTAGAGACACTTGTCTTAAATCCAATTGATTATGCGAATATTATACTCTTAATCAAACAGGATATATCCAATATTAAAAAATATGAATCAGACCTCATGAATATTGTATCTAATGAAAAGGTACTTATAATAATTATGTCTGCTATGCAACATATTAAAGATCAATTCATATTAAATAACCATGATTTTGAGATGATAATAAGAGCTTGTCGTCTAGTCATTGACCTTAATAACGTATTGAATCAATTATCAGAGTTTATTTCATCAAAGTTGTCTAAATTTGCGCCTAATGTATCTTCAATAGTAGGACCTATAACTACATCTCAGCTTTTGATTGCCAGTGGTTCACTTAGGCAACTATCTTTGACTGCATCTTGTAATCTACCGTCCTTAGGAGTAAGAGATTTGTCTTCGCAAAAGAGTAACAAAAGCGTACGCCAAACAGGGTATTTGTATCACTGTGAATTAATAAAATATTTACCCCCAAGTGTTGTTAGATCGGCCATGAGAATTTTAAGTGGAAAAGTGATACTTGCAGCAAGAATAGACCTCTCTCAGTCTTGTCCTTCGGGATCACTTGGAGAAAAATATTTGGAGGAGGTTACGAATAAAATTGAAAAATTATTAACCCCTCCAGAGGCACAAGCTGATAAAGCCTTACCGGCACCTATTGAACATAAATCTAAAAAGCGTGGTGGTAGGAGATTTAGAAAGATGAAGGAACGTTTCCAAATGTCTGAATTGCGTAAGGCACAAAACAAAATGGAATTCGGTAAACAGGAAGAGTCTGTGACAGATAGTTTCGGAGAAGAAGTTGGCTTAGGAATGAGTCGAGGAGGTGCTGGTAGATTGAATATTCAGCTTAATACTAATACTAATGCAAAAATGTCTAAATCGTTGACCAATAGACTACAACTGCAAAAAACATCAAATAATACCTTCAATGACGATTTTGACAGCATTCTATTGACCAGCAATGAAAATAATTCTTCAAAAATGGTTAATTATAATAAACCAAATGATTTGAATAAGAGCAAATGGTTTACAGGAATGGTAAAAAGAAAAAGAGAGGAAGATGATGCAAAATCGCCCGACACTAAAAAGTTAAAATTTTAGGCTATAAGCATAGACTTTTACATTGTATATCAACCAGATTTTCATATCATAAGGGATTTAATACGATTACAACTGGGTTATAACTTATTATATATTTCTTACTTACTAGCATAATAGATCTTTACACAAAACCAAAATTTTTTGAGTCAAAAAAAAAAAAATTTCGGTGAGCTTTTAGGTTAGAATATTTCATCAACTGTATGCTATCTAGTAAATTGCTCATTAGAAGTATTGTTAGAAGTAGTTTTTGTCGATTTAAGCCTAATTCTAAAAGACTATATTCAATTAAGATGAGTGATAACAATAGTACGAAACCAGCCATTGATCCATCGATTCAAGGTGAAGTGCCAGTCAAGAAGGAGAAGACTGCTAAAGAATTAGAAAAAGAACGTAAGAAGGCCGAAAAATTGGCCAAGTTCAATGCTAAAAAAGCCAAGCAAGCGGAAGACTCCAAGAATAAGCCAGCAGAATCTAAAAAGCCAAAGAAGGAAAAAAAGGTTGCAGAAGAAGTTCCTGAATTTAAAGATGAAACAAAGCCAGGTGAAAAGAAAATCTTGGTCTCTTTAGATAATCCAGCCTTCAAGGCTTACAATCCAAAGAATGTCGAGAGTTCTTGGTACAACTGGTGGGACAAGCAAGGGTTATTTCAACCAGAATTGACTGAATCTGGTGAAATAAAGCCGGAAGGTGCTTTTACCATTCCAGCACCACCACCAAATGTTACTGGTGCTTTGCACATTGGACATGCCTTGACCATCGCTATTCAAGATACTTTGATTAGATACTACAGAATGAAAGGTAAGACCACTTTGTTTTTGCCGGGTTTCGATCATGCTGGTATTGCAACTCAATCGGTTGTCGAAAAACAAATTTGGGCCAATGAAAAGAAGACCAGACATGATTACGGTCGTGAAAAGTTTGTCGAAAAGGTCTGGGAATGGAAAGAAGAGTACCACGGTAGAATTAAAAACCAAGTGAAAAAATTAGGCGCCTCTTATGATTGGACTAGAGAAGCATTTACTTTAAACCCAGATTTATCTGAAGCTGTTACGGAAGCCTTTGTAAGATTACACGAAGATGGTACCATTTACAGAGCATCAAGATTAGTTAACTGGTCTGTGAAGTTAAATACTGCCATTTCTAATTTAGAAGTAGACAACAAAAATATTACTGGTAAAACATTATTGTCTGTCCCAGGTTACGATTCAAAAATTGAATTTGGTACCTTGACTTCGTTCTCTTATCCAGTTGAAAATTCCGATGAGAAGATTACCGTTGCTACTACCAGACCTGAAACTATGTTCGGTGATACTGGTGTAGCAGTCCACCCAAATGATCCACGTTATAAACATTTACATGGCAAGTTTGTTATCCATCCATTTTTGGATCGTAGAATACCAATTGTCACTGATTCTGAAGCTGTTGATATGGAATTTGGTACTGGTGCTGTTAAAATTACTCCAGCTCATGACCAAAACGATTACAATACTGGTAAAAGAAACAATTTAGAATTCATTAATATTTACACTGATGATGGTTTCTTAAATGAGAACTGTGGTGAAGAATGGAAGGGAATAAAGAGATTTGATGCCAGAACTAAAGTTATTGAAGAATTGAAAGCCAAGAATTTATTTGTTGATCAAAAAGACAATGAAATGACGATTCCTATTTGTTCTAGATCTGGTGATATCATTGAGCCTTTATTGAAACCCCAATGGTGGGTCAACCAAAAAGATATGGCTGTTGAGGCTATTAAGGCTGTAAAGAGTGGTGAAATCACTATTACCCCTAAAACTTCCGAGGCTGAGTACTTCCACTGGTTAGAAAATATTCAAGATTGGTGTATCTCCCGTCAATTATGGTGGGGTCATAGATGTCCTGTTTATTTCGTTACCTTTGAAGGTGCTGAAAACGATAGGTTGAACAATGACTACTGGATTGCTGGTAGAACTTATGAAGAAGCTCTTGAAAAGGCTCAAAAGAAATTCCCAAACAAGACCTTTACCTTAGAACAGGACGAGGATGTCTTAGACACCTGGTTCTCTTCTGGTTTATGGCCATTTTCTACTCTTGGATGGCCAAATAAGACTAAGGACATGGAATTATTTAACCCTATGTCAATGTTAGAAACTGGATGGGATATTTTATTCTTCTGGGTTAGTCGTATGATCTTGTTGGGTCTTAAGTTAACCGGTAAGGTTCCATTTAAGGAAGTTTTCTGTCATTCATTGGTTCGTGATGCTCAAGGACGTAAGATGTCTAAATCTTTAGGTAATGTTATCGATCCATTAGATGTCATTGCTGGTATTCCATTACAAGGATTACACGATAAATTAAAGACTGGTAACTTAGATCCAAGGGAATTGCAAAAGGCTACTGAAGGTCAAAAAGCTTCCTATCCAAATGGTATTCCAGAATGTGGTACTGATGCTTTAAGATTTGCCTTATGTGCATACAGTACTGGTGGTAGAGATATTAACTTAGATATTTTAAGAGTTGAAGGTTACCGTAAATTCTGTAACAAGATTTACCAAGCTACTAAGTTCGTTTTAGGTAAGTTAGGTGAAGATTATAAACCACCTGCAACTTCAGCCAAATCTGGCAACGAATCGTTGGTAGAGAAATGGATTTTACACAAGTTAACTACAACTGCTAAGAGCTTATCCACCAACTTGGACAAGCGTGATTTCTTCGAATCAACTAATGCTATTTATAACTTTTGGTACGATTTATGTGATGTTTACATTGAAAATTCTAAATCTTTGATTCAGGATGGTACTCCAGAGCAAAAGAAATCAGCTCAAGATACTTTATACACATGTATTGACAGTGCATTAAGAATGATCCATCCATTTATGCCATTTGTTACTGAAGAAATGTGGCAAAGATTACCACGTAGAGAAAGTGAAAAGACCATCTCAATTGTTACTGCACCTTTCCCAGAATACGATTCCTCTTTTGATGACGTCAAGTCTTTAGAAGCTTATGAATTGGTTTTAGAAATCACAAAAGGTGCAAGATCTTTGTTGTCGCAATACAATATTTTAAAGAATGGCCAAGTATTTGTTGAGGCTTCCAATGAAAGTATCAATAAAATTGCTACTGAGCAACAAGATTCCATCGTTTCCTTGATTAAAGGTGTTGAGAAAATTGACATTGTTAAGAATTCAGAAGAAGTGCCTTCAGGATGTGCTTTACAAGCAATTAATACTGAATGTACTGTACACGTCTTGGTCAAAGGTCAAATCAATTTAGATGCTGAAATCGCTAAGGTCAACAAAAAATTAAGTACTGTTTTAGAATTTCAATCTAAGATAAAAGATTCCATCAGCAAATTCACTGATAAAACTAAACAAGAAGCTAAGGATGCTGCTTTCAAGAGAGCTGAAAACTACAAAGCAGAGATAGAGGGTTACGAACAGACAATTGCAATCTTAGAGAAATTAAAGCTTTAGATGTAGATACCAAATCATTAGGTATGTGAATGGAATTTTATAATAGTATATCTATCAATTTGTAGTATTTTTGGGTTGCTTCGAAAGTGGACGAGAGTGCAAGTATACCCTGTAAGACTAAACAACTTGACTACGAATTAAGCCGAGTAAATCGAAACACCGAGTAATGCAGCTACTGTACTGAAAAATAATACGGTGAATTTTAGACTGTGCTTAATGATGCTCATAATTTTTACCTCGAATTCGAAACATCTGGCATATGAAGTTCGGATTAAACGAGTTTTAGACTATACATCTACAATTGAGATAGTATTTATCTTATTAACGAGGCTGAATACTTATATATTTACTGTTGCAGATGTAATTTTCCACACAATATGACCATAATTACGCACGCTAGATATTACCCTTTCCGTAAAATATTGATAATGTTTGATAGGCAAGGCTTAGTTGGAATTCATTCTTTCTTGTGATCATGGAGGAATTTCTTTAAGCCTTCTAAGTGCTGGTGCAACCTTTTAATTGTCTTCGAAAATGTTCAAAAACTGAACCTTGAATGTGAGGTGTTATTGTGTAGAGATTCTCATCGATACTCACATATGCAAGAAGCGGTCGACAATCCCCACCAGTAATTTTTCGGTGAGATTCAAAGCCCGCTCAAAGATCCAGAATCTAGACCCGAAGTATTTCCTGCCAATTCTTTTCAATTAAGATACGTTCAATTCCAGTTTGAAGAGCTTCTACATCGGTACAGATGTCAATTGATCAAATTTCGTAATTGGTGAACCTATTGTAGCATGATGGCGATATACTCTTTATTGAGAAAATTTTGATTGATGCACCGAACAATAAAAGCCAACTGAAACTGTGACACATTATGTAACCCGATTCCAGCTAGATTACATCATATATACACGGACACTATTTCGGCCACGACCAAAACAATATAAAAGCTGAAAGAATCACCGATTTTAAAATTGGTAATTATTTTTCAATTATATACATTTTAATAAAAAACTACAATGAACTTCAACGATATCGTCAATAAAGGTAAAGAATTAGCTGGTTCTAAGGGTGCTCAAGAAGCTTACAAGGAATTCAACAGCACTGACGGTTCTTACACTGACAAGGCTAAGGCTGCTTACAGTGGTTACCAAAAGGGTGAAAAGTCTGGTTCTGAAGAAAAGTCTGACTCTAAGGAAGAAAAGACTGAATCATCTGATGCTAAGAAATAAATTTAGCGTCAAAAGACTATTGATGTCAATTGACTGGTATATATGTTAGATAGACTTAAATCTTAACATTTATTAATATAAGCTGAGGCTTTCGAGAAATATGTAGGCGAATCCCTTATCTTCAGATTTTCATCGCGAAATTGAAAATGCATGTGAAGTTAATTAATGTTAGGAATTAAAGTTTATTTATTTATCAGTTTTTCTAGTATGCTATATCTATATTAGTTGTTGAAATTGTACAATTGTATGAGTTATTGTTATATACATAATACAAACACTAGTCATTGAATATGATTCACTAAATTAAAAGAATATCCAACAATTGCTTAGCATGGAATGGATAGAATTTTTAAAAGTATGCTAAATAGAAAAGAATTGAAAAAAACAAATTTGCTATCTCATTCTTAAGCTTCAGTCCAAAGGTCAAACTTGAAGGCGATTAGAGTAGAACTAAAATCAAATTAGCCTTGTCATTTAAATGCGAATATGAAATTAAAAAAAAAACACATTGGCAGGATGAACAAACAATTCATAGTAGATAAATACACCGCAAAATTCATGTTTCTTGTTTATCCATTTTATCAAAGCGTCTTAATCACATGTATCGACAAAGTTTATCTTCATTATCTTAAACATTCAAGAAACAGCAGTAATGTAAAGAAATTAACGCTGGAGATTGTAATATTTCATCTCGTTATTCTCCTTTATCAAATCCCTAATATATTTGGATGCCAACTCGATAGTTGTAGCTTTAGACGGGATAGAAACCTCATCATGATACGCTTGAGGAATCAAATTTGATAATTCTTGGACCGCCATATTCATTCTATTACGTCTACCCTGTTCTGCTAATTTATGTGACGCTTTCTTTGCAGTGGGCTTTTCTGATCTTGATTTAGTTTTTGTAAGGGCAGGAGACGACTCTCCACTTCCTTGCAGACCCATCATAGGGGAAGTCTCACTTGAAGATGATGATTTATTCGGTATTTTATGGTTAATTTTATATGATAATGAACCATTTCTTGATTGTCCATTCAATGGCGTATCATGAGCCATTTCCAGGGAACTATTTCTATTCGAGCCTTCTTGTTGTTGTTCTGCCAACACACTCATAGTAAATCCCATCATTGTAGCAGAACTTGGCGCTTCACTTGAAACTGAATTATTAGGAATGTCAACTTTCTTACCCAGAGGTGGAAGCATAGGTGTGGATTCTGAACTATTGCGTTGCAGGTCTACTCCAGCTTCAGGCAATTTTTCGAATGGCGAGCTTGTCAGTGACTTATGTGATGACCTAGGCTTCACAGAAGGTGAACGCTTTGAGCGAGGACCATTAGCATGTAAGATGGGTGTACCATGCGGAGTCTTTCGTTTATGAGGTGCACCATCTTCAGTAGGCGCGTATACCGACGAACTTCTTCTTTTATCAGCCTGTTGAGCAGCTAATGCTGGAGAAGTTAACGGCTCAAAAGAAGCTTGTACAGGGGGGTTGTATGGATAATTATTCGAATTCACTTGTTGATCCCGAGGGGTAGCAGTTGGTGATTCCAAAGGCGTGAATACCGCATCGGGTCTGATATGTTGGTTCTGTGGTTGATGAGCATATGCTTGACCATCTTCAGAATTCTTCTGATATTTATGATATAAATGCTGGTTGTTATACGATTTATCGTTTTGACTAGGAAGTACTGGTGACATGAACATTGAAGGGTTTTCCATCGGTTTAATCAGTTTTTTCACGTTCGTAGCAAGCATATGAGGTGTATTGTTGTTTAAACTAGACGCTGATGGCGGGTACGCTGTAGACTGCTGCTCGTACGAAATATCTTCCGGTAGTACAAAATTTAAGTTATCAAGCCCAAACTCATATTTCCCAGAGCTTCCATCAGCTCGCGTATTCTGCGCTCCATTAATATGATTACCGTTTACACTGCCTGGTGTACCATTTGACGCTGCTTCATATAAGTTGTGTTCGATTTGGTTTAGCAAATATTGATCTTGCTCTGTAAAATTAGGCGTCGCCTGGTTAGCTGTCTGTTGCTGTCCACCATGTCCTCCAGCTGTATCATGTTCTAAATCGTGGAAATATGGGCTAGTCTCGCCCTTCGCTCCAGGTGAATAAACTGCATTCGACCAATCTGTCGTCTCCATTATGTTCTGCCTGTTATCAATTATGTACGTTCAACTAGTGATACCGATAACGAAATCACTGGAAAAAAATAATTCGCTATTTTGATTGACTAGCAAAAGAACTCCTAACAAATTTCAATAATAAATATATATTAAAACAAAAATTTACTTCGCTTTAGTCCCAACGATTATTACCGTTGCGTAGGCTATCTGGTCTACCAATATCACCACTCTTAATACCGATTAAACGACTTGTCTGATATAAGGATCCCACGTGGCGCTACTTACCCGGAGTATGTTATGATAATAGAATGCGCTACCACGGTATAATGTCAAGTGACATGTCTCTAATTACGCAAGATATCATGAGTACATAAAAGATGATAAAGAATAGCAAATGCCTAGCAAAACCTATTTACTACGACGTATTTAATAGTATTTAAGTATGTAGGCCTAGAGGTTTATTTACAAAAGAAACAGCACCGGAATATTGAGGGGGAAACAGATCATCAAATATTTGATTATTGGATGCTGGGTCTAATATGCATGTGCGATGAATGCAATATGTGGTGTAAGGGTCTATATTAGATTATTAGGTTTGAGCGAGAAGGTTAGATGTTGGCTAAATGACCCGAGGGTTTCAAGATTCGATTATACGGTATTATGTAAGACCATTTGTGCCCTCGGGCTCCTGCTACCGGGAACCACTGCATTAGACATCCACTGTGCATCCACTATATAAATCCGAGTTGCCGGAAGTGGTGGGGATGCGACTAATACGCGACAGTGGCAGATCCATGCACCTTTTAAAAAAACTCCATGAGATTAGAATAAAACAATAATAGAAACTGCTATTTACATACTATGAAGATCGATAAATGTGATTACGAAATGATTTATTAATATATATTTACATAGTTTGAGACTTCTTTATGCTTCAACGGGCACAGATGGTGGGTCGCTGAGAATATCTGGTCTAGGAGAAGAAGACGGCGACTTTATGACGGTATTGGATATGACTTTGGATTTTTTTATAGGTTCACCACGGACTATTTTTTCCATTTCGTCGCGAGTCAAAGTTTCATACTCCAAAAGACCCTCTGCAAGTCTTTTTAACTCAGTTTGTCTTTGACTCAAAAGTTTTCTAGTCCTGTTTTCACTGGCAATCAAATAGTCTCTGACTTCATTGTCAGCCATGTCTCTTATTTTAGAAGACCATGATTCCCAGTTGTCGCTGAGTCTGACAGGTCCAATGTTGTCACTCATACCGTAGGATGTAACCATAGCACGGGCAACGCTTGTAGCATTGGCCAAGTCTGATGAGCAACCACTGGTAACATTTTCTGGTCCATGAATCATTTCCTCAGCAATTTTACCACCCATGCAGACATCCAAACGAGCAAAGCATTCTTTTTTGGTCATGTCTACCTTGTCCATTTCTGGTAATTGAAATGTTACCCCCAATGCTCTACCCCTAGGTAAGATAGTGGCTTTGTATAAAGGAGTTGCACCTTGCGAAAACATGGCCATTATAGCATGACCTGCTTCATGATATGCTGTGTTCTTTCTAGCTTCTTCAGTGATAACCATTTTCTTCTTTGCTGCTCCCATTAGGATTTTATCTTTAGCCCATTCAAAATGATTCATGTCTACTGCAGGTGCTGATAACTGAGATGCATGTACTGCAGCCTGATTGACTAAGTTCATTAATTCGGCACCCGATAAACCTGGTGTTCCTCTCGCAATAATCGAAGGATCGACGTCTTCGGCAGTTTCAACGTTTTCCATATGATTTTTCAAAATATCAATACGTCCTCTAACATCTGGTAATTCAACAATAACTTCCTTGTCGAATCTTCCAGGTCTAGTCAAGGCTTTGTCCAAGCTTTCTGGGAAATTTGTTGCACCGATGATGATAATTCCCAGAGATTGTGAAAATCCATCTAATTCAACTAACAACTGATTTAAAGTTTGCTTAGCATATGCTTGATCCTTAGGATTTCTCTTTCCTCCAATAGCGTCCAATTCATCAATGAAAATGATGGCCGGTGATTTCTCACGAGCTTGACCGAATAGTTCTCTGATTCTTTTAGCACCAACACCAACGTATAATTCATCGAATTCAGACCCTGACATGAAAAAAAATGGGACACCAGCTTCCCCAGCAGTAGCTCTCGCAAGCAAGGTCTTACCGGTACCAGGTGGACCAGTTAATAAAACACCTTTAGGTAACTTACCGCCTAGTCCGGTGAATCTCGATGGGTCCTTTAAAAAGTCAACAATTTCTTCTAATTCGGCTCTAGCCTCGTCACATCCACACACATCTTTGAACCTAACCGTAGATTGTGAAACATCCACGGATTTATCAGCCACTTCACTGTTCTTGAAAATAGTTCCATTCTCAACTAAATAGTTGAATGCATTTGTAGCCCCGTATGTCAACAACGCTATAGGAATTAACCACTTCAACCATTTGGAAATAATGGTTATTATCGACTCGGATACAATAACATGGACCGGTTCATATCTAGAACCAAATCCATGAGGTAAAGGTCCCCCATTCTGAATTCCAGTACCTGAATTCATGAGGCTTTTAGAAACTTGTTCTGCCTTTCCCTTTTTACCAATCTTATTTAAGGCATCAATGTAAATTGCAGTACATTCTGGAGAAGATGCTATACCAGGAGTTTCATAACGTTGAACAACTAAATGTGGATAGTTGTTGCTCATCAATGTTTTGTAAAATTCTCCTTGAGCTGCAGCATTATTCAAGTCACTATTTGCTATTTGCTCTTGGTTTTGCAAAATGTTGGCGGTTGAGTTGGAAATCAATCTAACGGATGTTGCCATCACAGGTCTAAAACCAACAAGCGATGGCCTTGGAAATAAACCAAAAGCATTTGTTCGGGATACTCTCGGTAATATCCTTGATATGTTATACATTATTTGGTTCTTACAATAATCTATTTCAATATTCAGTTGTATGAATATTTATCGCCATTCTATGAGTTTCCACGAAGGACTCGAAATTTGGGTAGTGGGAGATGACAAATTTTGAGATCACGTAACTTATAGCCTTGATTTGCATGCACTATACACATTATAATGAAAGCGTAAACCTATATACCAGTAATTGCTAAGTCATCGTGAGCTTCATTTGGTGCTATATCAAATCCATGTTCATTTGCTAAATGAAGTAAGCAAATGAAGCAAAAACTTGTAGATAAGTCTTTTTTCTCATCCTGCCCATATAACTTACCAACAGTAGTTACTACTTCACCGAACGTTTTAACATCAGGAGAAGGAGACTGCGATTCTTCCTTGGGTTGAGGTATTTCTGATTGATTTTTTGGCTTCAAGCTATTCCATAAATTATCCTTCAAGAGCTTAACGTCGACTCTTTTTGCCATTCTAGAGAAATTGACATACTCAGGTCGAACTTTCCTACCACCAGTGATCAATTGCGTGGAGCCTGCCATACCTCCAGCTTTGTCCGAGTCGGCCCCATTCAAAAGACCGCCTCCTTCCAATGCGTCATTAAAATCTATACCTCCGAAATCATCGTCGTTTCCAAAATCGTCGAGGTCTTCAAGCTCAGCTTGACGCATAGATGTTGACATTCTGTCATTCTCTTGGTGTTGATTATACTGATCCGCAAAGAAGTTTTCATCGGTAAGTGGCTTTGAATGATTTGGTGTAGAAAGGATATCCTTCTTTGGGAAATATAAAATTGAAGTCTGGGGTTTCATAAATAAGTTTGTGAGTCTAACTGAATTATATTGGATATCCTCGGGGAGTCTATTTGCATTTTCATTTATTCTTCCTTCGGGCTTCCGAGTAGTTGATAATGAGTTTTTAGGAGTTTCAAATAATTTATCTTCAATATCGTCGTCATCGTCATCAAAAAAGTTGATAATTATAGATTGTTTCTTCTTCTGTGTTTGCGAAGGTTCTGAAGTACTGGACTCTTTCTTTATAGCAGAATCTTCTACGCGTTTTGATTTTTTAATTGCTGCAACACGCCAATGTTCAGGTCCTCTCCAATTAGTTTTCATTCTTTCGTCGAAATATGCCATTAGGTCAACATCGAGGAGTTTCGCACTTGCAGCCGAAGTCATGACATTTCCTGTGTTCCCTGCTACCTGATCTGATATGGATTTATTAAATTCATTATTTGGTTGCTCGATATTTTCATCATCAAACTGGCCCTCATTTATGTCGCCAAAGTCATCATCATCATAATTAGGAAATTCTAAACCTACTTCGTCATCTACTCTATTTCTATTAGAAAAATCATCATCATTTTGTTCATCGAGCAGAAACTTGTTATTCACATCACTTAGTATAGTCTTAGCCTTATTGACATCCGCAAGCACCACGTCTAATTGATCCAATGATGGACAAATGGTTAAATCATCTAGCTCTTCGGGATTCTTGAATATAAAGTCCTGTAATGTGGAGATATCTGGTTCTATTTCACTTTCTTGTAGCCTCTCTTGTGATTCCGGACTTCGTTCTGATTCATCCTTGATAGGATTAGACGTAGCATCAAACACAACCCTACCAGAAGAATCGATATTCAACGTATTTAATAATAAGCTCTTAGCCCCGCCTTCGTCAAATTCTGCCAAAGCCTTTTTGAATAACGGATCAATCGCTAATTCCTGGTCCAATTTTCTGATTCTTATTGTTTCGAACGGTACCAAAGTAGATTCAAGGACTCTATTTATTTTTCTCTTCCTTTTAGAATCTCCAACGCCCACTTGGGAATCATTTGCTTCTTCAGACTCACTGAGTTGATCTTCATCACCTTCACCATTTTCATTCACCTCCTGATTCTTCTTGGTGGCCAATCCACTCAACAATCGGCCTGTTTCAGTCGCCGCTGACTCCACTCTACTCAGATAAATCTTCACACACCCATCCAATGTCGCAGATGCTCTCTGGAAATTGATATTTTCCCCGTCTTTTATAACATTCAAATCATGAAAATAATCAATTAAGGCAAATTGCCATGAATTTTTTGATGTGATCTTATTGTCTGTTGATAATTTTATCCACTCTTCAAAATTAGACAAAATGGTATTCTTATTCTCGTCGAAATGAATGGCATTTTCTTCTGTAAACGAACCGTTTGGATCATCACCTCTTCCCACAAAAAGATCTCCTCGACTGAAATGTCTGCCATTCGAAGGTACTCGTTTTGATTTCGATAGAGCTCTCCCAGAGATAACTCTACCTTTATGAGAAAGATCATGTAGAGAACTAACCCTACCAGAAGGAGTTCTTCCATTTCCATTCGTTTGCATGCCCCTTTTCTTGGGCAATACTTGTGAACTCATCTTTATATACGTCTATAGGTTGGGTTGTTTAATGTCTACTAGTCGTTTGTTTATGTTTCTATAAGCGCATTTTATTGGTACTGCACATAAAATAATTGGCACATCTAAATTGACAGATGATCGTAAGAACTATTATACAATAATTTAAATAAATATATATAATCTCCAAAGACTATCTCTTCTTCTTGTTGAAACGACGACCCTGGTTGTTAATTTTGTCGATTTCTTGTTGAGAAATAATTAAACCATTCCTTGTAGACCTACCTACAGAATTAATTTTCAACCCTCTATCTCTGATTTTCTTTGAAGCCTTTTTACCGGTTCCTAATCTATCGCTGGCCAATGTGGAGCCCTTACCTTGCTTAATATCTCTCAATTCACCTTTCTTAACCTTTGACAAAATGATACCTGCATTCCTAGCCTCCTCTTCATATTTGGCAATTTGGCGTTCACGGCTGGCAATCATGCCTTTTCTCATGGACATGGGCATTTTTTCTAACGTCTTGGGCAAACCCTTTGTGGATGAATTTATAGAGGAGATGCTTCTGAGACGTGAGTCAAGTGTTCTTTTTCTTGCGTTGCCTGTAGGAGCTTCGAAATCAAGAGTTTGTAATGTAACATCAGCACCCGAATACTCGACTTTGTTTGCTAATATATGCGACTCTTGCAATAATCGCTGCAACTTCAAATCGTTTTCCAAGTTATCTTCATCTTCTTGAACTACCTGCCTGGATTTCTTATTTTTCTTCTCGAGTTCTTGCTCTTTTCTTGCAATTTCAGCAAGAGTGGGTGCTCTACCTGACCTAAGCAACTTTTTGTCGGCCTTACTTATTACAGGCCCATTAGTGGTGTGATTGTGATCGTTTATCTTGACTACTTTGGGAGCAACTCTTGTTTCTTCCTCCTCTGAAACAGATTCTTCACTTGAATCCATGTCATTATCCATATCTGAGACTGACTCATCGTTAGACTCGAACCCTTTGAATTCATACTCGTCTTGAGCTTCATCTTGGTTTTCCTCATCGCCCAGACTATTCGCATTACCCTTGGACTTATCTTCAAATCCCATTGTCTCTAAAGATCCAAACTGGGCCTCAAAGTTCTTTCTTTGAATATCTAATGCCTTCAAGTACTCATCATCCTCGCTCATCTTTCGTTTGGTTGGAGGTGCAATCATACAAAATATAAAGCAGAGAGGTTTAAATTTTTTAAAAGAGCCAGTGCGGCTTGAGATAATTAAGATTTCGATTACTACATAGTATAGCCAGATCAAACAAAAGAGCCTACAAACAGAAGAGAAATTTTATCGTATAAAGAATTATGACAAAGTTCAGGGGCTGTATTGATATACATTCGGGACAAGTAAAGCAAATTGTTGGTGGTACTTTAACACAGGATGATACAAAGGAATTGAAAGAGAAGTCTACCACTACTGAAAACTTCGTTTCGACAAAGCCTTCATCATATTATGCTGAATTATACAAGAATGCCGGTATAAATGGATGTCATGTAATTAAATTAGGATCCAATCCTGAAAATGATGAAGCAGCTAAATTGGCATGTAAACTGTGGCCAAATAACTTACAAGTAGGAGGTGGAATCAATGGTGATAATGCATTGGAATGGTTAGATGTACATAAAGCTTCACATGTTATTTTGACTAGCTGGTTATTCAGTGACGTTGACAGAAATAAGGAATTTGATTGGGCGAAATTAAAACAAGTATCCGAATTGGTGGGCAAGTCTAGGTTGATTGTGGATTTGAGTTGCAGAGAATTAAGAGTTGATGATAGAGTTGAATGGGTCGTTGCTATGAATAAGTGGCAAACATTGACTAACAGTAAATTGAGTGCTGAATTTTTGGGTGAAGTATCTCAATATTGTGACGAATTTTTGATACATGCCGCAGATGTGGAAGGATTGTGTAAAGGGATTGACGAGAACCTTGTGGCCAAATTAGGAGAGTGGTGTCCTAAAGGATTTGAAGGTAAGATAGTTTATGCCGGTGGTGCAAGGCTGGTCAAAGACTTAGATACTGTCAGCAAATTAAGTGATGGTAAGGTGGATTTGACTTATGGAAGTGCATTGGATGTATTCGGTGGAAAGTTGGTTAAATTTGATGATCTTGTGTCCTGGAATAAATTACATTAACTTTATTTAACATATAGATATAATTATACAAGAGAAACTAGATGTCGAGGATCTAGAGAAATAAAAAGAAAGCAGGTTGAGGAATATCTCTTCAACGATTAACCCCACGTAGAATTACCAAAACCGCTATCACCTCCATAAGGAGAGTTGTTCATGCCTGGAGAATTTCCTCCTGGTGACCTACCATAGGTAGTAAATCCCCCAGCTGCGGCATTACTTGCTTCTATGCTATCTTTGTTTAATTCCATCGAAATACCTGCAAGCTTCAACTGTAAAGTTTCAATACCCTTCAAAATAACTTCGTTAGGAGGCAAATTACCAACAGTTTCAACATCCATATAAAAGGTCGATGGTTTTGCTTTATAGTCAAATGGAGCATCTGTATCTGGTGCTTCTTCCCAATCACAGTTAGCCGACTTTGGCCATTCTTCTTCAACGTCATCTTCATACCAGTAGTCCGTGTGCTTCAACTTGTTCCATGGATCATATTCGAACCCTATAGCAGCACAAGGCGACCATTTGGCATGTTCCTTAGCAATACCCTTCTTAGCAATACAAGTTATTCTTAATTCCTGATGCTTTCTTAATTTACAAATAAGTGGTCCTTTACGATGATTATCACGAATCACCGGGTCTCCCAATTTCGAACCATTATGAAACTTAGCCAAGTCAGATGAGTACACACTCATAGTAGAATCTGTATCACACTTAGCAGTTAATTCTAACTTGACAGAGCAGTTAGCACAGTATTGATCACAAGTACAATCTCTCGAATAGGACAAGTTGTCAATACCTTCACTATTCAAAGGTATTAACCCCAATCTATGTGAAATAAACTCATCTGCTAATACCGACGTATTCACCTCAATTTCAACAAGGTCTATAGCTAATGTAGGCACTTCTGCCAACATAGTTCTTCTCATAGAGTTAGCCATCGATAAATCAACATCCTTCAATATGAAATCAACATGGTCTTTATCCGTATGTCTTATAGTCACCCTTGGACCTGTATCACTTCCTTTATCTATATCCATCGCCTGTTATTCTTGTATTTGCAAGTATATTCTATTTGTATTTGTCTATAATTTTCACTTTTGGTCGAGTTTTTGGCGTAACATGTAAACTCCTCTCGATCGCATTTTTTGCAGGTTAGTTCTCATCTCAGATATAAATCACCTTACATGGAGATTTGTTCTGGCGCCTATCAGTAACATCACCAAAATGTCAGGTTTCACTCTTCCTGATTTGAGATTTGAAGAATCTTTTTTGAGGACATTATACTCATATGCTGGGTATCAGAATCCCCCTGTCGAAGATACTATTTCCCCAGCGCTAACGGAAAAAGAAGCAAATTTACTTAGCGCCAATATTGACAAACAAGAAGAACAAATATTAGAGACTCCAAATAAGCAGAGCAGCCTTCGTCCAATAGGCCCAATTTCTCCTTCTATCATTGCATACGCTGTGTTTAAGGATCAAATCCTTATGCCGCTCATTCAAGGTTTCTTATGGACTGGGTTTTTGATCAGCGTCCGTCCATTTTTGGGAATAATTGTGCAACAAGGACAGAGGTGTGGGTTATGGCTCGCGAATACTTTGGGATTAAATAGAATCAGACTGTCCCCAAATCCATATGTATATAAAACGACTATATAGTCTTGTCTAGTAGATGGGACGAGTTTGTGTTCGTGCACGTGACTGTTAACTACGCCAGCAATAAAACTTTTAGTGTCCTTGATCAAAACGTTAGTGAAGAACTGAAACTGTAAGGAACATTGAAACAAATCGAGTGAAATTAGCACCAGGAATTGGATAAATTATACTAATCTATCTAATACAGGTGTAATTGAAGCAATAAATTCAATCACAAAGTAAAGAGATGTTTTCCAGACGTCAGAATCGAAGTGTACACGGCACCTCGTACACTGGGGTTAATCCTGCGGCATCAGGGTCGAATCAGCCCAACAACAATGCATTGGCAGCTGCATTGAGTATTGGAAAGTCGCTCAAACAACAGGGGGCCCCTGGAGTACATGCTACGAATGGAGGTTCCAATCAATACTTGTCGAAGCCACCACAGAAGCGCAACAGTCTTTTGAAAAGGGATTCTATTACAAGAAGTCCTAACAGTAACAGGTTCCGAAATTTTTCGGATGCCTCTTACAATTCGACAAATTCCCATTCATTGCAAACCCCACCCCAATCTATGCAGAGAAGGTCTTCAATTCAAAGGCATAACTTAGATGATAGTTTCGATGATTCGTATTATGATGATACCAACCAGGATGCCACGCAAAGTTACAATAATGCCAAAATGAGAGACTTAAGGTTGTCACATCAGTTATCTCCGCCCCCATCGCGCAATGGACAAGTTCACCAAGACAATGGTACTGTGAAAATGGTCAAGAAGTATATACCAACTCCGAACGGTATTAAAATTATTGAGGTCCCTGAAACCGTCTATCAAAAGGAGGTGGCTAGAAACAACTCAATGAGGTCAATGCCTAGATCTGGATCTATGACGTCTTTGTCTCAAAAGAGAATCCCAAGGTCACCCTCCTTAAGTTCGGTCTCAGGTGCCACTAAAAAAGCCTCGCATCAAAGACTATCGAGTTTCGGTAGAAGTCCTGCGTTGGGAACAATGGCTGAAAGCGAAGAGATTCAATCGAGAAGAAGATATAATGAGGATTCGGAATTGCAAAGATTGCAACAGCAAATAGATCATGAAAAGCAGGTTTCAAAAGATTTAGAATTAAAGCGCTTAGAATACGAAAAAGTTAAATTGGAAAGATTAGAAAACGAAAAGAAAATCTTGGTCTTAAAGAAAGAGGCTGCAAATAACAAGGACATAGATGTGTCGGAGGTTATTGATGAAGACGATGAAGAAGAAGATGTACCACTTCCAAATATTCTGGTCATTGTTGATGAGGTAGAAAACAAGCGCTTAGAACAAAATGGTGAGTTAGACACTAATAAAAATGTGGCAATTGAAAAACCATCGCTAGGTGAAATTAATGACATGTCAAAAGATGAAGACATCAGTGCAGAGGATGATACGTCTATTTATGAAGAAGAAGCTATACCTGATGCTTCTATAGATGCATCAAGTGTTGTTGTGGATGAACTTGAAAAGAAAAACAAAGAAGGTGACGATGCTTATGATATTGGATCATCAGAGCATCTTCAAAATGGTTTCAGAAATGACCAAGGGGCAGCAGAACTCAATGTGATCAGCCAATATAGCGACTCTAAGGAGATATTGAATCGCGATAGTATTATAGATAATCCAATTCCTGTCAGCACTGATGAAGAAGACTTCGGAATTGAGGAATTGCCATATGATAAATCTGAAGAAGGCAATCTTGCAAAGCACTTAAGACCAACCTTTGATTCTCAATCTGGAGCTATTGATTCAAAAGATTCAGGACCAAAATTTGATCCACAACCAGAGATTATTGGTGCTAATGAAACCATACATCTTGGAGAATCAAATCAGGATATGGTCCATGTTGATGATCCTATAATGGAAGAGTTGGCTATAACAACATTGAAGATCCCAACATCGTCACTTAACAATGATAGTTCTAGTTCTTCTGCACAATCGGCGGCAAGTCTTGACTCTAATACACAACTGAAGTCAGAGAAAAGGCCTTTTAAGTCAGCAATGAAAAATTCAAGCTCGTTCTATAATAATTCGTCAAGCAATTCGTCAACTGTAAAGAATGCTGCTCAAGATGCATATCTCTCTTTAGCCACTGCAGAAAATACAAGGTTGAATTCAAAGTTATCTTCGACGCAATTAAATGATGCTGGTTCTCAATTTAACAAAAGCACCAGCCAAAATTCACCTCAATTAAACAATCAATATCAAGAAATCCAGCCAAATCAAACTAAAAGAATTTCAACTTTAAGAAAATCGCCATCCACTCAGAGCCCAGGATTGGCATCAAGATCACTCAGACCACAATCGATGGTCCCTGAATCCCCTCTTCACAGTAATCAGCATCATCCTTCTGTGAATGGAATGGGTAACAGGAAATTAAGAGATAGAACATCAGCGCATGTCAATCCTACAAGGGATAGAGCATCATATAGCAACCAGATAAGCCCTCATCCTGCCTTACAACCAAATTATCAGTCACCATCGAAAACGAAAGCTGCCGAACTATATGCAAAGGCTAATGCTAGACCAACCTCTTCATTTGCGCCAGTCACGGCAAAGAAGAATTCTGATGTATCAGCTAAGCAACAGGCGCAAAAGGCTCACAGGACAACTTTGCGTGATATGTCGTCGCCAAATCAAGGCCAAAGAGCTGAAAGTACCTCGAATAATACACCGCAAAATGCAAATGAAACTAGTTCTAGTCCAGTCGAAAACCATAAGGCTTTCAAATCAAGACTTGCTGATTCAGATGAGGAAGAAGGTCATGAAGGTAAAAGTAAATTTTTTGGCGGGGGATTCTCGTCGAGATTCAATGATTCTGATGAAGATCTTGGCGGGCATTCACGAAGCCAGCATATTGCTAGTTCAAACACTACTAAACAACCTTCAAAAGGTAATGAGCTTCCTGCGTCTAATACTCTGCCAATTCGTAATAACTCTACTATTGAAGGGAAGCCTGATCAGGCGCTGAAGTCTAGATCAAAGGATAAGAAGAAGTTTGCTAAATTAAGAAAACTTTTTGGTAAAGACTAGTTTATTTAGCATTTATTTTATTCATATATTAAATTTATATACTATTTTTATATTAGTACATTGTTTTTAGGTATTTAGCAATATTATATTATATTCAAGTTACTATCAATCAGAAGAAACATGTTTAAGCATGTTATAAAACACATAAAATTTTCACGCATTATATAAAACCTAGGTTTCGAATTCAATCAAATTTTTATCTTTGCCAGTAATATCTTTATCAAGATTCTGTATTTTTGACATGTCTTCCGCGTTCCGGAATTTTGATACCTCTTCGCTTGTCGAAAGAGAATTCTTTATAAGGTCCACAGAAACCTGTCCTTCTGTTCCTAATAATAAATCCTTATCCTTTTCGTCTATAGAAATAACACCAAAGTCATCATCCCTTTCTTCTTCTTCGTCTTTACTTTTTTCGGGACTATGTGATTTTGATGTTGCACTCTCACCACTACTATTAGGATTATTCAAAGTACTAGTAGCAGCCGAGTCCATACGACGGCGGACCTTGTTTGCAACCTTCCTGCCATCTGCTAATAAGCCATCAAACATATCTCTCAAATTACGAATGGTATTAAATTTGGAATCAAGTGGTTTTGATACATGGATAGAGGTTCGTAAAGTCTTACTGAAAAATAATTCATATGTTTCGTCCGCTAAAACGACCATTCTAAATGTTGGTAGATTAACAAAAACTGGTGCATTAGGGTTAAGAGCTGCATTATGCGAAATCTTATTATCAATTGCCAAATCCTTAATGAGCAATTCTTCATCCTCTGGCTGTGCATATTCAAACGACCTTTGTATGAAAGTACTTGCAGCTGATAAGTATCGTTCCATCTGTTGGTTTTCTAATTTTTGTTTATCTATATTAGCTTCTGTTGGTAAAGAAATCTCATTCTCATCAAACCGGGTACCATTTTCTTTCTGCTGCTTATAAATCTCATCAGCGATTGCGTTTTCAATGGCCCCTTCCGTTATATGATCCAAAAGCAAACCATCTTTCCACGGGGTCGTTAGGTATAGCAAATCTTCTGAAATTTGCAAGATTCCCTCTCTGTCAATTTTTCCATTTTCATCGCAATATAACTGAAAAAAATTTGTTATTGAAGTCATTAAATCAGGTTCATATAGCTTATTCAAGCCTACGACCAAATCAGATAAAGTTAATGTATCCTCACCTTCTGAGGACCACTGGGAAAACAATCTATGTAAGAACTCTTCACTATTTTTATTCAGATCATTATTTTCACCCGTGTCATTTCGGGCTTGAACCCAATCACAAATTTCTGACATAAATGTTCTGAATGCTTTAAAATCCATAGCACTAGAACCCGAACCCATTGTAACACTATAAGACTCTACAATAGAATAGAATCTATCGTAAATTATCCCTAAAGTATCTTGATTGAAATTATTAGTTCTTGGTAAGTTTCGCAATTCAGTCCTTTTAACGAAGGTAGAAATATTTTGATATATTGTATCTCTGTGCTTACTACGATGTTTGTTTATCATGTCATCATCTATAACAGAAAATTCTTTAAATGCTGTTACTAGCAATTCCTGAAATTTGGTAATCGATCTATATTTTTGATTTGGAGAGTCTGGGTGTGCTGATTGATCCAAGGTTTGAAAATAATTTTTCAAGATTGAGATAAACGTTCCATCATCTTCTGTCTTTAACAATTCTTCACCATTTAATTTCAATATAGCAATTGCAACTTGAAATAAAGTTTTCGGGCCTTGTAAGAAGAAAACATCAAGAATCCTGAACGCAAATACTAAGGGCATAGAGCTTAAATATAATGAAAGAAACCAAGGCAATGATACAACTGACAATTGAATATCATTCCTTGTAATGTGCTCCCATAACACGGGTATTGTATCCTGAACTAGAGATTCAAATACTCTTTGGTCTAAAAGTGTGCCGTACATCGTTCGCGAGTAATACCCTGGAACAATCCTATCACACAAAACATTTAAACACCAAAATGCTTGTTCTTCTGACATAAATATAAGTAGCGCAGCAACCACAATATTCATGGCTTGACAATATCCTACTTCCGCGTTTTTCCAGGAATAGGCAGTTAATACATTACGTAACCTTGTAATTCCTTCTGGACTTTGATAAGCTGCATATTCAGGTAGCGACCTGTTCAAGTCTTTTTCTATTTCCTCTATGGCCAAGGATTGCTTTTCCTTGTTGTTATTCAATAATTCATAATATTCCTCTTGATTTGCTAATCTCAAGTACATTGACCCGCAACATAATTCCCATATTTCACCTCTCAATCTATTAGGTAATCCAACTCTCACCAACCTATAGAACATTGGCGTTTTGATAAGCGACAAATTTCTACCATCCACTCTAAAAAGATCAAACCATAATTTCATTTTAGATTTATCTCTAGATTCCTTTGAATTACCTGGAAACTTGAACTTCAACCCAAGACCACCCGCTGGGACCACTTCAATCTTCTCATCTGAGATTTTGTTTTTAGATAACAAATATTCAGAATAACATGTTTGAATAAATGGTTGTAATTTCTGAATGTTAGATAAATTCTTCTTTAATGCCAATTTCATATTTTGGGCAAACCGTTCACTGTCAGAGCGAAGCCCAATAAGAGATAATGTAATTTTTAGTTTACTATGAGTAGTTACTGCCAAAGCAAATCCGTAAGATGCTGTGGGTAATCTTTCAACTTTCTTAATCGTAGATAAGTGTAATGTAAAAGAGCAATTTCTTCTATCAAATGCATCACGAAACACTAAAAAGTGTTGTGTCAAGTATATCCTACCTTGAGGAATTGGTAGGTTTTTATAATGGTCTCTACTTTCTTCGGCTTTAATTCCTACTTCAACCGCTGATTCAACTAAAATTGATTCATCTCCTGGTAAGCGGTTTTCATGACAAAACAATTGATCTTTTGTGAGGCCTGAAACATTCTTCTTATCCAATACTTGGTTAATTGTATTCACGGCCTTATCACGTATAGTTTCAAAGAACGCCATATCCTATCGAACCAATTCAAGAATGTAGTGGTGCAAATTACCATCATATATTGCCGGCTATACCCTCAATATCTTTTGGGCTAGAGAATATATTACACAAAACCATTTTATACAATACAACTTATATACATACATGTTTAATATACATCATTATAAATTAGTAATAAATAGTCTTATGCATAACTAAGTACGGTCAAACTTAGACCTTTCTTATCTTGAGGTCTTATTAAAGGGAGTTCTCTGACTTATCATAATCAATTATGGTATCTAACTGGGTTTTGACCCAAGAGTCCTTATCAGTTTTATTCAGTTTTTGACTCGAAATATCCAGTTGTGTGATTTCCTGTTCCTGTTCTAAGTCTTCTTCATCTTTCAGCTGTAAATCTTGCAAGGTTATAAATGAGGCGTAGTTTGATATTTGTTTTAAAGGTGCTATCTTGGGCTTCTTCTTCGAAGGCTTGAACTTGTTACCTAAGATCTTTCCTGTGTGATTCAATATAATTTTAATAATGTCTTTTCTCAATCTGAGAACAAACTCCTCTGCTGACCACATCTTGTTCCTATACCTTAAAGTTGGAATGGTTAATGCTAGATCGCGGACATTGAGAATACTCAAGTGTTTTGGTGCATGGAAACTAATCGACAGTCTTACCCTGGAAATTTCAAGGTTAACAATTGACACATACTTCGACGATCTATTCATGATAATAGAAATATCATCCACGGTATCGTTATCAATATCAGTGGAAGTTCTCTCCCTTAATGATTTCGCAGTGCCAAGTGTATCGTCACTTCCCAACACAATATCGTCGGATGATGAAATAGCAGTGGATGCTGTATCAGAATTATTTGACCCAATGGTATCCGAGTCTTTGAGGATACTTTCAACCAGGATGTTTCGATCCTTATTCATAAGCTTCTTAAATGGATTTGCGGTCCGCTTTCTAGTATCTCCATCATTCTTGATCTCTTCGTTAAATTCAAGCATTTTGTTTTCCTCGTCTTCCGCACTAACCTCAGTTTTAGGAAATAGGTAGTCGAATAGCTTTTTGATCGAATGATAATCCAATTGTACTTTCAAAGGCTGTACCTCGACTTTTGCATCTTGCATGATGGGAATACCACCAATATGGTTCAACATTTTCCATGTAGTACTCAAAACTGGTCTATCTTTATTGCAATCTGGTATTGTATGATCACTTAAATCTAAGTGGGGTGTTAAGAGTTCCGGATACATAGCATCCTTCTGCAAATTGAACCCTTGAGCCATAGATACTTCTGCCCTATTAATGTTCGCTCCATCAACTGAATCTACTCTAATGAACCTGCATTTAGCTAAAGCAAAGTCAATAAAAGGTTTCTTATCTTCATTCAAAAGGTGCCAAATTATCTGGTCAGCTTCTACTGTTAACAATCTTGCAGTTTGCTTGTTGTTGACTTGATTCTTTGAGCTCTTAACACCCAATCCATTCATTAAAACAAATAATTCAATATTCATTCTCTCCAATTCTATTTCCATTGTTCTTGATTGTTCTTTCTGCTCGTTATCCAAAATAATACCTCGCTGATTCAATTTCAAAAGCATATCCAAATATGTTCTTATATTATCCTGCAACTCCTTAATTCTAATATTTAATCCATCAAATTCTTTAATATCCGATAAGGAAACAATCTTATCCAATCTATTAAGTAAAGCATCTCTTTGTGTGTTCACGTGCAGTAGAAGATCAGTAATTACATAGTAGAGAGTAGAATATTGTTCAGAATTTGCTGTGATGACAAGTTTCGATACATGCAACGACACTTCGTTATTCTGTATTGTTGCTTTGCAATCGCTGGCTACCAAATAATTGGGTTTCATAAATAAAAGTGACATTGAAGTTCTCTCTACTATTAGCTGATCCTTTAACCATGAGCTTTCGTAGCATGTTTCAGGTTCTAACCATGGAGGCCAATTAACATCAGAAAGTTTAGAACCATAGGGTACATCAGAGCCGGTGACCGAACTTTCTGTTTTTTTAAACGCAAATAAATGCGAATCTCTAAAGGTTACACCAAACCTTGATTCGACTAACTTACTTACATCATTATTCTCACTCACCACATCATCCATGCCCTTGACATTAATTGAGACTATTCTTAGTTCCACATCTGTTGAAGTTACTAATATGCAAGCGTTGACATCTTTCTCGCTGACTAGTTGAATCTGAGGGTGAATAAGTTTTATCAAATATTTGTCTTCTACTTCCTGATCGTCATTGTGAATTTCATTAAGCTGCTGGTTGAAATTTTTAATTATTTCCTCTCCAGTTTTGTATTCTCTGCTAAATATACTATCCGCAGAATTATCGGTACTGGATTCTTTTTCTTCTTCAGCTTCCTCTTCTTCTCTTCTTGCATTGATGAAAGTTTCCGCTAAATCAACAGCTCTTTTACTCATGAAGTATACTTGTGATTTTCTATCACCAACTCTCTTTATATATTCCATGAATAAGTCTCTCAAATCATTATGCCATTTTAGCTGTGGATTGTGAATAACAAATCTATTGTGAAATTCGCTTACTGATGAATTCGAATTATTTCTTTCTTTCGTGTTATTACAATTCGTATTTGAAGACTCTTTTGAAGACTCTTTTGAAGACTCTTTTGAAGACTCTTTTGAATCCTCAGAGTCAACATTCAAGTTTTCTTCTAGCTCTAAATTTGAATTAGAGTTTCCAGTCATATCAGGAAGGTTTTGTTTGATTGATTCTATTATATTCAATTTCTCTTTGCATATTTCGATATCTTCTTTAATTCTTTCTATGTCATCATTAAGTGTTCCGGATGAATCTGAAGGTTCTAACTCAGGGAGTTGTTCCTCGTGCACTTTTATTTCCCTTTCAACATTCTTTTTCCTTTCGCTGAGTAAAATTGCTTGAGTTTTCTCCGGTTTCTCTAACCCTATTATACATTTGTGAAATTTTTCCTTACCAAATGGGTACGGTCCGTTTTCGTGGAGCGAAAACTCTCTGAAATAAGTAAATTTTGGACTAAAAAAGAAGGGCATTATTCTGATATTTGGATGAGACGAAGGTTGAACACTTTGATGTAATTCAACATAGTCAGCAGGATCAATCCATGAATTACCATTATCAAATACGTTTACATTTTCAATCCAATCGCTGAAGGTATTAATATCACCATCCAGTGACTTTTGCGACGGCGAAGATGCCGAGTCTGAACTGTTTGAGCCTCTCATAAATGTAGCTAGATAACCCCTCACAGATTTCTCGTCAAATATTGCATTCACAAACCTGATATCAGCTTCATCTATATCCACTCCGCCTTCGTTCATCTTAAGATGTAAAACCTTATTATTAATATTCAATTTCTCATTAACATATCGAATTTGCTCTTTTCTCTGGTGTAAGTCAATAGCACAAGTTGTGAATTTACCTTTAAGACCTGTAAAAGCCGTTTTACTTTGTTGATCTAATTCGCCACTTGAAGAGTGAATATAAAGATGAGATATCGAAATTGGTTCAAAAACCAATTGATATTTAACGGTAAAGACGTGGGTTCCCATCTTTACGTGTGAAATATCAACTGGCTCTTGGGAGAAAAGTCTTCCCTTTTTTATAGGCAAGGATGTGTGTTTTGTTAACGTATCCCACCAATGAAAAAAATAATGAAATATTAATGGAGTGAAATACGCAGCATTATAGCTATTCCCAGATGATGATTTCGATACAACAGATAAAGCAATATGTATATAATCAGAACGGTATTCCTCGTACGAGTCCAAGTCAGATGATGTTACACGCACATCATAATGAGGTTTAAATATGGATGTCCTTGGCTGTTGATCAGATAAATCATTCGTTTTATTTTTATTTCTCTCAAATACAGCCCCCAAGACCCATCTAACTCTATCTGAAGATGTTAATTGCATCACTTTCTTCTTAAACCTTTTCGAATCCATTTCACTTTCTTCAGAATAAATACTTTGGTGTTCATAAAACAAATTCCATGATTTTCTCTCTGCTAATGAATAGTTGGGTATTGCAAGAACAAAATCATCGCTATCCAACATTAAAAGGTCCTCACTTTTTCCATTATTGTTTAATCTCAAACTAACATTATTCTTCCAACAGAAGACAAACCCTGCCGATTTTCCGATAAGCTCATACGGACTTGTTGATGCTTTCATATGAAGGCATAACTCATTATTTATGTTGAATATAGCCTTTCCGTGGACTAATAATGCAACTTTATCCCACCAACCAATTGGGCTGTAATCAATTTTCGGTTTGGTAAATTTATCGAATGCTGCCAGCGCCGCCAGCAATCCAGCTGAATATGACTTGCACCATGTTAACATACATGGCCTATTTGTATCTAAATCACATTGCATATTGAGGATTACTTTAACCGGAGTGAGAGTTCTAGGCACAAAAACGGAGTAAAAGTTATCAGATTCGTCATCTGAAGTCATCGCAGCAGGAGAGAATGGTACATAAACAAACCTCATTTCATCTCTAGCTTGAACTAATCTTTCATTAATCACAAAATTTCCTGAAAGATTAACTGTTGGTTTATTTGGATTATCATTCGATGGAAAAGAAAGTAACGGCAAAGGATAATCTCTCAACATCACGTACATAGATGAGCTTTTAAGTGATATAAATAACGGGATTAGAATCGAGTATTCAAGTCTGGGTTGTTTCTTTCCATATTTATAAATGAAATCATCCACGTTATCTATTCTGGCTTGATCGATAGTGAGGTCAATATCTTTGAAGTAACCACACATCATATGTGGACCTGATGCATAACTTAGAATATCAAACTTTTCAGCAATCCTAGGGTGAATGCGGTCTTCGCCCCAAGCACTAGTAGCCCTTTTACTCCAAGTATGAATTTTAAAATTACGAAATTTTTTATATTTCTTGATCCATGACGTCGCAAACTGTTTATCAAGAGTTTCTTTAGCCTTTTTTATTTTTAAATTTGCATCTTGGTCAGTCGTATATTGCCATTCTTCGTCATCTTCGTCAAAGTGAGAGGCATTTTCTTTCTTCTGCCTATGAAATTTATCCCTAAGGCAGTGTAAATGCTGATGTGAACGCAGGTGAAATCCTGATTCACTGAAAACCTTCCTAAGAGGGCTGTTTGCTTTGGGGTTGGGCGAAAAACCTCCAGTAGATGAAACAAATTTTCGTGGATTGGGATCTTGATTAGTCAATTTAACTTTTTCATCAATGGATGATTTCGTATTGGTTATTATATCTTCCACTTTTGCTTCAAATAGCTTTAGTTTCTTTAATCTTTGCTTCTGTTCAATTAATCCTAACTCATAAATATATGCAAGCTCATTCTCAAATAAGTCGTTCTCCAATGTAATACCAAAAATTTTTGACTTTACAACTACCTTTGGGATTTTATTCGTGCGGTTTTCATGGGGCATAATGCGATCAAAATCATCAATTTTGTAATACAAATGATCAAAATTATACCCAATTTGTTTGATGGCTTTAACGAACGTAATTATGTTATCAATGACTGTATAGAATAGGAACTGGTGTGGGATATTTAACCTAATGCTTTCGGCAATACTTTCAAACTCCCCTTGGTCATCAATAATAACACTATTATACCTAAATATGGATTCTTTTATTATCAATAGCCTTGTCCATAATTTTGTACTTGGATGAACAACATAAAGTCTAGCAAAATTAAAATTAGCAGTTTTTGCAGTAAATATGTTTTTCATTTTCACGGTATCAAACTCCAAAAGAACATCTACGTTGTTTGGTAACCTTGTACGAATAGCGGTGGAATCAATTAAAACGTCAAGCTTTAATTTTTTTGATGGTCCTTTAATTTCAGATATCTCCGCTTTCGTGTAATTTTTATGAACAGTTGGTGCAAAATATCTAATCAAACTCATGGCATAGAAGGAACACCATACTAAGAATATGTCTAAGTTACCATCAATAGCTGTAATATGAAAATGTAGATTATTAATATCTCTATCTTTTTCATTTTCTTTGTCTGCACAAAAATTCCGAATTAAAATATCACTAATATTTAAAACTCGTTTTACTCTTTTAATTTCTTCTGTGTCTATATGCATAGAATCCTCTGACCTCAAACTAGACAAGTCGCTGAAATCCGCATCACTGGAATTATGATCATCAACATCAGAGTCCACATCTAGCTCATTAGCATATTCGCTTACCGTAAAGCATTGAACAGAACGAATAGATGATGAAACGTGTTCCTTTAGACGCTTGTATGAAAATTCGATGTCATTTAATTTAATAGAAACGCCTCTTCTAAAATCCCCCAAATCTATTTCCTTCTGAAGGAATTCTTCGAACACGATATGACTTGGTAATCCATCTTTACAAGCAATATCAGCTTGTATATTTACACTGGTAAATTTGAACGATGAAATAAATGACGGCAAAATTTTAAATAATTCCAAATAATATACTTTATTCATTTCTTGGGATTCAACTTTATGTGACAGACTTCTCCTTCTTTCGGGAATTTGATTCAAAGATGCAAAGGTTTTATTGTGATTTTCAATAATCTGGTTTCGGTACTTTCGAACTAAATGAAATATAATATCATTGATAGATTTTAGTTTAATATCCTTATTAATAAGCTTGATAGCTATTTGCCTTTCTAAAAGACTATAAGAAATCAATAAATTAGCTTTTGTTAATTGAATAAGATTATCAACTACGTTAAATTTTAAGGCTTTAAGTTTGAAGTATCCATCAATGTTGAATTTATTTGGCCCTTTTATTTCTTTAGGAATCCGTTTCTTCAAACTTCTAGTAAAAAATTTATGATAAAAGGATAATAAAGTACATGATACAATAATATTCAGCATTGAGCCTCTGTGAAATTCATCGCTACCAAGCTTCGGTAAATGAAAATTAACAGTTGTGTCAACAATAAGAATCTTATTCGATACTTTTCGAATATTACCCAAGATACTATGGGGATCAAACGCAATTTTAGATCTAGAATCATTTTCTTTATGTGGAATATGAGATTTAAATAATACGCCCATCTGATCATAGTAAATATCAATACTAGGCTTTGTAATAGTTAATGATGATTCAATATTCAATTTTGTATTTGCTTGAAAAGAATCAATCGTTCCTTCATTAATCTCCAAAATTATTTCAAGAAGCTCCATTGGTTCAAAATTACATTCCAAAGAAGCCGAAGGAATTTCAACCGATTTGTCACCTTTATGGAATAATTTGCATGAAGTTAAGAAAATCAGTAGATCCATAATATTCTTCTCGTCGTAACGTAAAACATGCTTATTAGATATTAATGTTTGCAAATTTGAAACTTGGATCTTAATTTCTCGATATGTAATATTAAAATCCTCTAGTTTAATATCTAAACTTGAGAAAATCTCAAAGAAACATGAACTGAACTGAAGAATTTCTCTATAGCTCAGTTTATTTGATTGTCTCTTATCATTTCCAAATTTCTTTTCAAAAAGCATTATCGTATCCAAGTGCAAAGACATTTTCCCTAATGATAATGAAAGATCAAAATTGCCAACTTTTAAAGACAATTTGTTGGGCTCATCATTTATGCAACTCAATATCGTATCACAAGTAATACAGAACTCCACATTTCTAATAAATTTGTAATGATTTAATTCATCCGATTGCTCCTTCTTTCGTACATAACCATTAATAATCGTTATCACAAATCGACTCTTCTCTTCTAAACCAAAGATACTTTCAAGTCTGGCATAATCAAAAAATACTTTCATCAGATCATCAATTCCTTGAACGTATGCCGCTGTTCTATAAAGATGTAAATTAAAATGATTAAGCAATCTTCGTTTAAAGAGTATTTCGTATAATCTATTCGGTATGCAAAATGTTAAATTTCTTGAAATATCTGACTCAGGCATAATATGCCCACTAGTGCTTTCATCCTTCACATGTGCTTCCAGTACCAAATCGACTGGCCTTATCTCCATATCATAGAGCTCAAGGTTAAATAATTTCAACGGTGAATCTCTGCTTCTGAATGCATTAATTGTAAACTTGACTTTGCGTATATAGATTTCACCTCTATTTGTTCCTATTGTAACATGTTTAATAGCCAACCATCCCAATGCCTTGACGGTAATATTGGGAATCTTATTTAGAATAAATAAGATTCCCAAGTACAACCCTATTAAAACGATGAACGGATAATACAAAACAGATATTTCACCGACTATCATTTTATCAATGGGTTGGTAGGGTATATACTAATTAAATATTTTGTTCCGAAATGTTAACTGCTTAATTCATATAATTTATTGAAGTGTAAACCATTCGAAATATATCTGCAATTCATAGCATTAATATTCTCCCATGAGATTTCTGTCATTTCGCACAGTAATGCCGCAAATTCAAATTTCTCTCGGAAGCATTAAAATTACAAATGTTCCATAAGAAGCATTCTACATAACCTTATAAATCCGAAGGTAAAGACTTTATCCTTTTTTTGGTTGTCAGAAATTCTTAGCTATTTAATGTCCTTCGCCAAATGAATCTATAGAACTGCAAAATATTCTTTTGAAAATGCAATATATATAACGACTTAACCCGTATATTTCCTCGCAGTTTTCGATACAAGAATATTCCCTACTTTTCAGCTTAAGATTTGACTGCTCGCAAGCATCAAATAGTAGAAAGCCGTTCTATCAACATGTATGTGTATGCTGTCATGCGATTTTAGCGCTATGTAATTATAGAGGCTGATGCTCAAATATGCATGCGCTATCGTCATACATCACCTTTTCATGATTTGATATATATATTCATATATATAGAGATAATTGAATACTCTAATGGGCTCACAATATAGAATTACGACTAATCAACTGTCTACCTCCCTATTTCACTCAGTCCGGCTCATAAACCAAAATTATCAAAAGAGAAATTATATAACGATGCTTTGAGAAGGGGCAAGGCTGCCCCTATAAAAAAAAGGATCCAAATACTAAAAAAATTTCAATCAGCAACTGCAACTGTGTAAAGACTTAATGGTTTTAACATCTGACGGGACACTCGATGAATATAAAAAAGCAGATAGGGTATCTAAAAAAAGTTCACAAAACTTCGAGCATATTTTGGAACTGCAACTTCTGGGTTTGGCAATGCCTTTGCTAGAAATGAGATTTCACAAAAGAAGTAAATTTGGCAGCAACAAACTCTTCATTGTGAACAAGTTTACCCCACCACCTCCAAATGCACAAAGATCGTTTGATAAGCATAAAGACAATACAACTTCTGTACGATTTTTAAAAACTGATGTCAGGGTTGCGATTAGTATACTTTCAAATCTGAATCAAATCCTCAGATCCTACCTTTACGCTTCACGTCTTATATGTGACTCCATGAATTTTTATGTACATACACAGAATACTCCAACGCAAGATTTCGATCAGGCAATGTTCCAGACGACGCACAAGTCAGTGCTCGCTTCGTAAAAATGTTCTCCAGCAATATGAGGCTGTAATTTTCTACATAAGTTGTCATGCGCTTCAAGAAGCAATAGCACATAACCATTAACTTCGAAATCGAGCGAGAAATGCAGCATTTTGTCTCCTCTATATATAAGGGCCTCATATCCAAAGAACCTTAGAAATTGAGAATGGTAGTTACAACCAACTCTTCATAATGTCAATTCCTCTGTTTCATAATAGAAAATTAAATAATGATTTCATAGAAAAAGACGAAGATGCTTTTATCAAAAAAAAAGATCCAAATATTAAAGGAATTGCAATTTGCAACTATAATCCTGGTAAAGATCTAATAATATTTACGTCTGAGGAAGTCATTGATGAATATGAGCAGGCAAAAAAAATCTCCAAAAAATCAGAAAACTTCGATCTATTTTTGCAGAAGCAACAACACGGCCTAGCTATGCCACTCCTTCAAGTGAAATTCCACAAGAAGATAAAGTTCGGTGGTAGTAAATTCTTGACTATAAATAAGTTCATGCCACCGCCCTCTGATGAACAAAGATTATTTGATAAAAGCAAAGATAAATTTGAATTTTGTACAGTCTTTAAGGATTATTGTAAGGTATATGACAAGTACACTTTCAAATTCCAACCAAATCCTCGAAATTCATCAGAGAATTTTAAGACCTATGTATATTTCCATCGCAAATTGGGCATATCTGATATACCAAAAACTGGACAAACCAGTGAACGGTTTAGATGGGCTCGTACTGATAGAGTCAAGTCTCTGTCTTACACCTATACTCTCTGCATTTTGGATACTGGCCAACCTTCATTGGTTGATAACCTAGACACCACATACATGGATATAGATTCCCAAACTGAGGTTTTGACATTTTCGCAAGAACAAATGAGTCTTGCCTCACCTCATGTACTCGCAAATTTAATTCACTTAAGTAATAACCGTGCATCGTATTCAATTCAAAGGACCGCAAGGCTTGATATCAAAATTCCAGAGGATCGTAGAAATTTGGAATCGGAAAGTATACATTCCGTGACTCCAGATGAATTGATTTTCATAACCAGCTCAGTAATATTTAAGTATTTTGAAGATTTGGGCAGGCTGTCTAAGCTATCCTTAGGTAATAATTTTGGTTTATTAACATTAGAAGGATTCGTATAGATTTAATTTCTCTGCCCTCTAATACATAGCTATGAGTACATTATATTTAAATTTGTCAATCTATAACTTATGAACAGAAAAAAGTCTGCTGCGTACGTGTAGCTAATTTAATCATTTCAGTGAATAGATTTGAAGTGGGTGAAAGTATAATTCTACCTTCATAGTAGATTCAATTACTAACAAGATGAGGTTTCTTTACAAGGCTGTCTATGCGCATAAAAATATGGAGGAAATAAATGGAACTCTTCTTAACATTTTAATATATATGTTCAACTATAAGTCATCTTTCCATCTGAAATGCGATGAGACTACTGTAGAACTAGAAATTTACGCAGGACGAAGAGTTATCTATAGGTATTAAACATATTCCTAATGTCATTACTAAGAGGTATCGTCTTGTATGCGTCATATTATAGAGGTTTACCTCACGGAAATTTGGTTGTTCATATGCACGAAGTAATAGAATGTTGTTTAATATGTACCTACGTGCATATTTTTGTCACGCGGTTTACTCTTTCTGAGCATCCATGATAGATAACATGGATTCTACAAATATGAAATTGGACCCCCAAAACATATTTTTCACTTTACCACCAGATCAGAATATGAATCTTGGTTCACCTCATATAATTGAAAACCTGACCCACTTAAGCAACAGTCGTGCATTATACGATTCAGAGGACTGCAGGACTTGAAATTAAGATTCCAAAGATCGTAGAGATTTGGAATCGGAAAGGATAAATGCTGTCATAATGAATGAACTAATGCTTATGATAAATTCGATTATCTTCAAGTATTTCGAAAAAAAGAATAGAACTTTTAAACAAGCCCTAGAAAACCGTAAATCTAATTTGTTGTCCATTTGGGCTTATTCTTCTGCATAATTTTTAAATGAAGATTCTCTACTCGAATTTACCTTCTCCAATTTAATATATAGTCTATAAATTATGTCAACGTCATATTCTAAGCCTATAACCTGAAAATACCTGCATTTGGGTATGCAAATTAAAAAGAACCATGACTGTGTACAATTATAACAAAATCTGCACACAAATATTATCTGTTGAAGAAATGTTCTGAACGAGGCCTATTACTCATATATTCATATTAGATCTAGATGTTTCAATACATGTTACATACTCTTCATTAATAACCCAGGCTAAACCCTTACTGGTACTCTCGAACCCCGGAATAATAAACTGTATATTTTATGTATTCTCAACTCAATTAAAGTCTTTCAATTGGTACATTCTGAGGTTATAAGCCCAAACATAATAGCTCAATTGTTCTGGCTTGTTTTAATGTAAATATGGATGCATGATCCGAAGTTTCTAACGAGAAGTTTTCCACGCTCTAACTTCACTTTTCATATACACTCCAACAATCCAGTCGCTCGAAGCATGTCATGTCTCCGTACCTATTCTCCTTCATGGAATTGAGTTTGAGATGTGCGTTCAATAGTGTTCTATAGAAATTCTTATTACTCACATATTCATTATATTCTATAAAAATGGAGAAGGTTGACTACAAACATCTACAGCTCTTGCTATAAAACTTTCATGATCTGCAGCTATAACTTGGGTAAGGGTTTACTCATATTTCCATCTCACATTGTCATGAAGGATTATTGTAAAACCGATAAATTGCAAGAGGGAAGTGAAGAATATAATCTGATCTTACAGAAGCAATATAGAGGACAAGCAATGCCTTTGCTTGAAGTGAAAATAGTCACAAAAAGGGGAGTGGGTCTAAAAAGTTCATCTCTATTACCAAATTCATACCAGCACCTTTGGAGTCTAATAGGCTATTTGATAAAAAGATAGACAGAAACGCTTTCTGTACGGTTTATAAAAGTTCTGGCAAAAAGCATAAAAAATATATATTCAAATTTGAATCAGACCCTCAGGACCTGTCTAAGAACTTCGATACTTACTTATTTTACCACAAAAAAAGCCCAAATTGGAGATATACCAAGTATTGGAAAAGAAGAAGGTAATCTTAGGTGACTTTTAACTAACAAATACTAAAAACAAAGATATACTTACTCTTTTTTCAAGTTAGAGGCAGGACAGCTTTCAATGACTGATAACATGGACACATCAAAAATGGAATTAGACCCCAAAAATGAGTTGATAAAGAACAGACCATGGATGGGTAAAAATCTTCACTCACCTAATGAATTAGCTACATTAGTGCATTTGTTTGATAATCATGAAACATTTAGTATTCATCCGGTTGCTTGTTTGAGGTTTCACAAGTCATGTTATCTGAATGGTTTAGATTCGGATAATATGCACTCGCTTTGTATGGAAGAATTAGTTTTCGTATGTACTTTTGCTGTTCCAAAATATTACTCGGAAAAGAATACTAAAATGAACGAACAAGTACAAAAATTAAATCGCACACACTATACTTTAACACAAGTTGTTGTTTAAAAGGAAATTCTTGTATAGTATAGTTTTGCCAATTAAATGTCAAAAGTTCTGCTGAATAACATAAATAATAACTAAATCCTATAGATCACTCATTTCCATTTCTCTTAAATTTTAGAAGGAAATTAAATGAAAAAAAAAGCTTCGCTCAGATAGGGTGTGGTTACGAAAATCTTAGTTGTGCTTACTAAACCTGACCACTGGTATTTGATGCCAAAATCAGTAGCAATTCCATATACTGTCTGAAATTAAAAGCCCTGCTTGTCAAAAAATCCCTTATTTGATTCACTTTCACATTCACTAATTATAATTCTCAAAATAGAAATATTCATTCCGCTACACATTTTCTAACATGCACATTATTCGCTTCGAGTTATATGCCACTCTTAATTATCCACAAAAAGACCTAGATTACAGATCTTCACTCTGTACTTATTTTTAGTTTTCTCCTTGCATATTGGTGAACTAAATTTCATATTGCAAATACAACCTTAGCTACTTACTACGCATATGCAAATTACAGATAAGTAGATATTCCATTCAATGTTTGCTATCTGTTGAATATATGGGTTAAGTATCAGCATATGTCTCATATGTAAATTTATAACATGTTATGTTTTTGTTCCTAGCCTAATTTTGATTACGTTTAACGACTGCAACCCTATTGTAGATTTATAAAACCGACCAAGACAAAAAAAAACTCAATGTTACGTTAAGCCACATGTAATATAGAACAAGCGGAGAATAATGTGTGGACAGAGAAATAAACCCTGGACTAATCAAATTAACAAGTTCAATATTTGACGAAAATAAGCATTCCCTATTCAAGTAATAATAAAGCTGCTGCAAATTCGGGGTAGAAAGTTATAGCTTGTCGTGTCCCTATCATTTATATTTTACAAAAGAAAATTTCCTATTCCGTTAAATGGTCAACTTTATTTGTTTACCGAATCAGGAAATTTTTTGCACCTCATAGTTTTTGTCCATAATAGAAATATACGATAATTTCGAAACAATGCCTAAAATAGGCAATAAAGAGATATACTTTTTTGGTAAACACTTATTATAGTAATGGAATGTGAAATTAGAAGAAAGTTTGCAAAAGTCTTTAAATTGTAACTTGATATAAATAGGTACCAAAAGAATTAGAATTTGGTGAATTGAAAAAGCCTCATTCAAAGAACAGACCTTTAATTTTCAAAGAAAATAAACTTTAGGGATAACTGAACACTACTCGCTATACAATGAAATTAACTACTACTTCTGCTGCATTGATCTTAGCATTCACTGCGTCTATTAACGCAGCTCCAGCTGTTACTCCAACTACTACCACCCTCAGCAAGAGAGATGCCGAAAACATCGGAAAGGCTATTGCTTTATTAAATGACTACAATGCTAAGAGAGAAACAAGCCCATCTTACCAATTAGATGAAAGAGATTACCCTATTGTCACCACTGTTTTAGGTTACATTAAGGACACAGATCTTTCCTCTAAGATCCTTTTATACTTCGTTACCAACGATTACTTTGCACCAATTGTCAAGGACACACTTATTAAACTTATTAAGAACGGTACCATTAACTTGACAACATTGTTTACTTCATTGAACAATTCAGGTTTAGCTGCCCAAGTCATCGAAGATCTTATCAACGATTGTAACTTCTATGGTGAAATTTACAAATTAGCTGGTTCATACATCAGTGACTTATTCGACAAGATCAAGGATAAGATTTCTAGCATTGGTAGCAAGAGAGAATACCTCGAAGAAAGAGCATTAACTACGGCTTCCCAAATTCCAGACAGTGACACTGACGACTCTGTCCTTACCGAATTAATGGAATCATTAAAGAAATCTGGTTTAGGTACTCAGGTCGTTTCGGAATTAATTGTCAACAAAGACTTCTTATCTTTCGGTGCTGAATTGATTAAGGGATTGATTGACCAAAAGGCAATCACTTTAGGTGAATTGGTTGATGCTATCAAGGATTCTGGATTAGTCCCATCATTATTCAAGCAATTCTTCACTCTTGATACCTTGAAGACTGTTACAGTTAATGCTTTAGCTGCTGCTTTCAATAAGTGTGGTGGTACTAGTGCTACTGCTACTGTTTCTTCCGATTCCGGTTCTGAAACTTCCGCTACAGTAACTTCAGGCACTTCCACTTCTACTTCTACTGGTGGTACTAACCCAACCTGTAAGAAGAGAAAGAGATCTTACTACTAGATTATGAATTGTTGTACATTCCAATATCCATCCAAAAAATTAAATTTATTACTACCCAAACGTTAAATTACTGTGTCTCAACATGCTATCCGGATTTATTTATTTGACATTAATACTCTTCATTATTTTAAAGAGTGGAACTGATTTATTTTGTTAGGAGGAGCTTTCTACTGTTGCCGGTCAGCTTATTAAGCGAGAACTTACATTCTAAATTTGCTCTACTTGTTTTCTTTTTGCTACGTTAGCTTCTTTTTAAAAAATTTTCGTTATCCCTTTAGTTATGGTTCAGTAAATCTAATATTATGTTTTTTACAAATTATCGCACTTTTCTGAATAATTTATAATTCTTGCGTTGAGGGGATGACTTTTTCTTTTTAAACAGCAGTACAATTGAAGTTTCTATTATTGAACACTGTTATTTAACATCCTAAGCTAACTTCAGCTTTGGCATTTTCAAACCACCCCATATTTATTTATATTTTCTATATTCATATATACATGCTCAATCATTTCAAATTTTCGAATTGTTTAATCTCTTCCTTTAGACCTAAACAATAAATTGCATATTTTTATGTTTTCCTAAGACCATAAAATCTTGTGGGGCTCTTTAAATTCTTTAAATTTGGTGAAGTGTTTCTAATTAAATAATGCAAAATATTCATATCTTGATTCGTAAAATACTAACATATAATTGTTCGTGATAACATCCATATAATGTAAGGAAACTGGGTACCAATATGGTAATTACTTATACTTAGAGTATATATATGTTCTATCGACCTTATAGAACCTTACTTAACTTGCTTTATTACTTTTAGCTAACTAACTAGCTTTAACTACCTATATTTAGTTCCTAATTTCCTTCTTTTCATTTCGTCTTTCTCAAGACTCAGAGAATAATCACCTCTATTTATACTCCAACTTTTGCAACGCTGATGTATAAGTTTTGCAACACATACATATATTAACAATATATGTATACTTGTGTTCTTTTAAGTATTGTAAGGAAACTGGATACCAATATAGTAATTATATTATATATATATTCTATTGACCTTATGGAACCTGACGTAACTTAACTTTACTTATATTCTTAGCTCTCTTAGCTATTAACTACCTATAACTACCTATAACTAGTTCCTAATTTCCTTGATCTCTATTCTGAGACTCAAGGGGTAAACTACGGTATTTATACATCATGTTTTGCAACACTGATGTATAACCTTTAACATATATACAGTAGTATATGTAGATGTGATCTCTTAGACGTATAAAAAGTGAAGGGCGTGTGGCGTAGTTGGTAGCGCGTCTGCCTTGCAAGCAGAAGGTCACTGGTTCGATTCCTGTCTCGTCCAATCTTTTACTTTTTATTTTTAATTCGGGCTTTCTTAACTATTCACATTTTTTTACTGAATTAACTTGTCAATGGGTAAAATCATTGATACCTTATACCATATCTACGTATATATCTTAGATTATGGTAGATTATATTCTAGCACATTTGATGCTCCAAACATCACGTGATCAATGATATTTGTTTTGATTGACGCGCTGTAATTCTACTCTTTTTGATGTTTATTAGGTAGCCATAGATTTCTTAACCAAGTGTTCAATATGCCTGGGTATGTATATAAAATCGAAACTGAAGTGTTGAGTGATCTAATAAAGACTAACGTATTCGAATAGGGAAACAATTACCTTTCAAACAGGTCAGTGTGGTAATCAAGTAGGACTTCAATATTGGAATCAATTAGCTTCTGAACATGGGATATCTCCAGATGGAACTACATTATCAAGTCCACAGGAAGGATTAGGCTTTGACAGTGAAGGTGGGCAACCTTCTAAATCGGATAGACAAGATAGACCTGATCTATTTTTTACATTATCAAGTTCCAATAAATATACTCCAAGATCAATACTTATAGACTTGGAACCATCTGTTATAAATAAATGTACCAATGAGATGCCAATGTTCAACCCAAGAAACATTCATCTTAGTGAACAAGGAAATGGAGCAGCTAACAATTGGCAATATGGATATTCATATGGTTTGCAGTATCAAGAAGAATTAATTAATTTAATAGATCGAGAATGTGACAAGTGTGAAAATTTATCCACTTTCCAATTGATGCATAGCGTTGCTGGGGGTACTGGGTCTGGTGTGGGCTCACTATTGCTTGAGTTATTAAATGATAGGTATGGGAGTAAAAAATTAATAAATACATTCCTGATATTTCCATCAAATGATAAAACATCAGATGTGGTTGTACAACCTTATAATACCTTGTTAACATTAAAGAGATTAATTGATTTCAGTGATGGAACATTTGTCTTTGATAATGACGCCCTTAATAGTATTGAAAATTCTTTATTCGGTATTTCATCGTCAATTTCGAATGATACATTAAATAATCGGAGTAACAGTGCCTTTGAAGGCGCCAATAAATTGATTTCTTTCGTCCTGGCTAGTATTTCTAACCCATTGAGATTTCCTACGTACATGTATAGTTCGAATGAATCGATCTTGTCAACTTTAGTCCCATCCCCAGATTTGAAATTTTTGACAGCATCAATTGCACCTTTCGCAAATTTATCAAACTTTGACCAACAAATATCAAAGTATAATTTTACCAACTTGAATGAATATGACATCATCTTAGAATTATTGAATGACAGGTACAAAATGAACAAGGTCAATGGGCCCATAAAGTATATTTCTATGTTAAATTATTTGATTGGTAATAACTTGAATCAACTTGAAATACGAAAGGGGACCATCCGAGCCCAACAGAGAGTCGAATTCGTGCCTTGGACATCTTCATCAATACATGTCGTTAATTGCCAGAGGTCGCCTTTTATAAATGGCGACAAACCACAACAAAAGCATAAGAATTTAAATGGGATCCAAATCTCCAATAATACGTCAATAGCCCATGTATTTAGTAAGACTGTTAAACAGTTTGATCTTTTGGCTAAAAGAGAAGCTTACGTCAATTACTACACAGAATCAAATGATAAAGAAGAAAGATTGCGAGTGTTAGACCTATTCAATGAGTGTAGGGAAAGTGTGGTTAATGTTATCGACGAATATAAAGCGTGCCAATCAATGAATTATTTAGAAGAAGAAGTTTTAGATAATGATGAATTTATATAAGTTGATGATTGTATACTAGTTAATATTTAGAAGCACAGTTCAACAGAAGAACTGCGCCATATAATACTATATAGAGAGCAACATTTGTTGACTCTTTTTTCGAATAACTATGATTCAGTATATTGTAATTTCATACAATGAGATTTTCAAAAACAAAGTCTCGTGCGCCCCCTCGTAGACAAAATTTATAGGGAGTTACGTATTTATGAACGTTCAGAAGAATTCAAGTAATTGATATTTACAAAAGATAATACAATGTCATTCAATTTCTCGAACTTCACTCAAGACTTGAAGAACTTGGGTGATAAATTTAGTAATGATTTTAATAACGAATTTTTACCGTTAGCTCAAAGAACCTCACGTATGGTTCAAGAGAGAATGGGTAAGGTAAGTGTGGATGACATAAGTCAACTACCATCAGAATATGTGGAATTGGCAGAAAAGTGTAATAATATTGAAAAATTATACAAGAATGTATTAAAAATTACTACCAACTATGAAAATGAAAGTTATGACTACCCAACTAATTTACAAGAGTCGTTCACAGAATTTGGTAAGAACTTCGGTAATAGAGTCTCCAATTTATCAAAGGCTACCACACCAGCAGAAGCACAGGCAGCTTTAATCAATCCAACAACAGGAGAATTTAAGCCTCCCAAAACTTTGTACCATGCTTTATCTAGAGCAACAGACGGATCCATTTTAACTACTGGAGAACAAAATAATGATCCATTGGTTAAAGGGTTGGATTTATATTCATCTAATTTGAATAAAATTGGTAATGCCAGATTGGGTCAAGATCAATTGATTAAATCGAAATTCAACAAGCCCTTAACTACAACATTACGTCAATTGATATCTCAAAGCAATAATATCCAAAAGAAGGTTGAGCAAAAGAGAATTGATTACGATTTGTCTCGTATGAACTTGACTAACTGCTCAAATCCTTCAAAAGAACCTAACTTGCGTGTTATCATGGAAAATGCAGAAGACGAATTTGCGAACACCGTTGAAGACGCTATCAACATCTTACAAAATGTGCTAGAAAATTCCAAACCTCTAGAAGAATTTCTTGAATTAATTAAGGCTCAATTGGCTTACCACAAGTTAGCTGCTGAGTTGTTAGGGGGGATGGTCGCTGAAATGGAAGGCTTTATTGATGAAAATGCCAAGCTGTCAGGTGGAAATAATAATAGTCGAGAATCTGGTGATTTTGATATTTAATTTGTAATAAATGTCCATAAAGTTACATCGTTACATGAGGTAGATAGTATTAATACTTCTTGTTTTAATTTTATATAAATAATTATGTCTATAAATTTTTTTAAAAATAAGAATGGCTGACTTCTATAATCGGAGATATATGCGTTGAATGAAGAAGTTTATATGTACAAAAGAGCTTACTGCAATTTTAAGCCTTCCAAACGTGTATCGACAGCACTTTCTGTTTTACCTAATAAATCATAATTACCTTCGAGCAATTTAGCATGGATAGATTGTAAGGCTCTTAAAGTATCCTTGGCATTGATAACTGCCGATATATTTATTTCATTTGCACCTTGAGAAATCATTTCAATATTGATTCTTTCATCAGCTAATACTTTAAACATATTTCCTGCGATGCCAATAAAGTTAACCATTTGTTTTCCAACCAACGAAACAATAGTCATATCTCTCGTAACATCAACAGTACCCATTTTGCGTAATTCTTTCAAAGCATTTTTCAAGTGTACCTCTTGATCTGGTTGAATTTGAAGTGCCATTGATACATGGACTTCTGAAGTCGAAATTAAATCGACAACTAGCTTGAAATTGTCTAATGTGGTAAAAATGTGAGCTAAAAATCCATGCGATAACGTTTTCTTATTTGAATGAACATTTATAACTACAATATCTTGTTTTGCAGTAATAGCCGTTGCAGATTTCTTTTTGTGTGTAGCAATATACGAACTTGACAAAGTCTCATACGCTGCAGGTGGATGTGGAGGTGTTTCTTCACCTCTTCTGGCCAAATTATCGGGGAAGATGATAGTACCTGAACCCCATGGGTTTTTTACGTTCTTGATTCTGATAGGAATTTTAGCTTTGATGACTTGTTCCATAGTAAAAGGATGAATAACTTCGGAACCATAATAAGTAAGTTCAGCAGCTTCTTCCGGAGTAACGCTATCCAATAATCTGGCATTTGGAACCTTCCTAGGATCTGCTGTAAATATACCATCAACTTCTTTCCAAATTTGTAATTCTTCTGCTTGAGTACCAACAGCAATCAATGCTGCGCATAAATCAGTATAGCCCCTACCTACACCATTCAATAATCCACCAGGGACAACTCCAAAGTAACCGGTGAGAACAGGAACAACATCAGAATCAAGAGAAAGTACTTTCTTACCTAGTTCAGTAGATAAGAATTTATAAAACTTCTCATCAAATCCACTTGTGAAGTCATAATCCAAAGGAATAATATCCGACAAATCAACATAAGTAGCCTTTAAGCCACGGTCATTCATCATCGCGGCCATAAAGAGACATGAAAGCTTTTCACCAACAGACATGATTGAATCTAAGGTTCTCGCACTTATTTCACCAATAACCTGACAAGCCTTCAACAATTCATTAGCCCTTTCTAATTCTTTCAAGGTATTTTCAATTAATTCTTTTTGAATTTCCAGGTCAGAAATACGACTCTTAGCATTATCGACATGGTCTTGTTCAATAACTTTTAATAATGCTTTGAAATCACCGTTCTCTGAGGCCAAGTCGGCTGATTTGATCAATCTGGAGGTAGTACCTTCACTTTTGGTGTTGGACGACCTTGCAGAACAGACCACCGCAACCCTATTTTGCTGGCTAAAGACTTTGGCTATATCATCCACAATGTTTTCAGGAAATTTACCTACAGAGGTACCACCGAATTTTTGAATAACCCAATTTGAGGTCTTATTCACCTTCTTCAAGTCAAGAACGGAATTATATGACAGAACTGATAATGTAGGTGAGTTAACCATGTTTATATGTTTTTCATATAGATCTGAATGCTTATATCTACTAATATTTGTATAGATCTAGTTTAATCTATTGGTAAGTTGAGCTAATAGTATTGAATTTGAAAAATTATCTATGATTCATATGAGTCAACCGGAGAATAGCGCCGGTTTAGGAGCACGTGAATAAACGAAATTTTTCAGAATATTTATGTCTGAAATATTTCTTTATATGTATGTCACAGAATCAAGTTTTGTACATTAATGATGTCAGGAAAGAGACCAGTCGAAGATAAAGATGATGACAGCAATAAGAAGTTAGACACAGTATACAATAAACAAGACATTCATTCTTTTTTTAATGCGCAAGTTTGGAATGAAAAATTTCAAGATGAGGTAAAACGTCAAGTTAAAGATAGTGAACCATTCCGCTGGGGAACGATTAAGGATCTCATAGATGATACATTATTAAGACAGGTACGGAAAGAGGTTTTAAGTGAAATAGCATTTACAAAAAAAGAGACAGATATATATAGAGTTTATCAATCTGGAGATCTTGCAAATTTATCAGGATTAGATTGGGATGACTTATCAAGATTACCTTCATTATACAAATTGCGCTCTGCGATTTATTCAGAAGAGTTTCGTGACGTTATCTCCAAGATAACTGGGTGTGGTAAACTAAGCGGTAGTAAGACAGATATGTCGATAAATACTTATACCAAAGGATGCCATTTATTAACACATGATGATGTTATTGGATCAAGAAGAGTTAGTTTTATTCTTTATTTGCCCGACCCAGACAAAGCATGGAAAGCTCACTATGGTGGGGGATTGAGACTATTTCCTGCAATTGTGCCTAATGTTCCTAAAACTGACTATGAAGTGAAGTTAGTACCACAATTTAATCAGATCGCATTTTTTACTGTTCAACCAGGTTTATCATTTCATGATGTAGAGGAAGTGAGAGTTGACAAGCAAAGATTGTCTATTCAAGGATGGTTTCACATTCCACAACCGGGAGAAGCAGGTTATACACCAGGGGAACAAGAAGAAACGACGTCTAGGAGTACCTTGCAACAATTACAAAGCAAGGAGTTGCAAGAATTTGATTTTCCTAAACCATTTAGGAGCGATTTTCATACAGAAGAATTAAAGATATATGAAAAATTTAATTCAAATAGGTTTTCCGAAGATGAAATACAATATTTAAAAGAATACTTGAATCCTTTATATTTACAGGATCAAAATATTAAAGGATTGAATGAGATTTTTCTTGAAGAGTCAGTAGTTGAAATCAAGGATATTTTGAAAGAAGAATTTGCCAACTTATTAAAGGAATCAATTAAGACGGTAGAATTAGAGAAGAAAACTCCAGCCAACTCGAAAGAGATCACCTTTCCTTGGAAGTGTTCCATGCCGCCTCACAAACAGCGCTTTATGTATATGGATGGGAGAGATGTTTTTGAGCAATCTGAAGAAGGCATTAAGAGAATCAATAAGATAGGCCCTCAAGAAGCACCAAATTTCGAGTTGGTTAAGCGAATTTCACATGACGAAGTTGACAAGAAATTGAGTGATCTTGGTTCTTTTTTGAGATCCGTAGCATTCAGAAAATGGCTTATGGTTATCACAAGTGTCATACCTACCAGTGATCAGGTACTAATAAGACGCTTTAGACCAGGGCAAGATTTCATATTGGCCACGAAGACCGACAAACTGTTAGCCAGACCTAATTCCGACGAATTGAATGTGCTACTTGAGGCTACATTGAATTTAACACCTACAGCTACACATCCAAAGAACTGGGAACTGGGTGAATACGGAGGTTACGAATTATGCATGGCATTAAATGGAGGAGACGATAGCGATTTTGAGGACGATGACCCCGCCATATATAAAGCAAGCGACTCAAATGATGATAGCGTATTATACACGAGTCAATGCAAATGGAATTCCTTATGCTTAATGCTTAGAGATCCATCCGTTCTCAAGTTCGTGAAATATGTGAGTATAAATGCCAAAGGTTCCAGATGGGACGTAAGCTGTCAGTGGAATGTCAAGAGTGTTGATGATGGTACAGAGGAAGAAGAAGAAGAAGAAGAAGAGAATAAAGACAAGGAACAGGTTTAAATATTTAGATATAAATGGGCTCTAAATAAATTATTGTAAATATTATCGGTGATATACGAATGAATTTTTTTATATTTCGGCCGATCGAAGTCCAATAAGAGCCGATTACGGACTTATTTCGTATCAGCTAATACAAAGTAGTTTTATCTAGTTTATAATATACACATGCACTTTAGAATACCCATTATTGACAGCATATGAAGGATGATAATATAATTCCGGGTAATGCGAAGCGGATTATTTGGTCCCCAAAAAAGAAAACCAACAAATGCATATATATATTTTTCGGACAACTCAGCGTCTAAAACCCATCTACAACAGCAAGATGTCACAACCTGAACCTAACCCTTTTATCATTTTTGCAACTGTTGCAGCTATCATTTCTTCAGCTGTAGCATATTATTACTTTCAATTAAGCAGAAAGAATACCCCAGTGTTAAAGCCAAATGATTTCCAAAAGTTTCCATTGATTGAAAAAACTAGGGTTTCTCACAACACATGCGTCTATAGATTCGGGTTACCAAGATCTACTGACAGGTTAGGATTACCAATTGGTCAACATATTGTTATTGGAGCTACTATTAATGATAAGGAAATTGTTAGATCTTACACTCCAATATCCACGGATGATGAATTAGGATACTTTGATTTATTAATCAAGACATATGAAAACGGTAATATCTCAAGACATGTTGAATCCAAGAAGATTGGAGAAACTATTGAAATCAGAGGGCCAAAAGGATTCTTCACATATACCCCAGGTATGGTTAAATCGTTCGGAATGATTGCTGGTGGTACCGGTATTACTCCAATGTACCAAATTTTAACTGCAATCTTGAGAAACCCAGAAGACAAGACTAAAGTCAGCTTAGTGTATGCTAACGTCACTGAAGATGATATTTTGTTGAAAGAAGAGTTGAACAAAATGGCAAGAGAACACCCAGATAGATTCCAAATCTACTACGTTTTAAACACTCCTCCTGATAACTGGACCGGTGGTGTTGGTTTTGTTACTCCAGAAATCATGGATAACCACTTACCTAAGTCTTCTGAAGACACAAACTTATTATTATGTGGTCCTCCACCTATGATTAGTGCTATGAAGAAGGCTGCTGTTGGTTTAGGTTACCAAAAGGCAAGACCAGTTTCGAAATTAGGTGACCAAGTATTCGTTTTTTAGTTTACTTCGATAGACATATACAATTATAAATATAACTTTCGATTCAATTGTTTATATATAACTCTTCACTCTTATCGCCTACTTACAAGATAATCGACCTGCACATAAAACATGATGATCAATATACCGGTCCTACCCGTTAAATATAACAGAATAACACCTACTTCTACTATTTATGGAGACTAGTTTGAAACTTAATAATAATAGCATGATAATATCATTTTGGATCTCCATACTAATATTTGTATTCGCAGCGGAAGCGGCCATGATGCCTCTGTGGGAGGCGGCAAATAACTATATTATGGAGTCCATTAGCACAGAAAAGGTTGAAATAAATAATCTTATAAATTCACCTACTAAGGACTTACCTCCGATACTGAGTAGACCAAAGAAAGAAGAGAGAACTTTGAAGAATGGGGAGATACCACATTATGCCATTGATTATGCACCATTGGTTCATTTGTATTCGGAAGAAAGATACTTACCGTATGATATCAAGGACTACGTGACGAATTTTTATGTTACTTATGGAAACGGGAGTATTGTTGAAGGGACCGAAGAAGAAATGAACATTAATAAGTTGTCAAAGCTACCAAATGTACCAGATATATTTCTACTGTCAAGAACAGACTTCGATAAGGACCCTGAATGGATTACTGGAGAGAAAAATAAACCTTCTTTAATAGACGGAGAGATTAAAGATGCTCCAGCAACATTGATAGTAGTAGACAAAGGTAATGGATGGGTGGATGCATTTTGGTTTTACTTTTATTCCTTCAATTTGGGACCATTTGTGATGGGATCAGGTCCTTATGGTAATCATGTAGGTGATTGGGAACATTCCTTAGTAAGATTTTACAATGGGGTACCTGTTATAGTTTGGATGTCAGCACATGGTGGAGGAGGTGCCTATTATTACCATAACTTGGAAAAGTGGGAAATTGACGATACACATCCTATAATATTTTCAGCCAGAGGAACACACGCAAATTATGTTTCGGTGGGACAACACCCACATGATTTGCCCTACGGTATTTTATCCGATTTTACAGACAGAGGTCCTTTATGGAATCCTACCAAGAATTACTTGGCTTATTCTTATGATGGTACGTTTGTATATCCTGTGGAGAATAACACTAATTCAAGACACAAAGGTAGAGAGTTGGAATACGGAAATTGGTTGTCTTTCACAGGACATTGGGGTGACCAAATGCTACCACCCGATGATCCTCGTCAAAAGCACCTGTTCATAGGAGGCTATAAGTATATCAGTGGTCCTACTGGACCATTGATGAAAAACTTGATTAGATTGAAAACGTGCGAAAGACACAAATGGTGGAATTTCTGGAATGGTTGTAATGTCAGAGAGAATATTAAATGGGGTATTGGTGTGGAGAGTGAAGGATATAATTGTGGAAATGTTTTCATTAAAATAAAGCCCGTTTGGTTTAGAAGAATACTTCAAAAAATTACCTGGGGCGGTGGGTTCTGTTATATCGTTGATTTGCTTTATGGTTGATTGTGGTATAGGTTTCAAGTGGTTTATTTCATCTGTTTATATTTTTTTAAAATTGCTTTCAATAGCTTATATACTTTAGAAGATTTAAATATAGCTTATTAAGTAGCTGGATCGACCATATACTAGATTGAGTCATAGAACATAGTTTTTTACTCGGTCTGCGAAAAAGTTGCAAATGCCGTACACCGATGTAATAGAAAAAAAAAATTGAACTTTTGAATAACTAGTAAAACAATGATAATATAGTAAATGCAACCTAAAGAAGTAGAGTCTGAAAATAGCGAGAGCATTCCTCTCTCTAATGGGATGTCAAGTGGATCATCAATATTTGATGATAAAAGGGAACACAACAAATGGCAAACCTTTAAAGATTCATTCAAAAGGTATGAAGGATATGAAGAAGAAGAAGAAGCAGACCTAGAAAAGTTGGATGATGTTCAAAAAGGTAACATAAGAACCGCTAGATCTCCTTTAAAGAGAAAATTGAAATCAAGACATTTGCAAATGATTGCTATAGGGTCTTCGATTGGAACAGGACTTTTCATTGGGTCAGGATCAGCATTAAACACAGGTGGACCTTTGGGTATTTTGATTGCTTGGGGGTTGACAGGCTCAGCTATCTTTTGTACTATTCAAGCCATGGGTGAATTAGCTGTGACTTTTCCAATTTCAGGTTCGTTCAACGTTTACGCGAGTAGGTTCATTGATCCATCCGTAGGATTTGCAGTTGCATGGAACTATTTTTTCCAATTTTTAGTTTTGTTACCATTAGAATTGGTGGCTGGTTCTATTACAATGACATATTGGACCACATCTATTAACCCTGATATATGGGTACTTATATTTTATCTCGTTGTCATTTCTATTAATTTCTTTGGTGTAAAAGCCTACGGCGAGGCTGAATTCATCTTTTCATCGATTAAGGTTCTTGCAGTCGTTGGATTTATAATAGTTTCTATTGTTATTGCAGCAGGAGGTGCTCCAAATGGCCATTATGTAGGAGCTAAATACTGGCATGATCCAGGTTTGTTTGCCAATGGATTTAAGGGTGTAAGTTCAGTATTCGTTACATCTGCATTTTCTTTCGGTGGCACTGAATTAGTCGGTTTGACAGCAGCAGAGACAGATAATCCAAGAGTGACATTACCAAGGGCAACAAAGCAAGTATTCTGGAGAATATTGATGTTTTACATGATATCTTTGACTTTGATTTGTTTCTTAGTGCCTTATAATTCTGAAAGATTATTAGGTGCCAGTTCAGTCGATGTGACTGCATCTCCATTTGTCATTGCGATCAATAATGGAGGAATTGGAGGCTTACCATCTGTTATGAATGCCGTTATTTTGATTTCCGTCATTTCAGTTGGCTCCTCCTCAGTGTATGCAACATCAAGAACATTGACCGCTTTAGCTGAACAAGGATTGGCTCCAAAAATTTGTGGATACATTGACAGAGCAGGTAGACCGTTAGTTGCGATTATAATTACAAACATATTTGGTTTATTAAGTTTTATTGCAGCAAGTGGTAAACAAGAAGACGTTTTTAACTGGTTACTACTGATTAGTGGGTTAAGTTCCATTTTCACTTGGTGGTCCATTTGTGTAGCCCACATAAGATTTAGAAGGGCTTTATTTGTCAAGGGAAGATCCAGTGATGAATTGAGCTTTAAGTCTCAAACTGGTGTTATTGGGTCGATTTATGGGGCCACATTGAACACATTAGTCTTGATTGCAGAATTTTGGGTTTCTTTATTCCCATTAGGAGAATCCCCCAATGCTGAAGGCTTCTTCCAAAACTATTTGGGCTTTGTTGTATTACTTGTATTCTATTTAGGCCATAAAGTATGGAAGAATAATTGGATTCTTTGCATTAGGGCCAAGAACATTGATGTTGATATTGGAAGAAGAGAAACAGATTTAGAAGCATTAAAAGAAGAATTAGAAGAAGAACGAGCAATATTACGTACCAAACCATTATATTATAGAGTTTACCGTTTCTGGTGTTAGATTTAGATAAGGTATTTATTAATTTGATTATATTAGATATAGTATTACTAGCTCTGCTATCTGTAAAAAAAGTAGCTTTCGCACGTCAATATGTATTCAAAAATTTGGCAGAAATCGTATCAGACTATCATACGTTCCATATATACACCATTTGTCCTGTGACTAATTGCTAGTTAATAGTTGAGAGTATAGACAATAAGAATTTATGATAATAGAGTATAAAAATGTCAACTCACCATCCAAGTTTTGGAAGGTCATCGGGGTTAGGAAATGTTTTTAAATCAATATCCAAATCTTTAAAATCTACATCTAATAAGAATGTAGCGATACTGATAAACCCAACAATTATAGGAGGTGGAAGTGACCAACAGAAGTTATTGAGTCAATTACAAAATGGACCATTACCTCGTAGAGCTTCAGCTGCATCAAAGGTTACTGAATCTTTAAGAACTTACGCTATTTCATCAATACCAGAGATTTGGTATTTGGCAAGGGATATGTGTGATTCAAGAATCCAGTCCTATATTAGACGGTCTGCTCTTGAGTTACTAATTGAATGTATCAAACAAGACGATATGGCATCTATTAGCATCAGGTTGATGTATTTTAAAGACATTGCGTCATTTTGTCAGTTGAGTGAAAATAAGATAGATCCTGATTTGGATCTATTCTTGAAATCTCTTAGGGTTTTGACAAATGATGGTCGAGACATCCATGATTTTTGTGTTTACGACAAGGAAAAAAATCTTAATCATTTTATTGAACAATGCTTATTTGTATTAGGTAAGTCTGCCAAGTATTATACGGATAGAGATGATGAAGAAACATTGTCTGATAACAGTGCATTTCAAAATTTGCTTGAGATAATACGATTGACAAAAAATTGTCTCAAGTTTAGTTTCGGTTATATCGATGAAGCTGCAGTTACTTCGATAATATTTCAAATCATATCTATAGCATCGAGAACAAGTAACCCCCAGATAATAATAGAATGTTTAGAATTACTTCAATCGGTTGCTGTGTTTGGAAGTATCCCATCGAAATGTTATCGAGATATCATAGAATTTCTCTCCTCGATCTACGGTTTAAATGATGACTACACTAAGCTATCCTGGGATTTAATTAACAATTTGTGTATGGAACAAAATTTGCAGATCGTCATATCAAATCTTTGCGATATTGCCCTGAATAATGAGGTACAACATTATAAATCAATGGAGTCTATCAATTACTCGAATATATTGTCTTCAGTACGATCAAATGTCACAATTAATTCTCTTAACAGTACCAAGGATTTAAGCAGGTCACTAGTTGCATGCTTGGGTTCAATTCAATTATTGGAAAGAATTATAGTAATTAGTTGTCTGGAAAATAGATCGATGATAGATGGTTCATTCGTCTTAATGTTTAAAACTGCACAGAAGGCAATTTCTTATAATATTCCTATTATAAATACAGCTTATTTAAGATCATTTGATAGACTATTCTCAAGTCAGCTTGGCGAAGAATTTGAAACCAGGATTCTGTTTGATAAATTATTACCGTTTCAGTTATGGTATTCGAATACATTTTCATTATATGACGTTTTATCATGCTTTAAGTTAAACTCAGAACAAGACCTTAGTTACTTGAAATCAATCTGTTCTTCTTTACAAGACTTGTATGAGAGTCACGAGTTACATTCTCCAAAAGATAAGTTGGTTAATTTTTTCTTGAGCCATCACCAACACTTATCTGCAAGCAATATTAAATTCGTTCTAACTTACTATTCTGAAGAAAAAATGTGCTCCCTTTTGAATCCTTTATGGAAGGAGAATTGTGTTAAGCTTTTGGATTATTTTTATTATCCACTGATTGACAAGACGGGCTCTACTTCCACGAAATTTAGTAGTGAAAATATGGATAGTGAACAAATTTTAGATATTAGACTTGAAACTTTGAGAGTTGTCAAGGAAGGCCACGATATCTCTATGTCTGTATTTGATGAAAGTATAGTGAATTACGAAATAATTTTTGATATATTTAAAAAATCTATCATTGAACAGGACGAGAGAATTACAAGATATTTAGCTGATAACTTTCTTACCGATATTGCATTAAGATCACTGTTATCATTCTTCAATGAGCTATCTAAGGTATTTATGCCAGGGTTTCAAGTGAAATGTAATTTAGAGAGGCGTAGAAGCTTAGTGTCCATGAGTTCACTAGGCTCAACTTCTCAAGCAAGTGGTGCATACGAAAAGTATAGCAATTTTTCGTCGTCATTTTTACAAACAGTAACGGAATCGATTATACGCGTCTTTTTGATTTCTTCGACAGAAGATGGAGCGAAGGCACAAGAAGTGTTTCGCTTGGTAATAATAATATGTCAATACGCATTAGCAGTCGAAGATGCCGATTTGTTATTGATTTTATGCAAATGCTTGGTCAGATTGAGAGTTACTAGCGAAAGATTTATATTCTTCAGTAAGCCCATGGATATGGACGGGTTGGCAACAACATTTGGCAGAAATACTCAGGACAGTGATTTCAAGAAGGAAGCTGTTTTCCAATGGACATATCCAGAAACGCTTGACTACCTACCGGAGAAATACTTTAATCAACCATCTAAGAGTTTAAAATTATTCAACCCTAACGGTATTAGGATGATATTTGCTGATGATGAGTATAGTATTGATATATCTAAATGGTTCGCAATAGTTTTAGAAATAATGTCAAAATTTATAAATTGGGAAGTCTATTCCTATATTTGGGCACATTTCTGTTCCCAATTAGCAAATATAACGTTATTCTTCAATAATTCCGAAGAGATTATCAAATTGAAGACCATTGTTTGTGATCAACTCATGCTTAATTTACCTAAGAGTTTATTACATCCTGAACGTCTAACGAAGGGCAATTTACAAGTCGCATTTGTGAGAACATTGTCGGCATTACTTGGTTATCATGACTTTTTTTCGAAGTATGATGAGGATCATATAATTAAGGCATTGCTATTTGGATTGAGTTCTTGGGAGAAAACAGCTATTCCTTGCATTAATATACTAACTGTATGTTGCTACGCAATTCCATTGTCAATTAAAAAGTCGTTACCAGCAATTTTATCTAAATTGCAAACAAGGGTTACTAGTGCATTTGCTAGTTCACATACTTTAGAGTTTTTGATGTCGCTTATCAATTTACCAACACTAACTTCCAGTTTTACTATTGATGAATACAAGAGAGTTTTTGCTATTGCATTTAAATACATTGAATATGCCAACGATACAAAAGAGCGTAAGGCAGCTGAAGAATTCCCGGAGGACATCCTCCAAACTCATGGGATTGATGCAGAAGTTGAGCAAGCTCCAACTACTCAAGCTACCAGGATTACGCCTATATTATCAGAATATTTATCAACATTATCTTATAATGTTATTTCAAGCTGGTTCTTGAAAATGGATCTCAGTGAGAGGAAGCAGGTATCATCATTTTTAATTAAAAATTTAATTTTGTTGAGTAATGATGGAAGACTGTTGAGTGACCAGACCCTAGCATACTTAGATTTAATTGCACGATTTACTTATTCAGATGTACCATTGAAGATAATGAATCCGTCACGAGTGAACGAGGCATTAATGAAAAAGTTGCAGAGTTCTGGCCACGAAAACTATATGAGCACAAATAGATGGATTTTGGGTTGTAGCATCATTAGCATTGACACAAATATGATTACGGGAGAATCGTTATTCACAATTAGGCGACCAACAGGTGTTTCGCTATTTCGTGTTGAATTAGACCCATCCATGATTCCGGAGTGTATTTCAATGACAAAGTCAACTTCTTCCACCGGACTTGACTTAAAGCCGCTTTTCAATTCAAATCATATGCTTTTACAAATATATAGCAGTTTGGACACAGAAAGCAAATTCAAACCGTTACCTTTAATTGAAGAACCAGTAACATTAAGAGCATTATCCGCATTTGATCGAATACCGGTTATAGAATATCATAAGGTTGGTTTAATATATATTGGGCCTAATCAGGCGGAGGAGATTGAGATATTAGGCAATAAAGTCGGGTCGCATGACTACCAACATTTATTAGATAATTTAGGGGATTTGATTAAATTGAAGGGTTGTAAGGATATCTACCTAGGAGGCCTAGATAATGAGAATAATATGGATGGAGAATACGCAGTATTCTGGAGCGACAAAACTACGCAGCTTATCTTCCATACTGCGACTATGATGCCTCAAAATGAAAATGACAAGTATTTTGATTTTAAGAAGAGGCACATCGGAAATAATTATGTTAATATATTCTTCGATGACTCAGGATTACCATTTAATTTCAATGTAATCAAGTCGCAATTCAATTTTTTAAACATCGTCATTTCTTCCCATACACCGTCGTCGTCGTTGATAGCAGTAAAGGGAAACCTCAGTAATGTCGAATCCAACTCATCGACCCCTCAGGTCCAAGAAGGCTCTGGTAATAGCTATATTGGATCCAATTATCATAAATACTTTAAAATTAAGACCTACAGAAGATCAGGTGTTCCGGGAGTTTTTGCAACCTGTCACTTCAAAATTATCTCTGAAGACCAACTACCTATATTTATCCGGAATTTGGCCATATCAGCTGACTTATTTGCTTCTGTCTGGCACTCAAGTGTAACAGGCTCGTATACATCGAACTGGGCATACAGAACGAGACAGATCATCTCCTTACGCGAAAAGACGATCCAAAATCACCAAGATCTAAGAAATGAACAGGATAAAAATGTGACAATGAATGCAAATTCGACTGCTAACATGAACACCACCCAGGCATTTTTACAGCAGTTACAATTTGACTCTTCCACAAGTTCCAATACCAGAGATTATAAGAATGAAACTGGAGATACGTACGAATATTTATCGCATAACGACAATGAGTTATTTTCTGCTTTTGAATTCAATTCATACACCTGAGACTATCACATGTATATGTATACATCGCGATTGTATCATCCAGCGAATGGTTTTGTAATCTGTTTTATTTGTAAGCGAACTTAATTCCCCTCCAATATATACTACATAGAGTAAATTTTTTCGCTTATAATTGATATGAAGTATATTAGAGTTAGAGTAGTCATATTTAATTGAGCGCCAACGGCCTAGTTTATGTTGCGAGCGAATAGGAAAAAAAAGTGTGCGGCTCTGTTTGCGTAAAACTGTGGAATAATTAGTAATATCAGTATATTGATAATGATTCAAAAGAGACAAATTTTTCATAAAATATTTCAGTTGATGGAAGAGGAAACCGAATAGACACCAATGGATAAATGCGTTTATGAAAGACGAGCAGAGAGAGCGTTGAACTCTATAAACAAGACTTTGGGGAGTCAAAGTGAGGCGATGAGCCATTTGGTCAATCAATACAGCAAGTCTGGTTATTCTCAGATCAACTTATTGAATTCATTGGAAATACTTTTTCAGAGTATATTAAGAGGAGGAAAAATAGTTGTTTCTGGAATCGGTAAAAGTTTCAAAATATCTAGCAAATTAGTGGCAACTTTAAATTCGTTATCTATTCAATCTGCAACACTCCATGCGTCCGAAGGATTACATGGTGACCTTGGAATAATACGGGAGAACGACGTTTTGATATTTGTAACTGCAAGTGGGAACACACCTGAACTCTTGCAATTATTGCCGCATATCCCAAAATCCATTCCTATAATTCTTTTGACGTGCAGTAGAAATTCACAGTTGTCCAATCACCCTCAGGTTAACTCTATGCTATATGCTGATTTACCTTCTAGCTTGAATGAGGAATCGATACATGGAATACCAGCCCCAACAGTCTCAGCTACGTTATCTATGGTCTTAGCAGATGCTACAATATTGGCTTTATCCGAGATGATAGAAGAGGATGCTTTGAAAAGGAAGAAATTATTTTCTATGAAGCATCCGGGTGGATCCATTGGTGCTGATTTAAGCCATTTGAATGAGAACTTTGTCAAATTGTCCACGTCTGATGTAAAGAGCACTGCAAGATCGTTCTCATTGAATAGAAATTCATCTTCTCTACTTAGTTTAAACCAGTTGAGGAAGAGCTTTGATACCATCAATGGGGACTCATCAAATTTTAGTTCTTTGGCTGTATCGGACGATGAAGATATATTAGATGCAAAGCTTGTGAAGGAAAATTCAGAACTTCAAAATAGTTTATTATTTTCAGACCTTTCCAAAAGAGTGTCAATAAGGGAGGATGAATTAAATTCTACTAGTTATGTTACAGAGCCCAAGGTTTTGAAATGGATAACTTTATATGATTTTGTTGTGTGCATAAAGGCAAACGACACAAGTATGGTAAGAGCAATACTGTGTGACCAGATTAGAAATTTATATAGACGGGAAATCGGTGATCATGAATGCAATGATGAAATATGGGAACTGTTTCATTTGAAATTGGTAACTAGATTCAAAGAAGTTCAACTTTAAATGACGATGATGATATTAAATAATATTTACTTCGTTTTGGTTTATTATTCTTCAATTATATGCCTGGAGTTATAATTTATTTATGTAACGATCATATATGTACAGAAAATTTTTAGAAAATTTTATTTATAAACACATATATACAAAATTATTAACAGTAAAAGTATAAACAATAGAAGAAGAGCGACGAAATAAGAAATCGATTTACAATCAGAGAAAATCTATATACAAAAAATAAACGAAAACGGTAGAACATGAATTGAGTTATGATAACCGCATAATTAAGACTTTTGTTCCACCTTAGCAAACAACCAGAATTTAGTTATCTTTAATAAATATAATTAATCAAATGACATCTTATGTACTTTTTTCTGCCTCAACTAATGCTGTTTCTGCAACTATAATCATTTTTTCAACCGAAGCTAGATGCTTACCATAATTATTCTTGGAAGAAATCTGTTTTAAATATTGTCTCAATTTCACTACCAAAATTTTCTTCTCGTCGCTTTTAGCATCGAAACCTTCAACTAATTTCTGGATAACATAATTAGCATATTGGTCCTTCATCATTAACGCTAAAGCTGAATCATCGCTGACAGTTTCAACGCTGTAATCTTCATTTCCAACCATGACTTCATGTAGTATACGTCTTCTCTGATTCAAAGTTCCGAATTTAATACATTTTTCAATAACGTTCGAAGCAAATTTGTGCTTTGAAAAGTTAACTACTGAACCTAAGACAATTTTCAAGATTTCTTCCCTATCTTCTGGATTACCGCGTTCTAAAGTATGTTGCATAACGTAATTTCCATATTGGTCTTGAATCAAATAGAAGATGAATCTATTCAACTCACCTAATATTTTCTTTCTGTCTTCCGCATTCGAATGTTCTAACAAGCGTTGGATCACTCTGCAACCATAAGGGTGAGTTGACAAATGATATATTTGATTATCCAAGGATTCTAAGACGAATTTGATACGGTCAAAAGGAATTGTCTCAATAGACTTTTGAATAACATGATTACCATTTTGGTCCTTAGCACATACCAAGATGTAGTCTTTTAATTCCTCAATAATTTGAATTTGACCATTTAAATCAATCGCCTCTAATGCTCTTTGAACGACACGGCACCCAAATGTTTGCAAAGACAATTCGTAAATATGACCAATCATACAATCCAACAAGATTTTCTTTTGAATAGGAGATCCATGTTCAAAATACTTTTGAATAACATAATTACCAAAAACATCAGTCATTAAATCATACGATATATCTCTAATTTCGTTGAAAATTACTTCCTTTTCTTCATCACTCGATTCTGGTAATTTTTGTTGAATAAAACGAGACCCATGCTGATCTTTTGTAAATTCAACTGCATGTCCATAGATATCTTTCAAAAAATATTCTTTGCCTTTGAAATTAGAACGAATTTCTTCAAGTAAAGGTGATCTATAAATATGATTACTTCCTTTACCAGATGATGAAGTATTTCTCGAGTTGCCCTTACGCTTGCCATTTGAGGGTGCTGCGTGTTGACGTCCTTGTTGGGCAGGTGCAACATTCTTTGGAGTACCATCATCGAGTAACGGATTTCCTGAATTTGAATTAGCTGCATCGGTGACTGGTGGAGCATTAACTGGTGACATACCCATAGTAGGGGAAGACTGTTGATAAAGTGAATAAGGATTGAAAGGTTGAAACATAAAGCCTGGTCCTGCTGGCGCTTGACGGTTCATTAAACCAATACCTGGAGTATGTACCTTTCTTGTTACATCTTTCTGTTTCGATTCTTGTCGGTTGTTCGTATCACCAGTCTTAGTATCATCACTATTATCCTTCTCATCTCTATGTTCACTATCAGGTAAGTCATCGTTGATGCCATAGTTCATCATACTGTATAGACTAGGATCCATAAACTGTGCCGGTGGCGATGGAATAATGAAAGGAGGAGGGCTAATTGGTGGAACGTTTGGACCATTACGACTATAAGGATTGAAGTTCTGAGGAGGAACAGGTGCACCTTGCAAACCATTACTTTCCATAAAATACCCATACGAGTTATTAGGAGTGAAGGATGTAGCCGTTGCAGGATTCCAAAACGTATGAGGAGCTTGTGGGGGACGCATGGTAGAAGTTTGGTCGTTTGAATTACTATTTAAATCAGAATTAACTGATAAGGCAGCACCAGCTTGAATTGGAGAACTGTTATTGTAATTATCAATTTTTTCGCTGATTGATTGATGTCTAGAGGTTCTTGGAACGGGCATATTCAAGTTTTCATTTAACGATCCATGAGGCGTACCCAAGATTCCCACATCTCCCAACGGCGTGATATTATTAGATGCATCCGTGTTGTTAAAGCTGGTTCTCCTCGAATTTGGTGCGTCTAGGGATATCTTTCCTAAGTTATTAGATAACTCAATATCTCTTGTGGCATCAGCAACAGACGAAAACTTTTGCAAAAAGCTGTCTTGCGGTGGATGTCTACTTGCAATACCCCCACTTATCGAAGCAGTACCAAAGTTTATACGCTGAGGGCCTGTGTTATTCCCGTTATTACTACCAGCATATGTTCCGACTGGCGCCGTAATTGCAGATAAGGAACCTTTTTTGAACCCAAAAAAATTACCATCTATATCACTACCGTCGTTAAACGAAAATCTTCTGCTATTACTGTCTCCATCACCAGAAATCATTGGATTCGAATTGGAGTTGGCCAACATCTTGGCCACCTCGGGGTCTACTTGATCTAACACACTTCGATACTGATTAGCACCTGTCGAAGATTGTAACGGCGACGTACCATTATTCGACCATATTGTTTCCGAAGACATTTTACTTATATCAAACACTTATATGAACCAAATTTCAAAAAAAAAGAATTGATAAGCACGTCTTCACAACTATTATGATAATGCACGAGGGTCTTTTTTATAGATAATTAAAACTCAGTACTATACTTATATTTTTATCGGCGACTTGTTCTTAATTAAGATACAAGATATTAGATTATACTGGATCGTCACCAAATCTAAACAAGAACTCTTTATTTAAGTCAAGATAACCTAATATCAATACTAAGCTGTCTAAACTGTGTATTAATTTTCTCCCGAAAGGCTATTCACGACAAAAAAAATACTCCAGTAGTTTTGTGGCCTATTTTTGAGAAGTAGAATAATTAACAATAACCACTATCATACATTTGCAATTACAGTTTATGGATACGTTAATAGACTTCTATGAATTCTAAATTGTCAAAAGGAGCTTCTAATAGGCTTCTTAATTTATTATATACCACTACTTCTACAGAAGTTGCGACAAAGGTACCGATAGTAAGCAAATATTTGTACCAACAGGACGAGGTATCGGGCAATGAAAAGGCTAAGAGATCCATATTGGACGGATTGATGGAAAATGAGTGGAGGCAGAAACCTTTAGAAACTGCTGTTGAAGACTTACCCAAGACGAATGCACTTCGGAAGAAATCCAATATTTTGAAATTCAAGTGTCAGAATTCTTTTATCAGCTATAATGATTTTTACAATATATACCCCATAAATAGGGAACGGAAGTATTACTTATCGGATGAACTCAGGAAAGGAATACGATTCAAGGTTGTAAAAGCTCGGAATCCGGTAAACCTTTTGCCTACTGGTGCCTATTACCTTATATTTCCTAACTATAAGCATGCATGCGTTTATTGGATGGAGACGGTAGGCAAACAAATTAATGGATTTGACTTGAACCTAGAATTTGTGGGGGCTACAGCGAGCGAGTTGAAATACATGTCATCACCTTTCTTGGACAGTTCTATAAATGACCTGTTGAAGAACCATAAATTACGAATAGAGAAAACGGTGGGAAACACTCCAATACAGAATATCTTTCAATTTTCATCGAATAAGACGTATATAATAAAGCAAATTATGGATTTGGGAAAACAAAAGATCGAAAATTATCAAAATATTGATGTGGATCCTTTATATGCTCCAATAGTCGATTTAATCGATACTAATAGTCGTATCGCACTGGTTTTAGTAAGAAACTTACCATTTGGCTTATCCAAACATGCATTGCCGAAGTTATTATGGGATTATGAGCTAGCTCCATTAGCAAAATTTTCAAATTGCTTTACTACAATTATAAACGATCCTTTAAACCAAGTGCACTTGAATCTAATCAGGTTCGCTAATAGGGAGAACGCTCAAAGATTTGTTCGTAATTTCCATGGAAAAAAGTGGGAAAGTGTCCAGTCTGAAAAAGAGAAGAAATTCTACGAGCCTATACTATGTGAAATTGTTGATTAATTAATATATAGAAGATCATGCTTTTTCCAGTTAATAAATGTAAATAATTAAATAATGATGTATATAATTTAGTCCAAATTATCAAGATTCTTCCAATTAAACCTCACTAGCTCCCAGTTAGAATTTCCTTGATGACTAGTATTTAGACTATCATTGATATCTGTTGAAGACTTATTACGCTTTTCAACAATCACATATTTCTCCCATACTTTTTTGTTCTGCCAAACAATAATGATACTGTCATTTCCAGACCATCCAAGGATACCAACATCATTTATAGTGTCGTTATCAGAACCACTTGGATGGTATTTATTAGTATTAACGGAGCAAAATGACCATGTAGATTTGAAATACTTTGGAATAGGGATAGGAAAAGCAATATTTCCTAGTAAGTGCTGTCTATTTACAGGATAAGTCTCGTGATGAGTTGTAAAATCACTAGCTCCTCCCAGATTATTCGTCAAAGCAGAGACGTTATAAACATGCAAAGTATTCTTGTCTGATAAGACAGCTAACTTTGAATCATCATGCGAAAATTTCATTGATGTAATGATGGCTCTATCTAAACCTCTCCTAAATTCATATAGCAAAGCAGTATTATGAGTCGAATGAACTCTTATGATTGTACCAGTTTCAGATGCTGAAGCCACTAGTGTACCAGATCTGTTTAGTGCGAGGCATCTTATTTTCGATTTATGTGCTTTAATTATACTTACTAAGTTTTTTTCTTGACCTGATGGTGATACATCAACTAACTGGATTTGGCCAATTGATCGACCAGGAAATGCAAGGGTTTGATATTTGTTACTGTCATATAAAACTTGATTAGAAACCAATGACGAAATAGAAGAATTTGACGTAGATAAATTGTTTCCTATTGAATTAGAAGAATTGACAGATAAGTCTGCCAAACCGAATTCATTCTCAATTGTTTCGTATGTAGCAAATTTCTTAGGAGGTGATGAAAAACCATATACTAAAACTTGGTTTTTGAAAACTACTATGATTCGAATTCTTGATAATAAAACATTGAGTACAGGACTCATGAATTCCAAGCTCAAACTGTTTTTCCGTTTCAAATCATCCCATATCACCAATTTATTATTTGCAAACTTCGGATTCTTTCCCCCACCCACTAATGCCAAATAATTGGTTCTATGAAGCATTGTAATATGTGCAATTCCTGAGCCATGCCCATTTGTATTGAAATTTCTCTTTACTCTCAAGTCAATGGGGTTGGTATTGTAGACTAAAAACCCATTCTCGTGGCCCACGGCGAAACATCCTTGATCTTGATTGAAGTTGATATTTAATATTTGAAGTTCTTTTGATTGTTGATTATTTGAAATAGGTGACAGTGTATTCATAACTTCAATGGTTCATTGATTGGTTAAATATTGTATTTTATGACGGTACTAATGCAGGGGCGATTTCACTTCGGTATGCTAAGAATGAAGTGTAGATTAGTCCTCTAGTTTAAAAACAAGAGAAAATTCTATAAAAGCACCTAATCAATATAATATGACGTATTAGTAAAAGGATTTCCCGATTTTATTTAGACGATCTGTTAGTATTCATCTATTGTATTTTTTGTTTATTATTAGTTTTGTACCTATTTTAGATATAAGCGTTTGTTGCAATCAGGTGATAAGATATGAACAATCAAAAAAAAAAGTTATGCACATTATATTCGTTAATACTTCTTATATATACTACTAATCACTCTCTATATCCATTACTTCATCCTCTTCATCACTAGATTCCTCTCCCTTCCTTAAATCATGTGCAACTGAATTTATGTCTCCTGCTTCAGTCAGATCATTGTGTTCTCTCAGGATAAAACTATCCGGAAGAACGTCATCTCTTCTTGATGCATTAGATAAGTTCTTTGTCTTGTTATTTATAGGAGTTGTAAGCTTGTTGTTTGAAGTTGTTATATCTGCAAGGTGCAGACTTGATTTTGATTTGCTCTTTCTAGATCTATATTGCAACGTTGGCATGTTTAATTCTAATAACTTATCGCTCGTATTGTTCAAAAATAATGAGCTATTGGTTTTGTTGGATTCCAAGGCCCGTTTCAAAAGATCGGAAGCCACTGGATCCGAAGGCGAAATGGCGAGCGCATCATGTAGCGTATCGATTGCTTTGAATACATTTCCTAATTTTAAATGGATAAGCCCTATTGCCGATAGAATGTTGGAATCGTTCGCATGGCTAATCTTCAATACCTGATTGAAGCATTCCAATGCTTTATAAAGACGGTTCCCTTTTCTGAATACATGGCCCAAATTAGCATGTATCGAAATCCATATCTTAGAATCTGAATTTAAATGCTTGGCAGCACCAAGGGCCTCCTGAAAATAAAGCTCAGCTTTCATTAAATCGTTTTTATAAAAATTAATGACTCCTAACTCGTTCAAGACCAAGGGGTCTGAGTTACATATCTGTGACGAAACGATTAAATACTCCTCTGACAAGTTTAAATTATTCATCTGGAGATGTTGCATCCCTAGAAATAAGTTAGGTAAATGTGAGCCAGGAAATAATCTAGCAGCAAATGCATATGCACTGATTGCTTGTTCATGTTCACCTTCGGCTGCAAATGTATGAGCAAAACCTATCCATGCATGGCCAAAATTAGGATTCAATAATGTCGCTTTACTAAAAAATTTTCTGGCCTCAATAATCTTATTTATAGACAAATAATATACCCCAATGGATAGCCAAGTCATTGGGTTATTAGGATGGTTTTCAGCTAATTGATGTGCCTTTAAGAATAGCTTGTTTTTTCCTCCAAGCTCATGCAAACAGCTCAAATAGTTCGGCAATATATTGAAATTATACGGATCCTTTGATAAAATTTTCTCATAAGTAGCCAAACATTCGTCAAAATTGCACTGGACATAAAGATATTCGGCCTTACTCAATAAGATATCGCAGTTCTCTCCTAAATCATATTCTTCTTTCAAAATATTTTCTGCTTCCTCAAATTTTTGAACATTCAAATATTTACTTAAATTGGTGGTGTATAACAATTTAATAAGCTCGTCGTTGTCATCTGCATCTCTATAATTTAATGAAGTTATAAATGCCCATTCTTCACTTGGAGTCATCAAATTGTTCGATATCAATTCATGAAAGGCTTCATAACACTTAACATCTACCAAAACAGCTTCTTTGTATGATTCCTTTGCTTTTTCAAAATTGTTTTGATTGGCATATATAAGTCCTCTCAAGTAGCACATGGATGCTTCTAATTTAATCCCTCCATCACTATTTCTTACTTGGTAATTATCGTCCTTCCTAAATGGATTAGATTCTCCTATCAAGTCGAGTGCATCGTCCCATAATTCTAATTTTAGTAAACAGTACGCCGACAAATATCGACAACTGACAGACTTTTCGAATTCGGGCTTGCTAGTCAAAAGATGCTTTGCTCGCAAGTAATTTCCGCTATTGAAATACACCTGTGCAAGCCAAAATGCATCATTTGGGTCATCTGTCAATGCCAAAACTTTGTCCCCTATATACTCAGCCGTGGTATAATGATGTTGCATCAATGCATCATGTCTCCATAATCTTAACTTTTCTGCTTGTGTAAGTGGTTCTGCATCATGCAACTGTTTTTGTTCTTCATGCAAATTGGATCTTTCCAAATGAAAAAACAGAGAGTGATTGGATCCAGGTGTATCAAACAATGTTGCCGGTGGGTTTGGCGGAGTAATGAATAAATCTTGTCGGCGATTATTGATAACTGGTGAAATAAAAAGTGTAGAATTATGTTGTGATGGCGTCTTTTGATTCTGCACCATTTTTCTCTAGTTAGATTCTTCGATCTTTTTCACCTAAAATCCTTCTAAAAATATGAATATTATATGAAATCTTTTATCGAATCTCTAGGCTATCAACTTGATTATTATGCTTGCCGCAAATATTATCAAAACAAACCACTGATGATGAATGTCGCAAAATTGATGAGATGCGACATTTGGATTTTTTTGGCTCATCGCTATAGAAAAGATTATGTCTTTCAGATGAGATGATAATTGCAAATAATATAAATAGGTCTTAAATTATGGGTTATAAGGGTTCGAAGAAGGTCAAAATCAATGACCAAAAGGTTAATGAAGACAATGAAAACCTTTCAGAAGTCACTGAAACTGAAAAATTACCAGAAAACTCAAAACCAATCAAGAATGTTCAATTTCGTATCATGGTAGGGTCTTACGAACACAACCTATTGTGTTTATCAGTCCTTTTTAACAAATCTCAACCAGTATTTCAACCAATATTCCATTTCCAAGCACATTCACTCTCGATTAAATCAATTGATTTAGCAAAGAGATACTTGGTAACTGGATCAAATGATGAACATATTAGAATATACGATTTACAGAAAAGAAAAGAACTAGGTACCTTGTTGAGCCACCAGGGGACTGTGACAACATTGAAGTTTTCTAACGAAGGTATTTCTGACGAATCACAGAAACACGAATCAACAGATAAATCCGGAAAGTGGCTTTTATCTGGATCTGAAGACGGAAAAATTATAATATGGAGAACTAAAGACTGGGAAACATTCAGTACTTTGAAGGGACATCAAGGTCGTGTTAATGATTTGGCTATCCATCCATCGGGTCGTGTTGCAATTTCTGTGTCCCAAGATCAAACTATCAGATTATGGAATTTAATGACAGCCAAAAAAGCAGCTGTCTTAAAAATCAAGGGTAGAGATCATTTAGGACAATGTGGTGAATATGTGAGGTGGTCACAAGATGGTAAATACTTTATGGTTGGTTTGTTAAATCAATTGTTGGTCTACGAAACTTCGAGTGCTAAGATTATTAAAAAAATCAAGTTCAATTCAAATTTGATGTGCATGGAAGATTTATCCATAGAAGGAAAGGAATGGTTTGTTACGGGACATAGTAATGGATGTATTGATTTCTTCGATTTCAAGGAACAGTTAACTACACAAAGAGAACCAGAAGCAGATGAAAAAAAAATCTGGGAAGCCAAGGCTGAAAGCATTGAACCAGTTTTTACATTAAGAGGACATACAAACCGTATTAAGGATTTATCATTAATTCACCATCCAGTTGAAACTAACAATATTCCATATTTAGTATCAGTTTCATCTGACGGTAAGATTGTCATATGGGACGTTTCGGAATCTGTCAGAGATCAGGTAGCTATTTACGACAGTGGTGAAAGATTAAACTGTGTGGTAACATGTCCTGAAACGGTTGAAAAATCCTCTACTATGAAAAGACGCTACAATGAGATCCCAGAAAAAGAAGATGCAGAATCAGAATACGAAACTGATGGTGAAGAAATCAAGAAGATTATGTTGAAGGGTAAAAAGAAGGGTAAAAAGAACAAGAAGACAAAAGTCAGTGTTACCTTAGAATAAAAAATCATAATTAATCAAAATATTTAATTTCTTATATTATTATATACGGAAATTGACATTAAAATAGCGAAAATATATGTACGTTCATTCACACTTAATCTAACCTGGCAACGTGTTTGTCAAACAATTGCTTAGCTCTGACCCATACAGGAGAGGTATCTCTATTAGGCAATTCTAGCAAAGAAGGCATTAAGTCTTTAGCAAAGAATTCAGAGGCTTCTCTTGGTAATAACGATGGTAAGTGGTCAATTGAACAAACAGACAACTTTGGACCAGCGCTAGTTTCAACTGGAACAGTTGGATCATTGAATACAGTTGCGATACTATAGACAGGAATTGGGTTATGAGGATTAGTAGTATCAGCAGAGACATCAACGATAGTTCTCAATTTTCTGTCTGGTACATTTAAGCTATCGTAGTCAACAAATGGTGGAATTGGTTGAGATAAATAGATACAATTGACAAAAATGTCAGATTCAACAATTTCTTTGAATGGACCTCCTTTAGCAGTTTCTTTCATATCCCACTTGACAAGCTTTTCATCTGGAATACCTACCTTCTTGAAAAAGTCAAGGGCACCAGATCCACATCTACCTAAAGCACCAATAACTAAACATTGTGGATATTCACCACCGTTCTTCTTCAATGCTTCATCTAATACCTTTTTGACATCTGCGATCAATTCGTCTTCATTTGGGTATGGGGTGACTCCATGTATGTTTTCATCATCAGAGTGGGTTTGTTTGAAAGCCCAGTCCATTACCCCAATGGCAGCACCAGCGAAGCCTGCGTAGAAGCCGAAGGCAGCAACTCTTCTACCTTGGTCATTTTCCAAAAATTCTAAATCATATAAAGTACCTTTGCCTTCTGGAAATCTTCTTAAGACATCTTTCCATCCAGCTTGATCTTTATAACAGTGAGCAAATTGGATATGTTCATGTACTAATGGGAATGTTTCATTTTCTGGTAATTCTTTTAATCCAAAGATTATTCTGTCCTTAGGAGCTTCTTTCCAAGATCCTTCTGGTACGATTGTAGCACCGACCTTTTCGTATTCGTCAGCAGCAAATGTTGATTGCGAGCTCTTTTCAACGTATACTTTGAAGCCAGCATCTAATAATTGTTTAGTAGTGGATGGAGTTAAAGCAGCTCTAGCTTCCAATGGCTTGGTTTCAGCTCTTAAATGTAAAGTAACAGGGTTTGACATAGTGTTTCTATTAAAAATGTTGATCTTAATCTAATAAGCTGAATCTATAAATTTCAATGAATATATATATTGGTGTTCACCTGACTTATGACTCAATTGCGCTTAAATTTCCTTTTTGGTAAATCTAGTATCGCATCAAATCTTCTACAGCGTCTTGATCAATTCATTTGTTATACATTATTTACAAGGACCTAATAGAGTTTAAGACGTACTTTTTCAAGATAGGCTTTGCGGAATTCCAATTGTCTTCAACAAATGAGTCACCATAAACCTTAAATAATTTCTTAATTATGTTAATTTCATGTTCATCAGACAAAATTCCATTCGCAACTGCTTTATCAAATAGTAAGTAGGCAAATTCTCTATCGTCATGATATAAATTACATAACATTAATGACTCAGTCATTAAACCCGATGCAGATCTTCCACTATGTTCATTGACGGTTCGAGACACGTTTCGAATATAATCGTTATAGACATCTAAGGATTTGTCGATGTTGAATTCAGAATTTGCAAGTATGTAACATTGCAACACCTTGATTGGAATATTTTCAACAGTGAGTAATGTTTCAGCTATTTTCAAATAATGCTCATTGCTTTCCCTTATGGCCTGGAAGCAAAAAGATTGAATTAGTTTATGCTGAATAAATTCAATACCAAACTTCTCATGCGTTTGGTAAGTGTGATATTTTGCCAAAGCCAATTTGATATCATTAGTATCCATGCCGTAAGTCTCGATTAATTTCATTCTAATAAGAATAGATTCTGGTGTTTTATCCATATCCAACCTATTCTCTTCAATATATGAAAGCAAATCTTTACGTAACTTAATTATCGAGTCGTGGTTAAAGGGACTGTATTCTATTCCATTGGGTTCAGAAATCTTCGAGTACTCACTACTCAACATTTGAAAGTTTTTGCTCTCAATGTCATTATCTTCATTAACTAACTGTTCATCTAATTGATGAGAAATTGTAAGGGCTTTACATAATGCTTCCTTCGCTAATATATCAGGAGTTTCGTAGAACACCATGCTGAATATCTTTAAAAATGATAAGTTATCTAAATCCATTTGCATTAATTTACTTTCAATAGATTCCTTCTTTAAGCTACTTAAATAAAGGCCTGAGAGCACTTTTAGATCAATTAAACCTTTTAATAGATTTTCTATGTGGCCATTATCTTCTGGGGATCTTAACTTATCAACAAGAGCTAATGACTTAGCTAGCTTTCCGATATCAATTTCAAATTCGTTATCGCTGATTTCAATTTTTTCGCCTAGCAATAATTTCTCCAAAATCTTAGAATATAACATATCATTTTCGATATCTTTACCGTGTCTCAAATACAAATCCCACGACTGATCTACTCTGCCAGGGTTTGAATCAATGAGACTTACCAATGCATCAGACGACCATTTATGGTTATCGATTTTCTTCACTGTGTGATATAATGAAAAATCATGTTTGAGGCCACATGAAAGTAAGTTGTTAATCAAGTCAAATTTTTCAATATTCTCCAATTCTCCATCAGATTTAATAATCCTGATTAAGCCATGAATAGAGTCTATATCCTCCTGTTTCTGGTCTTGTTCAAAATTCGTTTGTGAATTTTTTACGATGTCATTGATTTTTGTGAGTTGGTTCTGATCTATTTGACCCTGTTGAGATATTTGTTTATATAAATTAGATAGAGAATGAGTCTTAGTCGAATATAGGTATTTTTGGATACCTAAAGATCTAATTGGTATACGTGCAAACCTAGATATCATACTCATATCTAAATATATATTTATTACAGACAAATTTTTTTTTGCGAGAAATATATAGAGAAAAAATTCCAGTTTGAGAATCTAATCATGTTTTAATTCTTGTTCCATCTTAGCTAACATCCCCATACCAGTAAAGTAATCTTGCCAGTGATCTTTAACTTTAATAGTATCCAATTCTTTAAAATTGAAATACTTAGTAATATAAGTATCATAATTAATCCATTCTTTTTCTGACTCACAGTGATAACTCCAACTTGCTTTGTATGCGCCACCTAATGCACAAGCATTTGGAATTTCAACTTTATAGTTACCATCAGTAGGACCCAAAATGGAACCCATTTTCTTCACTATACTTATATTATTTGACGCGCCACCAACAAAGAAAACTTTATGTGGTCTAGAGGTCAATGATTCAAAAGTTTGCTTCTTACCATCAGTATACAAATCACCAAACCTTTGATGCAAATCTTGGTATAATTTGCGTGAACCAGATGATTCAGGACTTGGGGTAGAATTAGCCGATCCTGAACTACTTATCATAGGCCCAGCTCTTAATCTGCAACTTAAGGTTTGTGACTCGACAATTGAACTAACATCTTCTTCGACGTCCCAAGAGTCTACATTAATTAATTTATTTTGGTCATCTAATTTGCATCTTTTATATTGGGCTGAAGCATTTGGAACGATTTCTCCTAACGGGAAGTAAATACCCAACTCATTATTGAAAGTATCAGAAGAATCTAATAACTCATTAAACTTATCCCAACTCTTAGAATCTTTGACTCCATTCTTCTCGTTTACTGCATCTCGAATTTTTTCTCTTGCCAATGAACCATTACAGTAACAAATCATACCCATATAATGATTAGGCATAGTAGGATGTTTAAATAAATGATATTGGGAAGATGGAATATAGTTCTCAGTAATCAATAATACTGTAGTGGATGTACCCAAAGAAGTTAAAATATCGTTAGGTGCCAAAGGTAATGAAATTATTGTAGCCAAATTATCACCTGTAAAAGAATAAATCTTAACGTCTGGATTAAATCCATACTTACTAACAAAATATGGAGAGATCTCACCCGAGTTTTCATAAGAAATAGGTTTAATTTCACCTAACTTCTTTTTTAATTCGGAGACACCGGCTTTCGTTTGTTCTCTAGTTGCGCCATCTTTAGTCGGATGAACCCCTGCTGCCAAAGATAACAATTCTTCGTCATAATCGTTCTTCTTGATATCATAAAGATTCATACCACAGGCCTCTGCTTGTTCAATGTTAGTGATCTTTCCTAAAAGTACACTAGCCATGAAGCTCGAAACCAATGAAATTCTATAAGTTTCTTTATACTTTGAAGGGTTGGTTCGGACTGCTAGTTTTCTAATCTGTAAACCAGTAAATCTATAATGGGCACGGGACCCGGTTATTTCTGCCAATTGATCACTACCACGCACAGCTTCTTCAAACGTCTTGATTTCTACTCCTGTCGAGTGGTCCTGCCAGTTTGGCGAATTTTCAAATGTGAACGCATCCTTCAATTGTTCGCTAAGAGGACTATCAGTCTTCAAGCTTTGCATTAATGTAGGAGCATCGTTAGACCAGTATACAGATCCATGTTGTTGTCCAGATCCACTAATTCCCTTTACTTTATTAAATGGAAACCCTTTTTCTTTCATCTTTCCGAATATATAATCCAAAGCATCTAACCACATAGCAACCGGAGATACAATTTCTCCAGTTTCATCATTACTAATAACTCCCTTTTTAATTCCATATTTTTCCTTATATAAATCATCAAACTCGACATGGAATGTCTCTAAGTGTTCTAAATTTTCATCCGTTGCAATAATCTTTAATTGCTGGGTTGATAAATCAAACCCCAAGAAAAGATCTTTCGACTTTTCATAACTCATATTTGATTTGTATCCAACTAACTGGGTTTCTATTGTATAACGGCCAATTAGGTAAAACAATTAATAAAACAATAACAAACTGAACCAAAAATGTAACAACTGTTAAAAATAAATCTTGCGTAAACCAACCAACAATTAAGGAAATTGGGATAATTAAATAGTTAGATTTGTGTACAATATCTTCAGTCTTCTCTTGGCCTTTAAAATCAATTGGAAATTCCAAGTATTCACTAATAGTATCCATTCTGTCAGATGATCGTTTATATATCTACACGTTAATTTAAGCAAGCGGTAAATTTCGGTGAGTTTAATGACCGAATTAGTTTTTGTGTTGGTTCTTCCTAAAAACAATTTTCGGTACGTTTTCCCAAATCAAATTGGAATACGGAAACATTACTCTATGGCATTGCTGATCTATTGTAATGGGTTCTACAGGCGGAACACCCATGTAATACTACAATATTAACTAAATAATATTTTATATTGAAAATAAATAGGGCGTGAAAGTCATTAAATTGAAACTAATGCTTGAATGATTCATTCTCAACGTAATAGTTTAAATCGTTATCAATTAGTTTTTCTTCTAGGAAGTCTGTAATCATATTGTATTTGTCTTCTTGAATAATTGACATTTTTTTGTCATTCGGATTAATCTCGTCAAAAGAAAATTCATAATCTTTCGTTGAAAATTCTGGTAAAGAATAAAACTTAAATGGTTCATCTTTATGAGTCTTTTTTTCATTCATCATTGAGTTATTAGTGGAAACGGTTGTAGATCTTGTTAGCGTGGTCATTAAGGAATTTTCACCGTCAGTTTCAGACATTAAAGATGGAGATGTCGTTCTGGATAATTCCAGAGACTCAGTATCATCATCTTCTTCGTCCTCATCTTCATCGTATATATGGTTATCCAAGTTGATATAGTTGAACACCTCATCGAGTTCTGAATCAGTGTCTTCTATGGGTGATGACGGCTCTATATTGCTAACTCCTGGGGTGATTGGAGAATATGACAAGTCACTCATGTTACAGATCAATTCATTCATAGGGTCTACATTAACCAATTCAGTAAACGACCGCTTCCTTGCTGTGGTGGTGTCTTCGAATGCTAAATGATGCGGCAAGGATTGAGGTTTATTTAATACCAAGTTTTTCAAATGCTTATAATCATGGATCAACGATAACAAATGTGTTTTCAATTGACTGTTTTCCTTTTCAATTATCGATATATTTTTATTCAACTCGTGGAGCTCCCCTTTCTCCACCAATGCTGGTTGTTTTTGTTGTTTTTGGATAGTCTGGCATCTAGATGCTTGTTGCGATCCTGTTATGCGTTGCTTAATGGCAGGTTGTATGGGTAATTGACTTGGTTGTGACAATAGTGATGCTGACTTTTCTTCTATTATTGTAGGACTATTTTTGGGTCTTCTCTTCTTTTCTTTACAAGTCTCGATTTTTTCATTAGTTGGCTTTCTGCCAGGCTTTGGCCTAGGAGGCAATACCCACGTTTTAGACGTCTTAACCGTCGTTAATTGATTTGAATTATCTATATCCGTTAGTATTTATCCCAGAAATCATCTTATTTTTTTTCTAGTATACATACTATGTGAATTATTTATACCAGGAGAAATAGACATCTTAATATCAATAATTTATACTACTCATTATATGAAGATGGAATATATTCGAAACTAGTAAAATCCTTTAAGATACAAGATATATCAAAATGAAAACTTTTATACAGAAAATGTGTATATATAAATGATTAATTCATGTACGAAGTGAAATTATTCACGATTGCCTAAAGGTCCCGAATTGCTTAATTCCTTGAAAATTAAAAAAAAAAAGGTCGCAATGATTCGGATTCTCTCGGGTGTAAAAAATTTATTGAGTAATTGAATTTTATACGTTTATGACTGGCTGGAATTTGTATACACATCGTCCGGGGTTAACCAACACTTATTTATGCATTAATTGTTCTATATATAACCTCTGCTATTTGGATATCTAAATGGTAATCTAAACACCTGAATCGAAGTGAGCAACTGTAATTAAGTCAGATAGTTAGACAGTGCTGGGTACTAATTGATCGCAGAGTCAAAATCAAATTTTTTGTGTCTACTGTAAAGGCTGCCCCAGGTGTACCGAGCCGAATGTTTTCATGCGAATGTACTACATATATCGTAATTGTAGCCCAGCCTAATCAGTAATTGAGTGCATTAATGCACCCGCTAGGCCAATTAACAATACGTGTTGGAACATTTCCCTATATCCGTGGAAATGGTCGCGAAAGCATCCCGGGCTGATGCTTTTCTCTATTGCCGACCGAATCCAGAAGCGAGCAATTCGGGTATAGTACATTAAGAAAGCGAAATCTTAAATGCGATTAGGCTTTTCATAAGCAAGCAGGTAATTATTTTTCTCAATATTGGAGGGTTGGCCGAGTGGTCTAAGGCGGCAGACTTAAGATCTGCTGGACAGTTGTCCGCGCGAGTTCGAACCTCGCATCCTTCATTATTTTTATATTATTCTTTTTGCAGGCTACAGCATATCACTCCTACATATTGAGTGTTAACTTTCATAATATATATTATATGTAGATATATAACAATTTTAATCATGAGTTGGCATTGAAGTTGATGGTTTCAACACATCCTCAAATGCTGTAGTTCTCCACAAACTTGTGATAGTTTTTGGTTGAGTCAAAAACGTTATTCCAGCCTTTCCATAGAAGTTCAAATCACCTAAAAAGGAACCCTTGTTACCAGTGAACGAGAACATTGGTAATGGAACTGGAATTGGAACATTGACACCAACTTGACCACAAGCAATATTTTTGGTGAATTTTTGGGCAGATGGTCCTGAAGTTGTGAAAAGTGAAACTCCATTACCGTACTTGTTGTTGTTTACCAAGCTGATCGCTTCGTCAAAAGTATCAACATTAACAACTGATAAGACAGGTGCAAAAATTTCTTCATCATAAGCCCTAATACCTGGTTTGACGTTAGTTAAAATGGTTGGGCCCAAGAAATTACCCTTATGGAACTTCGCATCTTCGTGTTTAAAGTTTCTACCATCGAGAATAATTTTGGCTCCTTGCTTGACAGAGTCTTCAATTATTTCCTTAGCCCTTGTTAAAGATTCCGGATTAATTAATGGACCCAAGTCTGAAGTAGAATCAAATCCACTTCCAACCTTTAATTTAGCTGCATCCTTAGCCACATCTTCTACCCATGTAGCTGTTTCCTTGCCGACAGTAACTAAAACTGAGATTGCCATGCATCTTTGGCCCGCAGCACCGAAAGATGCTCCGTTTACAGCATTAACAAATTGGTTCTTGTCTGCATCTGGCAACACAATCAAATGATTCTTTGCGCCTAAGTTAGCTTGAACTCTCTTCCCTAACTTGGTAGCCTTTTCGTGTATATATTTACCAGCCTTGTCTCCTCCAACAAACGTGATAGCCTTGATTCTAGGATCTTCGATGATCTTGTTTACTGTATCATGTTTACCATGGACCATGTTGACAACCCCGGGTGGAACACCTGCCTTCTCGCACAATTCAGCCAAGATCATTGCTGCTCCTGGGACTCTTTCTGATGGCTTGATGACAGCAGTGTTTCCAGTGACCAATACCAATGGTAAGGACCACAATGGGACCATTGCAGGGAAATTGAAAGGACAAATCGATCCAACAACTCCTAGTGGCTCTCTCACCATCTTAGTCTCCATATCTTTTGCCACTTCCAATGACTGAGCCATCATATCGTTAGGAATATTACAAGCAGCTTCAGCCACTTGCAACCCTCTCAATACATCTCCCATGGCGTCTGGGAACGTTTTTCCTTGTTCTGAAACAATAATAGCTGCAATTCGCTTCTGGTTTTCCTTCAACAATTCAACAAATCGAAATGCAATCGACTGTCTTTTGATAATGGAATAGTCCTTCCATTCTTCAAAAGCCGATTGTGCAGACGCGATTGCCTCCTCCAATTCCTGACTTGTCGATTGTGGAACCTTCAGAATTACTTTGTTAGTCGCAGGATCGTGGATATCAAACCACGTTTGTGAATCTGACTTGATAAATTTATTATTGATAAATGTTGGTGTCAAATATGGCTCCTTTGCCTCATAGTGATTTGTGGGGTAATTCGTGGTTGTACTAGTTAAGCTGATAGTAGACTTGAAATTTTTGAATTCAACCTTGCTACGTTTTAATAATTGTTTGTTGGCCCTTAATTTGATTGATCTTGAAATCATTTTTGTAAAGATGTTATCTATAAGTTTTCCAATCTTAAAAAGAAGGCATTTGAAATCTATTTAAATACAAAGCGATACGGTTTTCCACTCCCGTTTATGGTAATAGTGCGCAGTGGGGAATTGCTACGCAAAGATATTCGAGTCCCTTGCAAGAAAACTTTAGGTGCCATTTCTTAATAATAACACAATAATATAAGGTTATTTCACTATTGTTTCTGCGGTATGCTTATTGGGGGTGGCATATATTGCAGCTATTGGCTGTGTGGGTAAGGATAAACGGACTCCACTATAATAATTCATTTGCAATAGAGTCGAGACTATAATGTCCTACTCGACAGCAATTAAGTTTTCTCTAGAATTTGGATTGTTCATAGCAGCTTAATATTTAGATAGAGCATATAGAGTTTGTATAGTAGGTTAGTATCTGAATAATTGGTGAGAATAATGGTTGGAAAGATTCATGGGCATGCTTGTATCGGATACCCGGTTTAATAGCCGTTGGGATGTCGCAACGAAATTGTTAAATATCCGACATTCGAAAGAAGAAATGTCGCACTGAAAATTGCTGCAAAAAGCGTGATATATAAGTAGGGTGCTAAGAAACTGATTTATACGCCTAGAATTAAGTAAAATCTGTAAAACATGTACATTTAGATAATATAGTATATTATCTTTTATAAATTTAATTTTTAAAATACGGAAGGAATTGAAAAGGAAGAATGGTAAAATAAAGTATAAAAAGCGCAGGAAACAAACCAGGAAAAATCAAATTGTAAACAAGTAAGATGGAAATTTCGTACGCACTAATGAAATAAAAAGCATCTCTAAAGGCGTCTTGACAATGCTGAGAAAGTTTTATTTGGAAGATAATTTCGGGATATGCCCGACATGTGACTTCAAAAGAAAAGAGCCCAATCAAGGATATTCTTGGTCGTTCCACAAATCAAAGTAAAGATCCAATAAACATGATGAACTCCAAGCCTGGGTAGGACTAGAATCTGGACAAAGTGCGCCATCTTTATTAGTTAGCTCTGTCAACCCAGACCATTCGCTCTCTCTAATCCATTTCATATGACCTTGTAGTCTCTCATTGAGAGCTGTTAAAACACCTATCGATGGATCCTTTCCCTCCTTGTACTCTTTCGAATTTACATAATGAAATAATAGGAATGCACGCAAGAAGTATCCCATACACCAAACCCACTCAGGACCTTGATGGTAATTTCTTCCCTTCGATGTGGCGAAGTCCTCACTATCTTCACCGTTATTATAGTAAGGTCTGTAGTTCCAGTCAGATGGGTCTAAGGTTCTCATACCAACGGGACCTCTAATGACCTTGTCTGCAACACAAATTGCGCGCAATGCCTTTGAAGGGGTGAATAATTCAGGTGCCACAACCATTGTAATTGGAAAGTTTGCCCGCAATTGATAATCCTCATAAGGCTTACCACTTTTGTACAAATCTTTATATATGCCCCTTCTATTAACTATCAGGGAATCTATCTCGTATTCGCCGTCATGGCCTGGATCTTCTGGAATATAGAAACACCTTTCAAAATTATTCAAAAGAAGCTCTTCCCAGTCCTCTAACGAGATAGTAGTTCCATCTTCACGTTCAACCTCACTATACTCGAATAAGTTTTCTTTTTGCAAAGAGTTGACGAATCTGAGGGCGCTCTTCAATAATCCTTGAAGCTCAACCGCGGCTCCATCCCTTGGTGTTCCTGGAACGCCTTTAGATCCGGCCTTTTCGCTTTCACCCATTTTGTCCATCCAAGTACCACAATTCGATTGAGAACCACCATGGACAAATCCTGTTTTCCAATCAATATGCACCTCGACATTAAATCCTTCATCTGACATTTGAGAGTCTAAATTTGGCCCAGCATTTGCTTCGCGATATTTTATGCCCTTTGCATGACGTTGTAAGATTTCGAATATAATATCTCTAATGGAGGTTTCATAACTAAAAGCTTTTTCGTCATCATAAGGAATATACGTATCATCTAATGGAAATCTTCTTGCAACTTTCTCATCTAAGATACTAGTTCCATTAGGTACATGAGTTACATAATCTTGGATTGCCTGGATAAAAAACCAAGCTGCATCTCTAGCATTGTAACGTGGATTTCTTCCTGCATCTAAAAGATTTGGTATCAAGCCATGCTTCAAGGTTTGTGCAAATCCTAATATATGCTGCTTCGCATCTTCATACCTACCTGGAACTAATAATAATCCTCTGAATGAAATAAATACATCTCTACCCCAGCACCTCATGTAATCGTTACTGAAGTGTGGTAAGCCGGCAGCTATACAAGGAACTTGTTCATTACTCTTCAAAGAAGTCTTGTTCATTCTCGCTACCATCTGTACTGAAGTTAATGCCAAACTCTGAACAAAGTTCGTACCATCTTGAATTTCCTTAGGGAATAATCTCAAAATTCTAAATCTGCAAGCTTCATAGGCGACACCAATGATTAAGGCAAAATAGTGTGGTCTTAAGAAATAAGGAACGATTCGCATAGCTTCAATTCTGCTGGATAACCAATTTTGAAATTTTTGTAATGATTTAGAATCATTTGAATACTTATTCAACCTATTGACAACATAGTCGAGTGGCCATTCGCCCTCTCTAAGGTGATCACAAAGTGGATGAGCAAGATCATTTTGCCATATAACATTTTTCAATACTGAAATCCAACCTTCGAAACCGGCATAGATTACGCTACCGTATTTGGGAATGTTATAAACACCATCACTTCCGTTGCTTGCATCGCGCTCTTCTGGTTCTGCACGATACATTAAAACATTTAAATCGTATAGGTCAAGATCTAATGAAGCTTCCACCGCTCCTTCTCTCACAAAAGTGTCTAATGAAACATCTACTTTGGGAATTTCAGTCGAAAATACAGCTATAGATCCGGGGATAAAACTTTCAGTTACATAGATGGTAGAATCTCCATCATTGTATTCTATTTTTGGTGCCGTAATCTCTTCTAACACAACAGGTATACCGGTCAATTTTTCCTTATCTTCTTGATGATCATTAGCCTTTTTTAAAGAATATGCAAACTCATTCTTTACCTTTGTTCCCCCTAATATCGAAGGTGACAAAACTTGGTGGTCAAAGTTATCATGAAACTTCGTTCTTGCTATTAAAAACCAACCCTTACCTGTTCGAGAGTTATGTCTTTGAATAGTAATATATTGACCTTCATGATGAATATACATTTCATGATCCCTCAGGATATCCTCACTTTCGGTGGCAAGCGACTTTCTAATAGCATGCAATTTTTTCTTTATACTACCAATACCATTTTCTCCATATGTGTAAGTACGCTTCTCAGAAACAACATTGAGCAATTCTGGATAGCATTCGTCAAAACCAAAAACGGACCCAATAGCCGAAGAGCAGAATGCAACCAAAGCAGCAGTTGGTAATGTGTCCTCAACAGTTCTCTTTTGAGCTGGCATTTCATTATCATGAGTACAGTCCATGAAAAGAGCATGCGGAGCCAGCGAAGTTAAAGCCTTTGGAATTTCGAGCTCAGAATACGAATCTCCATATTTACCTTTTTCTGGTTCTGACGACGCTGGATAAGCAAATTCGTCTAATGGTAACCAAGTCAATGATCCAATTGGACGACCCCCATGTTTATGTACCAATGTTGATAATTCAGAAACACTCCATGCTTGCATGGCTTCTCTAATAAGACTGTTGATACCTAGTCTTTCAACAAAGACTTTATCCATCTCTTCAGATCCACTAAATAATTCAGCTACAATGTATAGGTCTGGATTAACACTTCTAGCCACATCTAATAACTTCTCGCCTACATGCAATGGGGTGGAGTGGCAATTATCAATCCTAAACCCATCAAATACAGATGCACATTGTTTTACGTATTCAATCATACGCTTCCATAAATGAGGTGAATCTTCTTCTTTACTGCCATACCTCAATTTAACACAATCACCCCATATCACGACTTCTCTTCTCAAGTAAGCCTTAGATTCGCTTGAAGCAAAATCTTGTAATGGGTTACCACCCCAAATCCAACCATTATTTGCCAATGCCCATTGCTTTCCATCTGCAGCCTTAAATCTTGTAAAATATGGTTCAGTCAATGGGTTCTCTTTTGAAACTGGGCCCAACTTTGGACCATTATCATCAAGTCTAATGTATCTGATTCTATCTTTCAATTGGCTTTTAATTGACTTGACATCGTCATCGTAAGTGGCATATAAGTCCACATTAATTTCATCGATAATTGAAGTAGCCTTACTAGAAATTGTCTCAAAATTGACATCAATAGAAGTCAAAGCAAGTAATATAGACAAAAACTTAGTTGAATCTAATTTATTAGCAAATCTATCTTCTAAAATCACTTGATCTCTAGTATTACATGTCTCTAGAACGAACTTAGCCAATTGCTTGATATTGTTTGAATCAATTTCAGAAGGAATTTCTCCCGGGGAAATATTTGAATGCCCGTTTCCATAAGCGTTTTCAAGGGCCTCGATGGCTTCTTGTTTATCAAAAACATAATACTGCCATAATTTTAAGGGATTTACAACATGCTTTACAATTCCATCAGCAATTGCATCCAATTCTTCTTGTGTTTTGATATCTTTTGGCAAACCATATTCACTTAACTTATCAGAAAATTCGAGTAACTTTTCGTCTAATTCAATAGCTGATTGCAAATGAGGAGAGTTTTCTATGTTGTAACCAGCGTCGGGGTATTTTCTAATCCACTCAGAGTTATCAGCAGTGTGGTTTAATACAACATCAGTCAAAGACAATAAATTATTCTTTGCCAATAAATCTTTCAAGAACTTAGTAGCATCATCATTGCTTTTGAATAAGTTAGGGTCGAATCTTAATTGATCATAGATAGAGTATGGAGAGTTTGAAATACCTCTTTCTTGCAATGGAGTAAAGTGGATCATGTTATAACCTTTCTTCGAAATATCGTTAAATAATGAATTCCATTTGTCTAAGGAGCCAATCCACTTTGAAATAACCGACTGAATGTTTATATTGTTAAAGGGAACATATTCATCACCAATAGTTAAGTTAGGTGGTACAACGAAATAAAACTTTTCCGTTGTTTGTTTCTTTTGTTCTTTATCTTCGAAACAAATATAATAACAGTAACTACCTGGCTTCAAAATTGGAATGTTCACTAAGATATCCTTATGGAATGACGTATCAAGGGGATATTCATAGAACTTATTTCTATCAAATTCTGTTGAATATTCCCGAGGAACATTCGTGAAAATTGTTCCGCTATTAGAAACAGCGGAAGCTGCGTTCAATGTAAGATGTAAATTGAACAAAATATCACCCTTCTTGTAATCTTGGGGGAGTGCAGCACTTGGTAATATCAATACACCATTCTTTACTGCAGTGTTATTGACTGGTTCTCCGGTATTCGATAGCCGGAGGATTATTGGACGTCCCGACATTACTAATGTATTACTGGGAATATAATGAAGAATATTTAATTAGCCTTTAAAATTATATTCTTGAAGGATTTCATGGATTGCTGTAAAATTCAATGCGGGAGTGCCCCACTTGAAATTATTTTTGCATAAGGGTATTAATACTAATAATGGCTTTTTTTTTTTCAACAATTTACAAGAAAAATAGGTTAAATCTAAGAAGAAGTACTTATTGGTGTATATATGTGTCACAGACCGATACTGGTTGTAATAATATATAAATCTATCGTAGTGGACACATAAAAAATCCAAAAAAAATAAGCTTCCCCACCAGGAGTCGAACCTGGAATCTTCTGGTTCCAACCGAGAAGTGGATACGAAATCGTAGCCAGACGCCTTGACCATTGGGCCATGAGGAACGAAGCTTAACGCTGTACAGTATTTTTGCTCAATATAATCTGCATCTTCTAAATAATACTTCATCAAATACATTAATTGCAAACTTATCAATTATTTCTATTTTCCTTTGCAACTACTAGACTGTGTTGATTTACAGAGCTTGATCATTAAAATGATATCCATTTAAATCGGATTAGAGTAAAAATGAAGATTATACGATGGAACAAATTGCGGCTCATAATATTTTTCAGATAAAAAAAAATCTAAAATATCTTAACGCTAACAGTATATCTAGAGGTTTGCTAGAAAGACAAAATTGAACTATGGAATCTTCAGAGACGGCGTCCGTATCTTCGAGGGCGTCTTCATCTTCTGTTCGACCTAAAAATTACATTTGTGATGCACCAGGCTGCGAGAAAGCCTATTCTAAACCATCGCTATTAGAACAACATAAAAGATCACATACTAATGAGAGGCCATTTAAATGCTCGAAACCTGGCTGCGATAAGTCTTTTTTAAGGAAATCACATTTACAGGCACATTTGCTATCTCATGAAGATCAAGAAAGCAAACCATTCCAGTGTGCAACATGCGGCAAAGGTGTAAACACCTTACAACATCTCAAGAGACACGAAATAACTCATACCAAATCGTTTGTTTGTACATTTGAGGGCTGTAATGAATCATTCTATAAGCATCAGTCGTTAAGACATCATACACTATCCGTTCATGAAAAAAAATTGACGTGCAGCAAATGTAATAAGTCTTTTAACAGGCCATATAGATTGGCACAACACAACATAAAATATCACAGTGATTCGCCGGCTTATCAATGTGACCATCAAGGCTGTTTCGGAAATTTCATGACATGGTCGGCTTTACAGTTGCATATAAAAACAGAACATCCTAAGATAAAGTGTCCTATTTGTGGCAAAGGTTGTGTAGGCAAAAAAGGGCTTCGGTCACACATGAATATTCACGATGAAGAAAAAATGGTCAAGTTATGGAATTGTAATTATTGTAATATTGGAAAATTTGTAAAAAAAGCTGACTTAATAGATCATTACAACACCTATCATGACAGAAACCTTCCTGACGATCTATTAAAACCAAGCGAACGAGAGCAGTTAGATAAAATTTTAAATGAGAAGGACACAGCACGCAATGATTTTAATACTTTAGAAGGATTACAATCAAAGGGATTTGTGGAGGTACCATCGTCCGATGAAGAGAATGAAGAAAATGATCGTTTGTCTAATGGTATGCATGCTTCACATAAATCATTACATTCATTGAATTTAACTTTGGAATCCGGAAAAGCATCTATTGTAGATCTTATTCTGAATAATTATCTGAAAAGAAAACTTCAGTGCCCAAAAAAAAATTGTGACAGAATGTTTAGTCGTGATTACGATCTACAAAGGCATTTAAAGTGGCATGAATCACATTTAAAGAAAATTGAAAGCTTTTTAGATAGTCTTGATCTGGAAGAAAATAACTCGAATGGCAGTATGTACAGTAAGAGGCCATTTCCAGATAATGATGAATATGATATATCTACAAAGAGACCACATACATCGGATAGTAATGATGACGACTTTGAACTAGATGATTTGATTGATGAAGAATTAAAATCGATCCAGGCTGGCCAAACAGCCACTAATAATACGGCGGATGTAAAATAGTGTAATATATATAATACAATATAATGTCATTTATTACAAAGTTATATACAGTAAATTAGTACCTTGGTTTCTTATCATACCCTCTTCCACCGCTATTATAAGTATCATGTTTCCTCTTGGAATCATATCTACCAGCATTTCTGCCACCTTGATTATCACGCTTATGTTGGTTGTCGCTGGTTGGCTTAAGACTAACAGGCGGCGGAGGAGGTGGCGGAATAGGTCTGGAAGGACCCCTAGATGGAGGTGGCGGAATAGGTCTCTTCTGTTGCAGTCTGTTTTGTTGGCTACTTGGAGTATACGATCTTTGATTGTACCTATTTGAATTATAATTTTCATTGTACCTTCTTCCTCCAAATTGTTGATTTTTGTCATTGTACCTAGAATCATTATGTGTGTCTTTCAAAGCAGCCACGTCTTGTGGCGGAAGAGGAGTCCGCTGTTTAGGTCTATTTTCTTCCGCTGGTCTTGAATTCAGTTGACCTCTCTGCATATTTGATTTTTTTGCGGTTATAGCTCCTTTCGTGAGATCCTTATTATTAGCAATTTCATTTGATGAGGTCGGAGAAGACTCCTTAGATACTGGAGTTGAAGTAGATTTATTAGATTCCTTCAATTCTTTCTTCGCTTCTCTGATCCGAGCCTTTAAGTCTAGTGGTTTAGATATTTCTTTCTTATCTTCTTGTTTCAGTTTTTCTGCCAGTGCATCCTCGAGTTTAAGTACCTTTTGTGATTCCGTAGAATTCTCAACTTTAGGCTGACCCTTACTTTTATCTTCTCCATACTTCGAATAATAGTCATATCGTGTTTTAGCAGACTCAGAAGTTCTGGTGCCGGGTCTTGATGGTGCTGACTTCGACTCATCATAGCTGATCGTGCTTGCATTGTTTCTTTTCTCTGAGAGTTCTTTTTCTCTCATAAGCTTCTCTTTAAGCTCTTTCTCTTTGATCCTATCCTTATTCTCTTGCTTCAACTTTTTAATATTCTCTTTTATTGCATTTCGTTTTTCAACATGTGCTTCCTTTTCTTGTTCATCCATTGGAATAAATTCCCACAAAGGTACCCATTCCTTTGATCTAGATTTCACGTGTCCAATCAATGCACTTGATGACAATTTCAAATCCTCTCTTTCTTCATTTAAGGAAATATTTTCAAGGTATTTTACGATCTTTTCACAATGATCCTCTACGTTAGGATAAATACCAACTAGATATTTCAAGAAAGTAATTGCATTACGACGACACATATATTCTTTGACTTTCAACGCTTGGCCAACATCTTTCAAAATAATATCATGGTATTCGAACAACAACTTACGAAATTTATCATAGGTTAATTCATTTGTAGAGTCTTCTTCTGAAAATAATGTGTGATTTTTTGCTTCATTATTGAACGTGCTTTCGTTTGTCCATTCATGCAATCTCTTAAGTAATTCAGCAAAAAACAAACCAAGATTTTCAGCTTCAGCAGGAGTGGAAGTAAACAATGTGCCAAACAATAGATTACTTTTAATTAATTCATCTAGAGCAACAATAATAGAAAAATTATTAGTTTCTACTTTATGCAAGTAAAATAAGAACTTCGCTGAATATGCCGCATCGAATGATGAATTAATTGCTCTTGGAAGAAGACAATATTGGAAAAATGATTGAACTTGCAGCTTAATTTTCTCAACACCACTCATTGTGAACCAATGTGATGATTCTTTGTTTAATCTTTTCGAAATTAGCTCGGAATGCTTCAAATGACTCTTCTTTTCTTCTGGAATTGCCAAAACAAAGTCCTCATTTTGTTTTAAATCCTTCTTATACCTATCTATAGTTGCTCTTGTGACCTCGCTGCTTCTCTTGTTAATTAAAAGAGTATCTTTAATACTGTTTATATTCGATTTTAACTTCTCCAATTCTGATTCATATAGCTCTTCGGTATAGTTAATATCATAAAGCGATAATTGCCAAAATGTTGCATATAAGCCTGTTGACAAATCATCCCAGACTTTCGAAGGTAAAATTTGAGTGCTCTGATTCATAATATCACCTATAACAGGAGTAAAAATATCATCAGAATCATCTGCTAAAATCTTTTTACTGATAGTCTGTCTCCAAATTTCAAATGCAAACGAAGGTGGTACATGGTACTGTTTAATAAATTCTGAAACCGGTAATAACAATTTGTCTAAATCTTCACTATTTCCGAAGAAATTGATTAATTGCGTAAATAGATGCAAGACGGTACTTAAATCGTCACTTTTGTTTGCTAATATTTTCAAATGAGAATTCTCAGCATATAACATGTCATCTCCTAACTGGCAAAGCAAAATTAGTAATTCATTCACGGCATCAAGCTCTACAAGAGTTTTGACCAAGATACGACCAGATTTGAACCTCTCAAACCGTAAATCATCGATCGTTCTATAGACCACCTTCTCTAATGATGAACCACAATTAATCATATCAATTTGTTTTAATGTTAAGTCAGCGATTGTTTGGATACCTCCCATCGATATAAATATCTCTTTTAAGACGATTAATCCTAGGTTCTCTTTATTATGAAGAGATTTCAATAAAAACGTTATTAATGTTTTTAAATCAATTGCATTCGGATAACGATGACAGATCTTACCAATAAAAGATGCTAATGATTGAATCCATTGACGTTCATTTAACCCATCATCCTGTATATTTGATCTTCCTGCCGCCGTAAGTCTCATCAAAATTGCTAAAGTTAACGTATCCCACCCATAATTATTGAAATATCTCGCAGTCTCGACAACTAAGGTATTCAAATTATCATAACTTTCGATTTGTTGTAAAATAGTTAAAAAGCAAGGTAACGGATTAGAAAAACTGATTTTTGCAAGTCTTCTCATCATGGGGCGCACATTTTCTTTCGATAACCTTTTTAAAACATCTTTTGTGGATTTTTCTGCCTTTCCATAGGCAATTTTTATCAACGGGTTATTTTTCGCTAGTACCTGGTGCATTTCACTGTATAAATTAAATCGATCTTCAGAATCATAAAACGATAATATGGAATATGCCTTATCTATTATAATTGAATTTTCTTCTATTAACGGCATTCCTGGGAAAATGAAATTTCTGAAATAATGAAACCACTCTGTTTTCTTACTTTCATTGGCTTGATTTTTGTTTAAATCCCAAATCCCTATCTCACATATTTTAGAAAACAATTCTAAATCCTTAGCTAAGTTTACACCAATAAATTTAAGAAACTCTTTAGAAACTTTAAACAAGTCATCAGGATTATTTATTTGAGGAATCTTTTTATTCCAATTTGCATAAAAGTAGTGAAAGCGTTTGTGGCTGAAACTTTTGATAGTAGGTTTAAAACTCAATAATTCTGTGCAAGGAGTATCTTCATAACGAACATTGTTAAATGGTCTTGAAAATGCAACTTGCTTTGAAGTTTGCAACTTATCTAATTCTTCGTCAGAAAATATTTTTATGGAATCATATAATGGTGTAAGCATTGAGTTGAATAAGCGGTTTATCAATTCACTTATCTCATCGTCAATATATGCCAAAAATGGGTATTCTGTCAAAATATAAATAGAGGGCCAATACAACCCATTGCCTAAGAACACACGCAAAAATTGGAATCTAAGGTTAGAATTTAATTTTGATTGAAGAGTGGCCTCTTTCTGTTTTGGATTGCCTTGAGAAGGCTGCTTTTTCTCTTTAGAAGTATTTTCATCCTCTTCGTCTTCCTGTAATGGAGCAGCTAACGCAAGTGCACTAGCATTTGCCTTAAAAACTTTTTCATTCAAATTTTTTTTATATTCGACCTCCAATGCCTTCATTTCTTCATCACCTGGTGTTATATACTTATAGATAGACCCGAAACTTACAAAGCCTTCTTTTATTAAACAAGCAAATAAAATTTTGAGTGTTTCAGGTAAGTCTTTATCCAATGGTTGTTTCAGAATCCTCAAACCAATAATCTTAGCAGCAGTTTCGTTACCACCTTGAGAAAGTTGTTCTATGGAGGAAAAACAATCACTCTCTTTTGATGGCCACCATTGCGATTTTTTAAGTAAATTGATAGCAAAGTCTTGATTTCCAACAAAATTATTACTATATATTTCGATCAAAATATCAAGAGTACGATTTGGATCCAAATTATAATGTCCAGTTAATTCCTCAATTATACGGAGAGCATAATCAACTTGATAGGAAGTATCATTGTATTTTAAAATATTATAAAGTTCTACCATTAATTTGGCGTATCCCTCTGATTCTTCGTGAATTAAATTATATTTCTTCTGCGTATAAAATTCATCTCGTTTGTGTGTATTCAATTGTTTCATTAATGTATCCGTAGGAACGATAGATAGCTTCAGAATCGACTCGTACCCTATCATTTTTGAAAATGTCGATGCCTTAATTATATTCTGACGCTGGTATATTTCCAGTAAAAGCTTTTGCAAAGGAGATGACAACGGGAATACATCGAGCACTTGACAAAATATTACAGCTGTGAATTCATCATTAATTGCCATAGATAAAAACTGTATGATGGCTTCTAGTGATATCCTCTCTTCTTCATACACTAAAAGAAGCTCTGTGAAAATTTGTGAAGTGATATTTTCAGCATCTTGGCTTGTTTGATCGGGAGCTTGTAATAATTGTAATAAGCTTTCACTTCCAACACCCTCGAATTCATTGATTACTTTATCATCAAAGTACATCAAAGCTTCTGATTCTGTACTCATACTTGAGTATATTCTAAAGAAACTGTGGTTTGAGACTTATTCAAAGAGTTCAATTAATTCAGTACGCTGTACACCCAGTAATTTGAATAATCAAAAGATTCTAGTACTGCATATACTCATACTAACCTATTCTTCCCGATAATACAAGGAATCAACATTACGTCCATAGTTTTCAGAATAATAGTTCCATAATGGCACATCAGGGGAAGAGTATAGTTGTAATTTAATCAAGACGGACTAATTACTGTGTGATTTTTTTTATGTTTTTTTAACTATTAGGCTAAAGGTTTACCTGCGAGCAACGGCGATTATTCAAAACTAAAACATATAATCTTAGAGTTCACAATGAAAAATTAAGTTTATGAGGTTGATCCGGCTAATTCAACCTTCTATGAATTTTATCTAGTCTATTCTAGGTAAAATAAATGAATTGATCGTCATTTTTTATTGCTAGTTTTTTTGCAGCTATAGCTCTCAGATTAGATGATTTTTTGACAAGTAATATTTTGAAACGTAAATAGGTCAGATAACTTGTCTTAGGACTTTATGATCAAAATATTGTACTTTAATATTTCGTAAATATTTCATTATCAAATAGACAGTTGTACAGGACAAAACCAAAATTCTTATAATTTGAGCATTTTCGTCTGCAAAATATTTAATTATTCTTTATAAACTGTTCTGCTTAAATTTCTAATACATGCTACTGATTAAATCACTATCTTGGAGATTTCAAATATTATACATTATTAATTGTATATTGGGAAGTGGAAAGTCAAGCTATAAATGGGTATATGAATAAGTCTCTTCTCTTGCACTACTGTAGGAAACGAATGCGTATCTACAATATCACTAAAGTGTAAAGGTGTTAGATACACTAGTAGTTCATAATATGCCAATTTATGCATTAGTCTGTTTCAAAACTAACTGCAATGCATCTTAAAGATTCATATATTTTACTATAACTATGGGTACTTAGATGGACTACTCTGACCATAAAAGGCTGAGAGTATCAAAATGATGTACTATTTAGTCCTCTTAACTTCAATCATCTTTCTAACGACTACAAGAAAATATCCGTGATAGTTTAGTGGCTAGAATTACCGTTTGTCGCATGGTAGACCGGGGTTCAATTCCCCGTCGCGGAGCACTTCAAGCGCAAATGGTTTAGTGGTAAAATCCAACGTTGCCATCGTTGGGCCCCCGGTTCGATTCCGGGTTTGCGCATTTTTTTTTTTCTGAACCTAAAGAAAAAAGAACATGCAGATGTCAATTTAAATAATGCAAAATTTAAAAATGTAATGATCCGATTTTTAGAAGGTAAGGACAGCAAAGTATGAAACTTATTCTCGACAGCATTCAGGCAAACCATTACTGGGAGTATATACTCCTGTCCAGTATTTTAGTTTATTTTATCATCACACAGCTTATATTCGTTTCCGAAGAGACCACAGCCACGAATTTAAAAGTAATACCGCTGGAGATTATTAGTCTATTGAATGATAACTTAACACCAAACTTTGCAAACTATGCTTATGTTCAATATGCGACTGATTTCGAATACTTAAACTTGGCAATAATCAATTTCATTGTCTTAAGGAAGGCACTAACTCAAATCCCAAATTTGGTGGTACTATTTAATGAAGAGTTGCAAGAAGACAAAAATCGTTTTAAGCGCATCAAAAACCTTACTTTACAATATCATATTTCATTGAAGCCTGTCTCTATTATTGAAAATTGCAATGCCGAAAGTCTGACATGGTCGAAGTCGTTCACTAAACTTCATGTTTTTAATGAACTAAGTTATGATCGTATCGTATATTTCGATGCGGATTCGATGCTTCTAAATACGCAATGGAACGATTATAGCGAATCTAATATTCCTGAAAATCTAGATGAACTATTTAATATACCGCATGTAATAGATATAGCTCTACCACAAGCATATTGGCTAACAAAGAATACCAAAGCTTCAATAAAAATGAACTCTCCGAGCACACACGAGCAAGAGTATCAAGGAATGATAAACAGATTAGTTAATGATGTTTCGAAACCCTTTAATGAAAGCTTGGTTTATGAAAAGCTCCCACCATTAGTGCTCAAGAATCATAAGCTGAATCACAGGCATAACTTTTTTGCAACCCATATTATGGTACTTAAACCTTCCAGTAAAATATTCAAGGAAATAAAAGACTACGTACACAATCCTTGGCTTTGGTCATTTTACAAGAGACAATCATTAAGAAGTAACTCTGATTATGATATGGAGATTTTGAACAAATTTATAGACGATGCTTTACAAACAAGTGAAGATTTCAAAGTTGGAATATTACCACATAAAATTTACGGCGTACTAACAGGGGAATTTAGGGAGTTTCTGCATGAAGCTTTTTTGTCTGAACCCCAACTTCTACCGTTTGCAACCAATGAATTAAATGATCAGTGGCTGCCTACTGAAATTATTCGTAGTATAAAATTGGTTCACTTCTCTGACTCTCCTATCCCCAAGCCATGGGAAGGTATAAATAATTTTGATTTTTATAATGCCGTAAGGACATATTGTGATGACAAAGATTTTGATGAGGTTGTATATGATTCAGAATTTCCCACGCTTTGGAAACCAAGACTCACTACAGATTGTGATAGCGTAAAGTTTTGGAACTGGCTCATGAAAGAACATCAAAAATTGCAGAATAAATTCTGGATAGTGTAATATATACAACTTCGTAAAGGGTTTATTTGCAAAACACTTTTTGCAAGCCAGCTTAACCATTCTACAAGGGTCATCGTATTGTACATGATAATATGTGTAAAAAAATACTTCATTATTATTTATTCGATCATTTATTCATTAGTTAAAATAGATATTAAATTTGAAATCCATTGTCGAGCATTTCTATAAATCTACTCATATCATAAGCTCGATCATCGGCGTGTTTAGGTTTTTGTAATCCATCAAATAAGGAATTATTATCATCGCTTTCATCCGAGGCATACAGAATAGCAAAACTAATATCACTTCTATCGGTACTTAAGTCAATATTTGGGATAAGTCTTACGAATTCTTTGACATTAGTAGATTTATGCAAGAATTCATGGCTTACAGAAGAATGTAAAAGATTCGTTAGTTCCGCTTCTGATAAAAGGGTTCTATTGCCTGTAATCAATGATTTGAATCCCTTATATACACCATAATTTGTTTCCTTTAGAGTCTGATGGCTTTCCATTGATGATTCCAATAACGATTTCAAACCAGAAGTTGATTGGTTTATTTCCAAGTTTCGAATGAAATAGTCCAATTTATGTGATATATTGATTAAATAGTCAATTGAATCCAAGCTGAGAACGATCATCGGCCTTTGAATTCTTTGCATGCCACTTTGACCATCATCATTTATATTCTCCTCAACAATTTTTAAATAATCATTAATGCGTTTCAAAGGTGAGCTACGTAACTTGTTAATACCTTCTTTTGCTGTGCTCACAAAATTTTCTTCGTTTGAACCAGTCAATTCAGAAATCTTACCAGCACAAGACAATAGTGATAAATTTGGGGGTGGTTGATAGCTTGCATTGATACCTATCGAGTTCAAGCTATTATTTATACCCATATATATGTTTTTTAATTCAGACAAGTTGGTATACATCAACGTAGATTTGGTCTCAGACCTATAATTTTCAAAATCTTCCAAAATTTCAATCAATATCTTGAATTTGATTTTTATTGTAGCAAATCTATCAAGTGCCTTTTCTATATTACCGCTGAAGCTCTCATCCATGCAGTTGTAAGCATCAGAAAATAATGTAAAAAATTCATCCAAAGAATCGATAAGGTAGTCAATAGAGAAATTGTTAAAGTAATATGAATTTCTAATGATCTTTGAAATCATCAGGTTAGTTCTATTCCATAAGAATTGCGATTTGTTTTCATATTTTTGTTTGAGTCTAACACAGTCAACTATTGTTTCAATAAACCTATCAAGGGAAACTTTATTCTTACTTGTATCCAAGGTATCGACCTTGGGAGCATGCATACATAATTCCTGGGGTTCTTCAGCAAAAACATTTTCTGTTTCAAGGATTGGATCTTTCTCTAAGGTGGAAGTCTCATCACTTTCCATGTTGATGTCCGTTGAAAAGTCAAACTTGGACTCAAGCTGAAATACTTTAAACCATTCCAAAACGTAGGTTACAATACACTTTTCTTCGGGAACAAACAAAGCAAAATCTTCTGAATCTGCCAACTGTGGTATGCCCAAGATCTTTGATATTTCAAATACCTTGCTCATGTTCTGTAGCCTCTTGGAGTAAGGTTCTATAGGTATTTCTATTGGTAAATAGTAGTCCAAAATACCGAGAAATATCAAATCAGGTCTATTTATCTCCAACGACCAATCTCTATCAAAATTCGTTACCAGCTTTAAACCCTTCTTGCGAACAATTGAATTGACCCAATCCAAAAGAATTTGCTTCACCTTGACAAATGAAGTTCCATCACTAGAACTTGGCATAGAATTGGTAGTAGCAAAAACAAAAATCGACCATATAAGCCCCAAGATAAGCTTGAGATTTCCTTCGACTACATTATCAGCACTAATATTGCAAATGTTGATTTTTAGCACAACTTGTACGAACTGAAGAAAGTCACTAACGTTTTCGTATTTCTGAAGCTTAAAGGTTGGCTTCTTGTATACTGGGTGCAAACAGTATAACTTAGCCCGGGGATTCTTATCCGCTATCTCCTCAACTATTTTATTGATTAGTTTGACTAATACTAAACCATCCAGCAAATCTTGACGTAAGTCAGTTATGTCTTCCTCTATCTTGGAATTTATCCATCTTGTCATGGTTTTATGTTGTAACGCAATCCAGTCGTTAGATCCTTGCAGATTAGTTGTTTGCGACATCTCATGCTATTCAACAAAATAAGATCTAAAATTTGGTTTTAGAATTAATTCGAATAAAATGCCCGATTTTAAAATATCTTCCACACCTTTTATATAAGGGCTTGATACGTCCCTAAAACGGTTAATTTATACGATGTCTCAAGTACGGAGATTTGGTGCGCAAAATTGCCGATAGCTAATTAAATGTTTCAAAAACGCGTTTCAGTATCCTTATCTACGTGGTATCGGGGCGTACAATTAGACAATTAAATAAAAGGTGCATTAATGTTACATATTATTATATAATTGGTATGACTACAAATGAAAAAGATAATCTAGAAGATTTAAAAGCATCTTCTAAATAACGTTGCCAAGTGAAAACCACCATAGCAAGTTTCCATAATTATTCTCAGGAGCTTTAAATAAGTTAGGTATACAAGATAACAATGATGTAGCAAGTAGAAGTTTAATTAGTTTTCAACTTGAAAAAAGGATGGTCCATAGCCTCCTTAGCAGTGGGTCTTAATTGATGATCGTAGGTTAACAATTTATCAATAAAATCAACTACTTCTTCGGATATTAAATGTTGGTTTTCAGAATTGATGAATTGGGCCCATGGCTTTCTAGGATAGTTACCTAGAATGCTGTCGTATTCGTCACTTAATTTTATGCCGTATTTGTTAACGTAGTTTAATAAATCTTTTGTACCCAAGACTTTTGCTATTTGCACCAATTGATCGTTATTAGAATCACCTCTGAAAAATGGCTCTTTCTTAAAGATTATTGCAGCGAGCATACATCCGACAGACCACAAGTCTAAAGAATAATCGTACTGCTGCAAGTTGACCAATAGTTCTGGCCCTTTGTGGTATCTTGATGCAACCCTTACGTTGTAGTCCATACCTGAATGGTAGAATTCCGCTAAACCCCAATCGATTAATCTCAATTTCTTGGTTAATGGGTCAATCATGATATTTTGAGGTTTCACATCACGATGGATTATACCCATCGAATGTGAATAGTCCAAAGCAATCAAGAGTTGCGTGAAATAATACTGGATGTCAGATACCGTAAATTTAGGGTACAAGACACGGAAATCAACGTTATTCACTTTTTCAAAAATTAATGCCGGTATTTTTGACAGTTCGTCCCTGACAATATCAAGCAATCCTATAACATTAGGACCACCCGTCAAATTCTTTAAAATTTTAACTTCACGATAAATCTTCTTCATCTTTACCGGCTTTAATACTTTTATGACGCATGGTTCGTCATTATAAATATTGATTCCTTGAAATACTTCTGAGTATTTCCCTCTACCTATTTTACTGATAATTTCATAGTTTTTAATTTGACCCCATTCTATTTTATGAGTTTCATAATCCCAATATTCAGCCGGTCTAGTACTATTAGCATCAGCATAAACTCTCGCTACTGAGTAGACTCTTGTATTTACACTCATGGATACTTGTGTAGAAAAACCACTTAATTTTATTATATATTCCAGGAGTATTTACGAGAGTGCTAAATTGTTGTTGACTGATCATCAACAGTGGAAATTGAAGATAATGCTCATCGCCAAAAACTGCGAGGATTTGTGTAATCAATATTAGATTGACTCTCTTCCACATTATACATACATATATGATGGCATAAACCTCCTATAATATGCATATATGGAACACTATATCAATAGTTACGGATGATAACAAAATTGATGATATTCAGATATGGAGCAATACTGAAAATCATAGCAAGTTAAGTGGCAACGCGTTAAGGTCCAACGAATTCAAAGTCGTTAGTTACATCAATCATGAATTGATTCCCATTTACTTACTTATCAGCAAACCTCTAAGGATATATTCAAATGATGAAAATACATCAGAATTTTTTAAAAGGGAACTAGTACAAGTTTCAATGAAGCATGAACTGATAGGACTAATGATAAAGAATGAGATAAACGAAAATCTATATCTAGCACTATACGTGGATGGTGATGCAGGAGATCTACAGATAAAATGCTTTGTCATTGATTTCAGTATACTAGAAAAAATACACCAAGCGATAGAAAGTGACAATAGCCAAATAGATGCGAGTTCGTTTATAAATTTGGATAGTTCCAATGTGATTCCGAAGTCTTCAAACACAAGCATTTTCGATAAAGTTTTATCTAGTAAAGGACGGAAACTGAAATCAAATCTGTTTATTATGCCTGGTCCTTCGATATCAAAGCGTCCCATGACCCAATTGTCATCTTCGGCCTTGACAACTAATGATCAAATAACTCAGGCAGTTAATAAAGTCATACTATCGGGCCTAAGAATACGAGGTTTGAACTTGAGTAGTACCAGCCTGTCTACCAATGAGAAAATTGCCATAAAGGAAGTGTACAAGATGACGTACAAGTCAACCATGTTTTCATTGAGAAAATTTAATTATGGGTTCAATCAGGAGCTACTGAAATCTAGCAAAATTGGCCATGTGGAATTAAATGACATTCAAGATATAGTTGAAAAGCTACTACAAGTATTTGTGGATATAGAAGATCTAGCATCATCGAATTCTACTCCCAAACCTTTTCAATAGTTAATGTTGTTATTATTAGAAGTATATACAAGAGAGACGAAATAATAACTATATTATAAATCAGCGACACTAATTTCAGATGATTGAGCAAAATCAGACGATTTCTTGTTGGAAGCATTCTCTAATTGTTTCGTTAATTCGCTTTTATGAACATTTCTTCTAACAGAGCTTTCTTGTCCCACATGATCTAATAAAAGAGATCTATTTTCAAGTAAATATCCTCTTTTTTCAGGGTTGGAGTAGTATCCTATGTCTCTTCTATGAGTTGGTCTAGCCTGGAGAGGTAAATAACCTTTTCTCAAATAAAAGTAATCAGGATCTACATGAGCCTTCAAACCAAGCTTGGAATGATAAACTGCCGTGAATTTTTGTCCAAGATTCTCAATAGCTCTTATAGCAGGAATAGATGCCTTGGAAGCTTCAATGCTCAAGGGAACATTATAATCTTCTTTTCCATTAGCTAATATTTTAGCGCCATCTTTCAAAGTACCACTAATTATGCCACAGTCTTTCATAACTTTTATAGTTAATGTTTCGCCTGCATTTAAAGGAATTCTGCCAGTATTCCAGAAATCCTGAATTCTTTCCAAATTAATATCATGATAGATTTTTCTATGTGGTCTCTTGAAGCCAATAATTGGGAATCTCTTGTAAAATGGAGTCTGACCACCTTCATACCACTTAGGAACTTTTCCTCTAGCTTTTTGACCTTTTTGACCTCTTCCCGAAGTTTTACCTTTTCCTGAAGCTGGACCTCTACCAAGTCTTTTATATTGCGATACAGCTCCCTCGAATGGTTCTAATTTCCCTAAGTATGAAATATTACGGAAACTAGTAAGCAATCTCGACCCTGAGAAAGCCGTGAATTTGAATGACAGGCCTATATTGAACATTTCCTATCCACTTTTACCTATCAGTTTAGACTTATATTCTGAAAAATTGATACCTTCAACAAATAAATTTTGAAAAAAGATCGAAAAATCGGTCGTGTATAATTGAATTTTTCAAGTTTGTGGAATATATTAATTTATTGACATTTGTTTAATCAAATTTAAGCCTTTATGGCCAAGTTGGTAAGGCACCTCACTAGTAATGAGGAGATCGTCAGTTCGAATCTGGCTGAAGGCATTTTTTATATTTTTTATAAATTAATTTTGCGAGCAAATCATTATACGGAATTCTCTTCTAACTTAAAAGGTGAACGGTAGCACCAAGGGAATTTTTTTTGTGAATAACAATATACGATAATCTGCCATTGAGAAAACAGGAGTCACAATGAGTTCTAACAATAACGAAAATGATGATTTGAAAGAAATATGGTCATTATTCCAGGATAGTCCAGAAGAGATTCAACAGAAACGCCAACAAATAACAAAAGCTATTAATTCAAACAGCAAATCATTTCCAAGTCAAATTTCAATCATCACAGCTTTTGATGAGTTGCTACTGTGCTTTGCTCTAGGGGGACAGGTTAAAAACTATTACAGGTACGGTTCGTATTCAACATGCAGAGAACAGAGAGAAAAAGTCTGGTTTGCTTTGAAGAATGGGACCTTTTCAAGTAACTTAACGGAAGAAATTGATTATGATATCAATCCCAAGGAATTAGAAAAAAGACAAAACGTACAAGCATTCTTTAAGAAAAGATTATTGGAAGAGAAAGCCAAAGGAAGTTCAGAAGACATATGGGATGCTAGAGAAAAAGCTCTAAATCAACCATTCAAGGAGTATAAATAAATCATATCCAGCATTTCATGTACATAGCGCCTCGAGTTATTTTCACTACCTTTTGTATATTTATTTAGACTATAAAATGTATAAGTACATTATTACATCACATCTAATGCAGAAATGATGTATGGAAGAGATGAATTAATTTGAATAAATAGTCAAAGTAAGAGGAATAAGAATGCCGGAAGAAATGATTAATAAGTACAGAAATTCTAAAACTTTTTACTATTCCATCTTTCGCATTTTACATTATAACACAACTTTTCTTTTCTGGTTCATTATCATTAGCACCTTTTGGTTTAGCATTAAGAGCACATCTAGCAGCCTCAGAGAAAGCTTCATTAACACCCCTATTCTTTTTAGCAGAACATTCTAAGTATCTCAAAGCACCGACTTTTTTAGCGACCGCCAAACCTTCTTCGTAGCTGATTAATCTTTTCTGTTGTTGGTATGGATTTGAAGAAGATTGAGAATATGGATTGAATGATTCATCTTCTGCGCCTCCTATATTTCCACCAGTCTGATCGACGTTTGTATCTTCGTTATTTCTCAAATCACATTTTAAAGCCACCAAAACCAATTTGACACCTTCGCAATGGTCCGCAATTTCGCCAACCCATTTCGATTGAACATTCTCCAACGAGTCTGGAGAATCTATTGAGAAGCATAACATAATACAATGGGTATCTGAGTACGAAAGTGATCTTAATCTGTCAAATTCTTCTTGCCCAGCCGTATCCCATAAGGATAATTGAACCGATTGGCCATCTATGAAAATATCATGTACGTAGTTTTCGAAAACAGTTGGTTCATAAACCTGAGGAAAATACCCTCTAGTGAAAACATTTAATAATGATGTCTTACCACATGCACCATCACCTAGAATTACTATTTTACGTTGAACTGATGCGTTAGTATCAAATTACACTTGTCATTAAATTTTCAACCTTTTTCAATGTCTCAAAACTATGCTTAAATGAAATGCCCGTTCGATACATATAATACATACTCGTATTTTGACCACCGCCACAGAGAGGCATTATGAATTATACAATGTACTAAGTTAAAAGTCTAATGACTTATCGAACCATTCTGAGGCAGAAGAAACATAAACACTCAAGACACAGTTTAGTGAATACGTGCGCCTACCACAACTATTTTGCTAATAAGGTCTATAGAGTAACACTAGGTAAATTACCTTCTAGAAATCTATGATACTTAAGGTCTTTTTCTCTAATGCTTTCTTGGTTAGAGTTACGATAAACTCTAAGACTATAAGACAAGACTTTACGATTCTGTCAGTTTTAATATTTTATTCCTGTAGAGTTACAGAAAAAGCGACACTGCTATGACTTCTAGACAAGCACATAGAAAAGAATCTAATTCTTCAAGGCATTTATTCGTGTATATAATTAAGCTACTCTTTAATTCCATGCAATAGCTTCTATTTGATGTATTGACAAGCTTGTTGCAAATACTTGAAGTGCAATGCGTATTAACAACATAGGCAATTTCCTTCTGGATAGCATTAGGCGGCTTGTTCCCTTCAGGTTGTTTATTCATTATCAATCAAATCCTCAAGGTACATACTTGGAATAGCTTTTCTGTTATTCTTTCCAGGAGTATTTAATTGTTGCTGTTGTTGTGATTGTTGAGATTGCGCTTGTTGCAGTCGTGCATGACTGTTAAGCGAGTAATCACTGTTGTTAGTCTCATTGTTGATGTACAAGCTGGGTCCCAATTGAGAGTGTCTATTAGTTGCAGGTGAAGGATTTACCAAATTACTTGTCGAACCTCCAAACAATGAGTTAGTAGAACCTCCAAAATGTCCTGATTTAGTACGATTGTGCGACATGACTTCTGCAGTGGGCGAAATGAACATCTTCGTTAAATCGTGTTTCGATGTAGCAGCGGCAGTTTCTGAAGCATATATAGTCGACGTATCACCGATTTGAGAGCCACTGGCACCGTTAAATCCGCCGAGGTGTTGTTTGCTAGTATGATGTGACAATAATGGCAATTTGGTCACCGATTCGGTATTGTATGTAGATGAAGTAGTGAGTCCATATCCACCATATGCTGTACTATTGTTATTTTGGTATTTTTCGTACATTTCCTTATCTCCATCCAAAGTTTTCTTTGCTAATCTTGATGCCGTTAATGATCTGATCAAATGGTAAAATATGAATCCCAAGAAAATAGCTCCAACAATAGCTCCAACTGCAATAAATACTGTTCCTGAAGGATTGTGTTGTCTTGAAATGTATGGGTTATTGCTGTTTGGGGGCACAGTAACTGCTGGAGTTGTATATGAATCTCCATCGGTTAAGGTCGGTAAAGCGTCACCACTACTCATATTTTATTCTGTTTTATCTTTATTTGAAATAATGAACTTGAGATTATGATATAGCTTTCAGATAAAGATCTAGGTTGCCAATTTTAGTAAAGAGATCAGTTGATAATTTCTCTCATGAAATCAAAACATTCGTTACATTGAGAAATTTTCTTGATTTGAGACTAATTTTGGAAACAGCCTTAGTGGATTTGGTATTCACGCGACCTTATTGTGTTATCAGTTATTCGATTGAAATGTTTGTAGGATTAAGAAGAGATATAGGAGCCGTAGAGGTATGGTTAAGTAGGGTTGAAGTGGTTTCCATAAGGGTCAGAGGAAGTAATTAATTAACGGATAGTCTGCAATTTTGTAAACTTGACATAATATTGTAAATTCAATAATCTTACAGAAACAAAATATCATTCTATATAACGCAACATCTATGTACCACTTGTAATCATGTGCTGTATTGGTATACGAGTACATTTCTTTCAAGAATTGGTGTTTGTTACCTAGTTTTGGATCAGTCATTTTATTTTCGACGTCCTTAAGTTTTGCTTATTGAAGGTTATCAAAAAGAACTATTCGCTATTAGAGGTAAGGGTAGATAAAGAAACTAAGAATCGACGAAAATGGACGTATGTCATAAGCTTGAAGTTATATGCTCATTTATAGCAAGAGTTGACTAATTTGTTTTGTAGGTGAGTTCTGGGTGCAAAATGAAATAAAGGGCATCTGTACTATTTTTCAACGAATGCTTTATAAAGTAAAATGTGCTTGTCCTAGGTATTATATTTATAGAATGTTAACTCTGAAGAATTCGTATGAAGCAGTTTGGAATTGAAGAATACCTATTCATATAAAAAACTAATGTCAATTAATGAATACGAACGATGTATAAATCAGAGAAGAGATGCAAAAGAGATTTTAAACCCAGTGATAAGCTACGCTGTCATACTTTCGTATTTTACTTTACCAGTTGTCCAGACTGTTTGGGAGCTTACCTGCTGTACCAATTGTACCAGTTGTACAACTGATCGGGTCACACACGACTAAGCTGATAAAAAAGTTATTCTCTAAAGATGGATGGTATTTTTGGCAAACTAGCTCCAGAATGAATATCGACGAACCCTTGACGTCACATGTCCGTCCTGCCACAGACGTAATTATCACCGTCCGTATAGTAAAGTCGTTCCCCTACAGAAATGTTAAGAATCACGTCTTATCATCAGTCAATTTGAAGGAAACCACCCCATCGGACCTAATCAAATCTGTCCGCAACATCATAAATACTTCCGGCGGCTTGAGACCATACCGTAACGTCACATATGACACGCTTAAGATTTACACCAAGGCCCACGGCTCCAAGTCCATGCAATTGGTCATAAACTTGGATCACGACGACGACTGGGTTTTATTCTGCGAAGATGCTTCAAATCCCATCACGGGAGAAGAAAAGTCTTTGTACGAACTAGGCGTGGAGAACGAAACGGAAATCAGCATGTTCAATTGGTCCGAATACCAGAAGTTCAAGGAAAACCCTGAAGAGAAATGGTAAAAGTACAATACAATCTTCACTTGTTGTGACCTTTCTATCAAACCGAGTCATCTAATTATCTACGTTTATAGCACTTGGTACAATTACGTACCAAATGTATACCAATATATACCAATATATTCCAAGAGAACTGTCCACTAATATATAATCAATGTGGTGCTACCACTGAGTCGCATATCGCACCGCACCATAGTCAATAAATCCAAAAAAATAGGACTCCTCATCAGGGGCTCGAACCCTGGACATTTCGGTCGACTCTTTGACAGAAATCTTTAATCCTTAAAAGCCGAACGCTCTACCAACTGAGCTAATAAGGATTGTCCTAATGAAAAAAATCATATCGCATTAATAACATCTGTACACTCAATTGTCAATTTCGTGCACATGGCCAAAACATTCGATTCAACCAATAAACGATTAGCCTTTGTTCATTTGAAAAATTTAACGTGAGTATAATCAATTCTCAATTCATTAGTAGTTGTTGATAAATATTATATTAATCCAACATTGTTCAATTCCATTTCTAATAAATTGGTCAATAATTTTAATCCAAAATGTTTAGATCTACTGCTAAAGCAGCTAATCCTTTAGTTCAAAAATTTATTGCCGGTTCTGTTGGTGTTACCGGTTTAACTGCATCATATTTATTATATCAAGATTCAGTTACTGCTAGTGCCATGACGGCGGCAGAACATGGGTTACATCCACCAGCTTATGGATGGTCGCACAATGGGATGTTTGACACATTTGACCATGCTTCCATTAGAAGAGGGTTCCAAGTTTACCAAGAAGTTTGTGCTGCTTGTCACTCTTTAGAAAGAATTGCTTGGAGAAACCTTGTTGGTGTTTCACACACCACCTCCGAAGCCAAGGCATTCGCTGAAGACTTGGAATACGACGACGAACCAGATGACGAAGGTAAGCCAAGAAAGAGACCAGGTAAGTTGGCTGATTACATTCCATCGCCATACGAAAACGAACAAGCTGCTAGAGCTGCCAACCAAGGGGCTTTACCACCAGATTTATCATTAATTGTCAAGGCCAGACACGGAGGATGTGACTACATCTTCTCTTTGTTGACCGGTTACCCAGACGAACCACCAGCCGGTGTTGTTTTACCAGAAGGATCCAACTACAACCCATACTTCCCAGGTGGGGCCATTGCTATGGGTAGAGTTTTGTTTGATGATTTAGTTGAATACGAAGATGGTACTCCAGCCACCACCTCACAAATGGCCAAGGATGTTACCACATTCTTGAACTGGGCTGCTGAACCTGAACACGATGACAGAAAGAAATGGGGTTTGAAGGCTCTTATTATTGTTTCTTCCTTGTACTTAGTATCTGTTTGGGTCAAGAAGTTCAAATGGCAACCAATCAAGAATAGAAAGATCAGATTCGATCCCCCATCTAAAAGAAAATAGAAAAATGATTGATATACATCCATTTCATCATTTGTCTTCTTGAGCAATTGCACTTTTTGGAGTTCGATTTGTTTCCATAAGATTTTCAATTTATAATTTCTAGTTGAGAAATTGAAACAGAAAAAAAAGTTTCTTCCCTTTGTCATGATTATGAAAATACTATAAAAGATCTAATAAGTTTATTTTATTAAAGAAAGAGATTTAATTTAATCTGTTTATATCGCCAAATAACTAATCTGTTTTGGAAATAATTTAAATTTAACCTATCTTTTATATTATTATTATATTTTTTATATTTTTTTTACATTGTTCCTCATTTAACATACACTAGATAGTTATTTTTTTAATTTATTCATTATTGTTATATTTGGTTGTAATGCGTATCTTGAACTAACTAAGATTAAGTTCATTTTTTTTGAAATAAAAAAACCTATTTTAGAAATATCGAACCTATGCTACACAGCAATAAGTTCATCCTGCTTGGATGCAAATCTATCAGAGTTCATGATTCTCCTGTAAAATAATTAAGTAATCCTTCCTAAATGAAAAAATCATTCCGCCGAAAATAAATATCTCAACATTCGTGTCCGTTATTTTTATTGGCCAATTTTGCCGAACTCCTTCTCTTCTCGGCGAAAATTATACCCTAGTAATCAATCGAAAGTCTTTTATTTATAAGTTGAAATTTCTTCTTAGAACTTTAATTCATATTAATTTCTTGATTGATTTCATCTCTTTATTGCATACTTCATAATTCATATCTACGTTTTGTAAAACAAATACATTCACATTAGAAGATGAGTAATCTTAGCAAGAAAGATGACGGTCATGACGTGACAATAGATAGCACTAATTCAGATATTGAAATAGAAAGATCTGGATCTACAAGCAACACCATGCTTGCACCAAGTCCCAAAAGCTCTTCCGAGTTATTGGGCTCTGAATCAGTTATTTCCGATTCCGATGCAAGGCCTTCGAAATTGATTGTTTTAATTACGTTGACATCCTCTATCAGTGGATTTATGTTTGGGTATGACACTGGTTATATATCATCCGCCTTAGTGAACATTGGTACTGATTTGAGCAATAAAATTTTGACTAGCGGAGAGAAGGAATTCATTACCTCCGCTACTTCATTGGGTGCTTTGCTTGGGGCTGTCATCGGAGGTATATTAGCCAACTTAATTGGAAGAAAAGTGGTCTTGTTAGGGTCCAACGTTATTTTTGTGGTAGGGACTATAGTTCAATTAGCTGCACATACGGTTTGGACGATGATTGTTGGTAGGTTTATTTTGGGTCTTGGAGTTGGTATCGCTTCTTTAATTTCTCCATTGATGTTGAGTGAACTAGCACCCTCAAAATATAGAGGCCGTTTAATTGTTACTAACTGTATGTTTATAACAGGAGGTCAAATGGTTGCCTATTTCATAAATTGGGGGTTAACCGGTGTGAATAACGGGTGGAGAATATCTGTTGGGTTATGCATGGTGCCTCCAGTAATTCAATTTGTATTATTTTGCTTCTTACCAGATACGCCTAGATTCTACATTATGATAGGTAGAGTTGAAGCGGCCAAGAGAGTTTTGAGTAAGACTCATTACAACCCTTCGAAGGCATTTGTTAATGCAACTATCCAAGATATGATTGCCTCTAATTCGACAGTTCCAGGTAAGAACCCTTTGATTCAAGCTTGGAATTCAATCAAACTCATTCACACCAACCCTGCAAATTTCAGAGCATTAATCTTAGCTTGTGGTTTACAAGGAATACAGCAATTTACTGGGTTTAATTCATTAATGTATTTCAGTGCAACAATTTTTGAAACCATTGGGTTTGATAATGCAACTGCAGTGTCTATTATTATCGCAGCTACAAACTTCGTGTTTACAGGGGTTGCATTGTGCATTATTGATAAAATAGGTCGTAGACGTATTTTATTAGGAGCAATTCCATGCATGTGTGCATCATTAGTTCTTTGCGCTATTGCCTTCCACTATTTAGGTGTGAAATTTACATCAAGTTCTGATGTTGTTGTTGAAGCTAGAGGCATAACGGGATGGGGAATCATTATTATACTCAGTATGGTATGGTTTGTTGCTTCTTATGCTATTGGTATAGGTAACAGTGCCTGGACTGGTGTTGAATTATTCTCCGATGTAAATGTTAGAGCTGTGGGTTGTATGTATGCTGCTGCTACTAATTGGGCTGGTTCCTTAGTTATTGCATCTACTTTCTTAACCATGTTAGAGAATATAACTCCTCCTGGTACTTTTGCATTTTTCGCAGGGTTATGTTGTATTGCATTCTTTTTTGTTTATTTCTTATTGCCTGAAGTTTCAGGTTTAGAATTAGAAGAGACTACAGAGTTTTTAGCCAACGGATTCAATGTTAAAGCTTCTCGTCAAATTTCGAAGGAAAGACAGAAGGTGTCGAAATTTGTTAACCACAATGGTACTCAAAGTGTATAAATTAATAAGCTTAATTTATTAGCTGAAAAAGTTTTAATTCTTATTTAGACTAGTCATATAATATTCATTCATATAGGTATTTCAACAACAACATCAATAATAATAATAATAATAATAAATACTAGTGAACTTCATTGAGTTGAATTTTTTTTGCAATCTCAGTCGTGGCATCGTTCAAATGTGAAGAACATCTTAAATCGTCTAATTCATTTAATGGTAACAATAGTCAAGAGCATAATGGTCGGAAGTATGGAGTGTCCTGAACCTAGTGAATCAGTAATACCGAATGACGAATATGCTAAATCTTGTTCCCATAAATTACAACCTATGAATAGGTTTCGTGATATGAGTAAATTGCGTAATTATGAAATCATTCAAAAATTAGGTCAAGGAACATTTGGGGTAGTTCAGAAGGCCAGAAATATCAAAACAAAGGAATTAGTAGCATTGAAGCAGTTAATAAATCATTCAGCCAAAGAGGGCTTTCCAATAACCGCTATGCGTGAAATCACCATTTTGAAGAAATTAAATCATAAGAATATTTTGAAGATAATTGATATGATATATGAGGAGCCTAAAATCTCTAACCCCCAGGATATTCTTCATCAGCGTGGTTGCTTCTATACGGTTTCTCCATATATGTGCTCAGATTTAGTTGGATTATTAGAGAATCCTAATATAAATCTTGAAGTACCTCACATTAAATGTTTTATGATACAATTATTGCATGGAATTCAGTACATACATGAACAGATGTTTTTACACAGAGATATAAAAGCTGCGAATATCCTTATTGATCGTAGTGGAACACTAAAGATTGCAGATTTTGGTTTGGCTAGAGTGTATCATGGATCACCTCCGAAACTAATGAGTGGTCCAGGTGGCGGTGAAAGAGCATATACTGGACTAGTTGTAACAAGATGGTACAGACCTCCAGAATTATTACTTGGAGAAAGAAGGTATACTACCGCTGTTGATATGTGGGGTATTGGGTGTGTTTTTGGTGAATTATTTACTCGGAAACCTATACTTGTTGGGAAGACAGACTCTCATCAAGCGCAACTAATTTTTGATTTCATCGGTCCTCCAAATTCTATTAACTGGCCACAAGCTAGAAATTTACCAAATAAACATGATTTGAATATTGGTTTAACATGCCAGAGAAGTTTAGAATCAAAATTTGCACCTCTCATGTCCCCTGATGGAATTGATTTATTATCTGGGTTATTAACCCTTGATCCATATAAAAGATTTAACGCATTGGATGCTTTGAATCATAATTATTTCAAAACTTATCCATTGCCAATACTGCCTCAGGAATTACCAAAGTTTGAAGAATGCCATGAAATTGATAAGGAGAGGTTTAAATTACTAAGAGAAAAGAAGAACAATACTAATGAAGCTAATAGAATTTCCAAAACACAATTTCCAAAGGGTCCGGCCGAGTACAATAATTCAAACAACTATCCTAGAAATCGAAACAGTAACTTTCCTTCAGCATTGCCAAAACAACCTAAATTTTATAATCAACATCAACAAGAATCGCACGCACCTCATCGAAATCATACAGATACATATATTCCTAAAGATAGCAGGGAGGGTCCTGTTACAAATGCTCCTCTTAAAGAATCCAATGAACCAATAACATCGTACCAGAGCTTGAGAGATAGATCTCCCAGAAAAGAAGGACATACATCTCGAAGACCACCTACAAAAAACCTTAATAATATATCTTCCAGTTCATCTGCATCAAATGCCGACAGTGCCGCACCTAATGCTGTTAGTCAAAATAATCATACAAACGTTAAAGCACCTGCTGGTATATTCATGACAAATCCAAGAAAACAAAGACCCAAACCGAACACGCAGCCACCTTTACGAAATGTTTCTGATCAATTTAAAAAGCGTAAACTCATTTCGGACGAGCAGAATGAAAGTGATCTAACCGATTTTGATGAAGATGTCAAAGATAATAAGCAATTAGATTCATTTCTAGATTGGGATACGTTTACAAGGTCACCAGAAAATAGAAAGCTACAACACGAAAAGAAGCAGTTTGAAACAAAACATAAATGAATATTTCCTTACTTTAGCCCACATGTAAATTAATCGTTACCAATATATAGTATTATATTAGGAAGAAAGAATCTCGAGCCGAGCTCGGAATCAGATGCGGCAAAATTAATCGCGAAGTGATTCTTGGCTGATTAAAGTAATCTGATTAATCAGATAACGGCACAAATGATTTAAGATCATTCCTGCAAGGCTTTTGATAAAATATAAATATACAGGGAAATTGAACTATTATTGTAAATTTATTAATTCATACAAATATTTAAAAAACTAGTTCGAGATGAAGACTTTAGATGATTACTTCTCGGTTCAAGTATTTCTTATTGTGTTGCGAGAAACGCTAGAGCTGGCGATAATTATATCAGTATTGTTGGCGTTCATAAAACAGAGTTTTAATTCCAATAAGCTTATATATCCTAATCGAAGAAATGTGAATGCAAATCAAACTGCCGAAGGGGATGAAGCTGCAGGGTTATTATACGAAGAAGAAGAACAAGAAATATTAGGTATACAGCATACTAGTGGTGATGTAGACAATTTGACGATATACAAATATTTGAGACTCCAAATATGGATTGGAGGGATGTTAGGTGTTACATGCTGTTTAATAATTGGCTCTATAATTTTGGCAATATTTTACATAATAGGTAAAGATTTTTGGTCAGTGACAGAACATTACTGGGAGGGTACATTTTCCATACTAGCCAGCATCATCATATCAGTTATGGGTATAAAAATATTAAGAGTAAGCAAAATGCAAGATAAATGGAAGAGAAAGTTGTCAACTTTAATCAATCAGTCGAATTATATTGGGAATGTAGTGAGACATCAAAGTAACCCAGATTTATCGGGCAAAGTTTCCAATTTTTCTGAAAAGTATGCTATGTTCATTTTGCCATTTGTTACCACACTAAGAGAAGGAATGGAAGCTATAGTTTTTATTGGTGGAATTGGGATTAATGAGAATACTTCAATTTGGGCAATTTTAAATTCATTTGCAGCTGCTTTAATGCTTGGTTCATTAATTGGTGTATTATTATATCGCCTGGGAAACACCTTATCTTTGCAATGGTTTTTAATTGCATCCACTGGGTTCTTATATCTAGTTGCCGCGGGATTATTCTCCAAAGGGGTATGGAATTTTGAATTACAAAGATTTATTGATTTATGCGATGGATTTGATGTAAGCGAGACGGGCCACGGGCCAGGGTCGTATGATATATCCACAAGTGTTTGGCATGTGAACTGTTGTAACGGCGAATTGCAAGATGATGGGGCATTTTGGATGATTCTTACAGCAGTGTTGGGATGGACTAATAGTGCCACATATGGAAGTGTTATTAGTTACAACATTTATTGGATTACTGTGATCTTGGTATTTGCTTCATTGTTATTTGAAGAAAAACATGGTAAATTACCGATTATTCCATTAACCTGGCAAAAAAAGAGGATTGCCAAAAGAAATAATTCTGTTTATGCACCGATAGAACCTCTTGCTATTTCGGTTACAACCAGGGAAAGTATTGATTCGGTAAATTCGAAGACTCCTTTAAATAACTGATTAGTACCAGCCTAAATTTAAAGCGGATTAGTAAAAGTGACACATGGAAAAACACCTTTTCGCTTAACTTAACGCTCAACGGATGCCTTGATCTTACTGCCACTAAAATTTTGTATTTCTTTGTTTAAAATGACAATTAAATGGGCCTCCAGATTCTACGTTAATTGTGTAACCGTCTGAATATAAATCCGGTTCAACCCACATAGCCGAAATTGGTTGTTAGTGATTACATTAATAATAGTATTGTTCTCAAAATATAACAATGCTAGTACCAATTTATGATTTAAAGTGTCCGACTGCACCGGATGAATTCGAAAACCATTTTTTTTTATCAAAAAATTATCTGATTGGATCTTTTAATGCAACTCCAAACGAAAGTATAATTATTTTGATCTGCACTGCATTAAATAAAATTTTTTGGCTAGATATAAAATATTTTTAGATTGTGACATAGCTGCTTGATGTAAATAAATGAAAAAATTTTCAGTGGAGTGACACCTTTAGTGACATCAACTGTTCGTAAATGTAGGGCAATATCTTTTGAGCTACGTATTTTTAGCAAGAACGTTGAAGGGTTTCTTGGCATCAGTAAGTTTTCAAGTCAGATTCTGTACATTTCATTTGACTGCTTTAATTTTGACGCAAGGCACAATCAGATAAGTAGTTCGCATATACTTATTGTTAAAATAAAGTGCATATGAATAGAATTTCTATTCTAGGTATTGCTCAACTTTATATAGTATTCCGTAATTATGATTGTAGTCTAGTCTTCAGTACTTTAAGCGCTAACTAGCCAATCGGTTGTATAACCTGGAGCGATAATTAAATAGTTTCCTGTAGCTTCCTACTTACATGCAACAGATATCAAAAAATATATATTAGAAAACATATTATTTTCAGTTGAAACATTTTCAACTAGCGAAGTATTTAAGTATACCCTTCTTTCTTTATTTTTATTTGTAAAATCACCAGCCCGTCTCTTTAATATAAGGTAATATCCAATATGTATATTAATATGAGAATTTTGCCAATAGAATGCAACTTATTAGTGTTACTTGTATTTATTGTCGGTATCGCAACTGTTGATGCCGAGAAAGGAACACCATATACACATTATGGATACGCTGCAAGAGTAGCATCATCATGTTCTGGTGCCGTATCAGCTACTGCTACATTTTGCGATCCAACTTCGCCGTATGCATATTATTGTTACTGTGTTGACCCTAATGCATTGGCTATGGTTGCTGGATGTTATCATATTCTAGACGAAAATTCGCCAGAGTTCGTTAGTAGATTGAGTGAAAACTGTGAAGAACTCGGAATTTCCATTACTTTTGATCAATTTGGAGCAGCATACAAGAATTACACTTCCTTCGCTAAAGATCCAGCCGATATCAAAGGATTTAATGCAACAGTACCAATTGACATTCCTGTTAAGCTAAATGCAACAGTGGTTAAGTTATATGTTAAAGCATATGATCAGTTTTTGGGTAATTATGAAAATTCATTATATTATGGTACCGGTGTTCTAGGCTATTGGGCTCTTGTATTTTTAGTTGCAATTACCGTGAACTGGTCAAAACTATTATTTCCCGAGGTGGTAAGAAAGTTCACAGGTCCAGTTTCAAATACTTGGAGAAAACACATTACATTACCAGCAGCCGCTAGCAAAAACAAAACTAATGAAAGACCATTTTTAAAAGTCTTTGACTTTTTAGTACCTTCAAGACTTGAGACATTGATTCTTGTAGGTTTTGTCGCAGTCACCATAGCTTGTTGCAGCGCTAATATCAGATACGTTGAAAATGATCCTATTTTCGAAACAAGGCGTCTCGCTATTATTCGATATCTTGCAGATAGAACTGGTATTGTAGTATCAGTCAACATGCCATTATTGATATTGTTTGCCGGTCGTAATAATTTCTTACAATGGTTGACTAGGTGGGATTTTGCTACCTTTATTGCGTTTCATAGGTGGATAGCTAGAGTTATTTTTATTTTAGTAGTCATTCACGCTGCCTGCTTTACCACTTCTTTTGTTATAGAAGACTATTATGCTATTGATATGAAAGAGACGTATCTTAAATGGGGTACAGTTGCAACAGTTGCTGGTGGTATTATCATGGTGCAGGGTATGTTATTCTTAAGAAGAAAATGGTATGAAGGGTTCTTGATAATTCATATTATTATGGCTGCATTATTTATTGGTGGAGCTTGGATTCATGTTGACGAGCTAGGGTATGTCTGGTTTTACTATGC